>OZ035835.1:13366126-13894723 GCA_964034765.1 Knipowitschia caucasica | reverse complement strand
ATTAAAATGCATAGTATATTAACTTTGTGGACAACATGGGTAAAAGCAATAAGTGGGATGAGAATGTCAGGTGTCGGGGTCAGGGGGAAGCAGCGGGTTCCGTGCAACTTTTTGTTTTCTAAAAGGAAGAAAACAGTTGGATTTTTGGAAGATAGTACCCGTTTGGTTTGTTTGTATTCGGTTTGGGAGCGAGTGAGGTCGTTAAAAGTCGACCTGTTGTGATGTCGTGACAGGAGTTTCACTTTTATAACCGGGAAACTGTAATGGAGGAAGGAAAACAGAGGTGAGGATGTTTTAGGCAGTTTGTTGTGCCGCTCACCGAAGGCTTCGGAGAAAAGATGGCTATTTTCTGGACAGGCTTTGTACTTCTAAATTTATAATGATGCTTTGATCAAATATGCTGTTTCCCTGTGTTTAGCGACAATCACAATGATCAAATATAAATAAGTATGTAGTTGATAACCATCAAACTACTCTCAAACTCTGTAATACAGGCATTTTGGCTGAATGTCCGTGGCTGAGTGGTTAGCACTCTCGCTTCTTAGCAAGAAGGTCCTGGGTTCAAATCCTGGTCAGAACACCCTTTGGAGTTTGGAATTTGCATGTTCTCCCTGTGTCTCTGTAGGTTTCCTCTGGGTGCTCCGGTTTCCTCTACCACTAAAAACATAATAATGGAGGGTGTTTATTAGGGTCTCGCTCCCGTCATCACTGTGTCACACCCGAATTGTAAAGCGCTTTGGGTCACCTTGGTCTGCAAAGAAAATGTGCTATATAAATTATGTACTTACTTACTAATTGTTTTGTTTTTGGTTTTTTTCAATAAAGTTTCTCTGAGTTAGCAATAGGCATGGATCTATTTTGGCAACAGATTAAATGTTTTTCACATGAGGACACTAGAGCCTGAGTCCTGCATCTACAGTTCAGTCTGCCTGTCGGTGGGAGCGGATCCCATGAGCATCTCGCCGAGGTTTCTCACTTTTTTACCACCAAGTTTTTGAATCGTTCCTTGCGGATACAGTAGGGTCATTTAGGGACATTAAAGGACATTTAAGAATATTCATTAACATTTATAGACAGTGGTCATCCCGCTCTGTATGGACCAATGACCCCCATGTGTTTTTTATAATTGCATTTCCTGTGTTTAAACAGTTTGATTCTCTGATCTTTTGATGGTGAATCAACAACTTTGTCCTTCAAGACTACTGCTGTTGTGATTTAGGGCTATACAAAACTAAACTGAATTGAAATGAACCATGTGGTGGCCTGATTATCTGAAAATAGCTCCGTGATCTAAAGAAAATACACAAAATAGTTCATGGTATATACCTCCACAGAACATTAAAACATTGTTGCTGCTGTAGCTTTGCTTTCTACTGATTTTTATTTATTTATTTTTTACTATTGGGTGCATTTATTCTGCTGCTCCATTACTCTATGATCCGGTTTCATTGTTTGGTCTTCTCCTGTGTCCGCAGCGTGTCTTTCTCAGTATTTGTCCTGGGCTCTGGTTTAAGGGGCACAAAGATTAAATGGGGAGAGTTTTAGAAGCAACAAACTAAAGAGTGTAGGACTACAAGGACACCGAGGGAGCCGCAGACCAGGGTGAGCCATCTGTTAGCGGTGCGGGGTGTGAGAGCTCCACTTATGTCAGATCTGTGCCACAGCATAGCGGACTTCCACAGGGCAGACAAATGGACGTGGCGGACATTTTCTGGGGCATATAGAGCTTTTTGGGAGACGTTGGATTCAGTTTGATGTCATTTCAAGGAGCAGAACTGGTTTCAGAATGTGCCGCTTGTAACTTTCTGTGGAGATTTGTGATGATATGTGCCTAATAACAACAAACTTTCCAAAATATGGTGTTATCCTTTTAGGTGCATGCAGTTCTGTTTAGCTGTGCATACAACAGAGGGATTTTATATTTTTATCTTTCTTTTTAATTTACTGTGATTATTTATGTGCTATACAAATAAACTTGCCTTGCCATGTGTTGCTTAAAATATAGATTCAAATTCAGACTTTTTTTTAATCCCAATTCGTTTGAGCAGCACAGGGCATAAAAAACATTTAAAAATATGTCAACAAAATATAAAAGTTCTATCTGAGTCTGGGGAGAGGGGAGGCGTCTGGGGAGGGGGGAGGCCTGGTTGTTTTTTGTTGTTGTTTCTTACTTTGCTGAGGTGTACATTCACTTCAATCTGTTTGATCAAAAGGTTGTAATCCTTATTAATGTAATATATTTGTAATGTCATTTGAATAGGCCTATGACTGAAAACCACAGCCTCAGTCCTCGTTCTACAGCCTGACTCCTGGATCTACAGCCGGTCCGTGCGAGGGGGCGGATCCCTCTTCTTGTCGAGCTTTCTCAATTCTTTCCCCACTGGGTTTTGGAGTCGTTCCTTGCTGATGCAGGAGGGTCTGCGGCAGGGGTCTCCAACCTGTAGCCCGGGAGCCACCAGTAGCTCTCCACCTTCCCGGTAGCTCGCCAAATCAAATAATATTCTGTAATGCGGTTTTCCCAGGACGGCTTAAAAGAGTAGCTCTGTCTTTTTGGTCTTGGGAAAGTAGCTCTCTGGGTGAAAAAAGTTGGAGACGCCTGATCTATGGACCGTATTGATCCGGGACATTTAAAGACAATTAATTCACTTTTATGGACATTTGTCATCTCGCTCGCCATGAACCAATGACTTCTATGTGTTTGTTATTATTGCGTTTATTTGAACTGTTTGATCTGCTGTTGGTGACAACTTTGTGAAGTTCTCTGAGACTACGCTGTTGTGATTTAGGGCTAAATGCAAATACATTTACCTGAAATCTTCCACACTATGGTCGTAAATTTTTCCCATCTACATTTGAGACTAGTTACGGATCATATCTACGGGAAAGATGGGTATGTGCAACTTTCATTTACACTTTATTTGAGCGTTAAAACATTTGGGATTAAGCAATGTACAACTTCAATAGTCAGCCATACTGAGAAAAATCACTCCATCTCCATGGCAACCAGTAGGAAGCAGCCCCTCCCATCAAAAAAGCTGCACAGTACACCTTTAATGTTTTAACCAGGATACGCACAAACACAAGCACAAAAATAAACTGGCTCCAAATCAACACCGGTCCTCTTCAGATGATCAAGACGGAGTATCTCGGTGGGCTGGCATCGATCGGGTCCACATGGGATCTGCGGGTATAGGAGGAAGTTCTGGGAGAGCTGCCTGAAATGTGTCAATGGAAATGCCTGGGAGCTACTGTATCTTCTGTCTGGGTGTTTGGGAGCGGGCAGGAGAAACCACTGGCCCACATTCAGAGCGCTGTGTGGAGGCAGGCGGCGTGTGCGAGTCGGAGCTGAGCACAATTAAGCCTGATGTGGGTGGAAGCAGAAGAGGCTGATTGCATTAGAGAAGTTTGACTATAGGGGAGAGCTGGGGGCGTCCGGAGGGTTTCATTCTTCTATTTTTAAAGGGAGTCTTGTCTTTGTGACTTTTCCAAGAGTGGATTCAATTAGATAGTGGCAGGTTGGGTTCTTGTCAGGCAGGATGTGTCACAGACCTATAAGGTAAATCCACATGTTTATATATGTTCCCAATCCGTGTACCCTTCGATCATTAGTTATTCCGTTTCAAAATAAAATCCCATTCACTGGTTGGAAGGTTTATATTCACTGAAAGTTGTTTTCTTGTTTTGTTTCTGGTCATAAACCAACACTGTGCACCGTTTTAGTCACAAAACTACTGTTTATTGATGCCAGGAAAGTCGGAATTGATCTCAACTATTTTACTTTAGCTTGATGTGCATCTGCCCATCTAAGAGCGGACACTGCCCACACACCACACTGCCCACTTGTGGAGCCACAGAGCAGCACTGACTCAGTACAGTGACGAAGCTGCTGAGACCTGCTGGTCATGTCCTGCAGAGCTGCACATCTTACTTTGCAGTTTGAATAGAATACAGATGATGAATGTTTGTTCCTGTAACCAGTTTGATGAGCTGGATTTGAACATGTGCCTCTGGACACAGACCACAAACTACTTTACATTAAACTCACCTTTGGTCTTTAATCCTACTGTCTTCATTTACACTGGTAAGTCAATCATCTGTATTTATTGCACTGTTTACAGTGTTGTGCATTATTCATAAGCAACTGCTGCTGAGGCCAAAGCTGCCCTGAGGCAGACTGACGAGGTGAGGCTTTCAATCTGCATCACTGTATCTGATCAAATGAGACTGATGACTCTGTCAGACATTAAAGAATCTCATCTCCATGACAACAACTTTACAGTGAAATGTTATTGATGGCTTTAAACAATGTTCTTTAAACGATGCGCCAGACACATTATACATAGTTTGTATTCATTGAGATTTTTTAATAGGGTCAGTGTTACTAATTTATTGTATTTTATGCTATGTGTGAATTTCATTCCAATGTGTTTTTTTTAACTGCAAATGATAAATTAAAGTGGACTTGACAATCATTACCGTTGCACTGACTCTTCTGCTCTCTACAGCCACAGTCTCCTTAAATACTCACTATAAGAACACGCAGTTGAGTGAATTCTTACAGGCACTGGTCACAGAATGCTCTTGATCTGATTGCCACCCTCTCCCAGAACACTTACTGTTGTCAGCACAGGAGTCACAGCCCTGTTTAGTATTTGTGCTGTTGTTTATCATGCATCTGGTGCATGGACTATGAATGCTAATTAACCTTCACCTTCACACAGACCGATTGTTGCATCCTCAGGCCATTGTGCATATCATTAAGACTATTATTGTGTTCAGAAGCCACTGTACCATGCACACGTCTCTGTCTTCCAGCCTTTGTGTCTCATCCTTAGTCATTTTTCTGTTGTGTATTCCTTAAAAGTGTGACGACATGTCCGTCTCTGGAACCAAACGCATCAGAACCATCAAATGTTGTAAACCAGAAGAAAAACTCCAAGCTTCAAGAGAGACCTTTGTCCACATTCCCCTGAGGAGAGGGTCAGTTATGTCAGTGACATTTGAAACATTAAACACACAATTACAGTTTATCACAGGTGAGAAGATAAAGGTTGGATGAGGATGTATACAGCATCTTAAAAAAATATCTATTCACCCAACTGTGGGGAAATGTCTTTTTAACATATGAGATTATACACATTGGACTTCAGTGGGATTATTGTATTTGATCACATCCTTTCAACTATTTTCTTCTCATTAGTGTGCCAACATTAATACATAGGTTACTGTATAGTGTTAAGTATCGTATTTATACGAGGATAAAGACTTGTTTACTACATAAACTATTAAATAAACCATATAAAGTATAGTTTAAACCCAGCCATGTTCTGTTCACCAGCTCTACTTTTGGTCTTCCTGCTTTGAACTGTCGCTTATTTTCTCATTGATTATTAAACATCTATAAGAGATTTAGGTGACAACTGAGATTGTCATGATATCTCATAAATAAATGAGATGTTATGATTAAAGGAGTGTCATGTGAAAACTTTGTAATCACGCTCTGGTGAGACAACATGGCCTCATTTATCAGGTTATTGTTGTAACTTTGTGTTCCAGCAGCAGTGCAATTAATAAAGGCTGTTTACAAAAAAAATGTTTCTGTATCCGACAGACGGAAGATTAAAGCTTCAAATCTTCATCAAAACATTTCCTCTGCAGCATATGGAGCTCTCGTCTCAGAGGAGTCTAGGGCAAAATACCTGCATCAGTTTTAAAGCTTCAAGTTAGGGACACTGGTGGAATCATGAGGATGATTTTAACTTGGAAAGAGGCCAACAGCAGAGGATGCACTGAGATGTGTAATTACACGTATGATCTATGGAGGGGCGTATGCATTCATAGTAAGAGTGAAGAGTTTGAAGTTGAAAATGCTGCTGATGTCTCAGTTCAATCACTCGACACAATGCTCCAGATATTCAAATGCAAATGTTCTGAAAGATCACACGGAGGTCTCTGGATTAGAAAGGCAGAGCCAGAGTCAAAAACGAGGTAAGGCTTAAAGTCTTTGAATCCTGCATGTTATCGTCCCCAAAGCAAATCTTTGCTCAACCACACTGACAAAGCCAGGCTTTGTATGTGTGCTGCGGGTAAAGGACGCCCTCCAGTGGCTGATCAGTGTATTACCTAAAAGCAAAATACCAGTCTAATGGCGTTTAATGGTTTATTTTTAAAATGTTCTAAGAACAATTAGGTTATTACTTCCCGTGGTACGTTCTTACATGTTCCCACCATAAGAAAAATGATCTATATGTAGTTCTCATTGTCATGGTTACATTACAATCCCAAACACCTGCAGCCATGTTTGGCTTTCACCCAAAGTCGTACTAGTGCTGCTCCGGCCTGTTACTAATGCCAATACTGACTTCATCTTAAGAACCTTACTATGTTTATGCTGAAGTTAAATATTAGAAAAGATACAGAACAATTTGACCAAAAACGCCCTGAAAAGGCTATTTGATGATACACCTTTGTGAAGTTGCCGACTGCTGTTGTGTCCTTAGGCAGGACACTACACCCCCATTGCCTAGAATGAGTCTGGTGTGTGTGAATGGTTTGGGTGGGAGGGGGCGACGGCACATACTAGTTGCCTCACTTCTGTCAGTGTGCCCCAGGGCAGCTGTGGCTCCAATAGTAGTTTATCACCATGTATGGAGTGAAATAATAACATGAAGCATCCAAAAAAAGCGCTATATAAAAGCGCTGGTGCATTATTATAAACACATGATTCCATACCTGATTCTGAATACCATCTCTTAACTATTCCCAAATGTTAAACTTTATTTTAACTTTTGTCCCAGGTTTGGTCACATCAAAGGAAATGTATATCTATTCCTGTGATAATTCACAAGACTTCAGGGTCCAGACAATGTGGCATATAATATTTCAGGCATTAATTTGGTCCATTTCTAGAATTGCCCTGCTGTAGATGAAAAGTGGCCCAAAAGCAAAGGTCAAATAATGGCGGAGTCAATGATCTTTTTTTTTTTCAAATTTAATTGACAATATACAAGAACATCTTGCAGACGCAGACCTCCCAGGCAGTCCAGGCTCACTGCAAAAGAAAAATGAGTGACCATGAACACAATACAAAGGGCAGATTCATTACTACCATGTGGTCATAAAAAGGACTTAAGAAAAACACATTCAAGTCTAGTCTCAGGGTTCTATTGAGGCTCCTGCCAGTCAATAATCCAGCTTCTATGAGCTGAAGGTTTGGAACAATCTGAGCACATGTTTGAACAGACAGGGAAGACTTCTGAGCTAACAGCGCTAACATGCACAGGACTAACAGCTCTAAGTGTGGCACTCTGAGCCTTTGTACCTGAAAGATTATTTCTGCAGAACAAATCCATGGAAGCAAAGTAAACCAGGTGACAAATATTCAGAAAAAATTATAATGGAACTAATGGAAAAGGAGATGGAAATAAAACATGTGGGACAAACTGTGATATTAGTCAAAGCACTCTTGTGAAACTGTCAAAGGGTTTTACAATTTTTTACAAAGGGCTGGAAGCTTGGATGCTTTTAGGAGTCATTTTGAGGTACTTCAGCTCAAAATATTAGTCCAAGTGCAGAAACTTTGAATGCAAAAACTTGGTCACGTAAAAAAAGGTTGTTCATTCAAAGGTTTAGCATCCAAAGAGGAGTGACACCTTTGCACAACTACACACTGCACTGTTAGCCTGAGTTTACCTTCTATAGATCCACATGGACATAGATGGGAAGGATAAAGGAATTCATGAAATGTACAGCATACAGTACAATTCGTAAAAGAAAGACTAAACTTAATCACAGCGGTCAGACAGACAGCAGCCTTACCTTTTTGCCAGCAGCACCAACAGACGCCTTCTTGATGCCCCTGACCTTCTTCATTCTGTTCTTGCGTTCCTTGCGCTGTTTTCTTGAGGTCTTTTTCTTCTCATAGAGTCCGTGCTAATGAAACATTCAAGAGTTAGAAAGTCAAAGAAATGAGAGGATCAGTCACCGAGTCAGGGTGTAGGACAGTAGACTATTGGGTCGTGGTTTTGATATGAGTTTTTTTCCCTTTAAAATCTATGTAGCGATTAATTGCACCAATGAGATTTGATTTACATTTGGCCCAGTAAAAGTGATACAGCAGTAGAGACATTCTGATAGCTGAATGCCTCGACACAACATTTCCAAACAAAACCTATCATATAAATTCCATCATTAGAGATCCCATTAATTTTGTATTCAATTGCAATGTCTTTAGTTACATCTCTTTGCATTTGTGTTAAAGGAATAGGCCACCGTTTTTACACACTGACATATGTTCTTACCTTACCTTAGACTAGTTGATATGTACCCGTCGGGTCTTTGTCCATGCGCTCTGTCATGCAAACGAAGCACAAACGCAGCCTCTTCCACATACTGTCTAGTTCCAAATCAGCTCCCGTTAGAAGCTACCAAACTCTTCCACGTTTTCCCTATTTAAATACAGTTACTATACTTTGTAGTGTAACACGTCACGTAACACAGAAATCACTTCCGTCAATAGAAGCAGCATGAGCGGGAGAGAAGTCTTTAGGAGTTAGTGCGCGGACGTAGTGCTCCTCGTATTACTACGCCTCACAATATAGTACCCCTTTTTATCCACTGAGAAAATCGTCATGTTACATTTCTGTGTTACTATACTTTGTAGTGTAACACGTCACGTAACTATTTAAATAGGGAAAACGTGGAAGAGTTTGGTAGCTTCTAACGGGAGCTGATTTGGAACTAGACAGTATGTGGAAGAGGCTGCATTTGTGCTCCGTTTGCATGACAGAGCGCACGGACAAAGACCAGACAGGTACATATCAACTAGTCTAAGGTAAGGTAAGAACATATGTCAGTATGTAAAAACGGTGGCCTATTCCTTTAAAGTTTGTATAGAGACTTTCTATAACTCCCCCTATGGACCAATACCCATGTGTTCTATATTCTCAGTGTACGAAACTGATTCACTAATCTGTTGGCGATTACAACGGTTTTGTTAAATCCTTTGAGATAATTGCTGATGTGCTTTAGGGCTATACATGAATACATTTAATTGATTCTGAATACTTTCTACAGTCCTAGGTTGAGTCCAATTTTACAATCTAATGAGACTACCACAGCAAACTTTTGTGATTTAGTGGCAATAAAAGGAGTAGCGACTCACCCTGGCCAGTCTATGCTTGGGCTCGTTCTTCTTAGCGTAGTCTAAGGAGTCGTACACCATGGCGAAGCCTGTAGTCTTTCCGCCTCCAAACTGAGTTCTGAAGCCGAACACGAACACCACATCAGGGGTGGTCTTGTACATCTTGGCGAGCTTTTCCCTGATTTCTGTTTTGGGAATTGTGGCCTTGCCTGGGTGCAAGACATCGACGACCTGCAGGAAAAAACATGTACACTTCAACCCCTGAGCAATATCTGAAAATAAGCCATCATAGAAGAGCAAGTACCATTTGCTTCCTCTGAAGCAGCCGGTTCGTCATGAATTTCCGGGTCCTGACGGTTACTGTGTCGTTCTGCAAAGACAAAATTTAAACCATGGAATAATACAATCTCACATTGGAAAGGGTACATTTCTAGAAATACAATGATTTCAAATCCTAGTAACTACAAGGGATTCAATTTGACAATAGAAGTCATGTATACCAGCGCTGCATGTACAAGAACACTTTAGAAAAAGGTATCACTACAATTTGATAAATACCTCGTCAATCCAATAAATCAGTATGTAAACAAATGATCAAGTTTTGACAGTACGATTCTCATAGGATGTAGTGAATAATTTCAATAGATTTCTAGCATCCCCATTTCACTGCAGGACACATGCAAAACCATGCCTCCTCCAGAATTCTCCATACCCAAACATTTAGTTCATTGAAACACCATATAAAATATGTGAGAAAACTTAGAGGATGACAATTTTTGCAGTTTAATACTTAGTGTTGTCTCTCCCCATGCTAGGTGCTATTAGCCAGAATTATTTGCTACCGCGTTAGCATCACAGCTAGGGTGACAGTAAGCGCTTCTTGGACTTATTCCGCGGGTTTTAAAGCCACTGTAGCATATTACATGGAGACTTGGAGGTGGATTATTGCATACGGTGAGGTGCTGTAGAGAAATTGGGTTAATAAGAAGCAAAGAGGTAGCGTTGGTGTAGTCCACAAGCACCATGTATGCACTGAACGTCCGGGTACCATTTGGTTTGAGCAGAATTAATCATATGTGATTAATCTGTCGGTAATATCCACCGTATCATACACGGTAACAACATATAAATGCTTAGTGACCGAGACAAGGGTGTTGGTAGGAGGATGGCCGTGATTATTTAAGGATTTAGATCCAAAACTCTGGCTCAGACTCACCATCCTGACGCCGGCCTCGCGGAGGGATGTGGAAGAGGAGGAAGGACCCGAAGGCGTCCGAGTATATGCCTGTCGAAAAAGGTGTGTATGGCTCCTGATGTGCCTGTGGAAAATCAAATGCGCACTTTGTTTGTTTACACAGCATTTATACGTGTGTTTGATATATGTGTTTGTTTATTTTTGTAAACATTATCCACACAATTCAGCAGTCATGTGATGTCAATTCAACAAATAATTGAATGTGTAAATACAAAACAAAGATCTGTAGGTTTATTAATATATACAGTCTATGATTATGATACAGACAATACCGACACGTGCATATATTTATTTCTGATACATTTTATCGCGCATGCACGTACTAAACATAGACTGTAAATAATAAAACTAATCGGTACAAACCATGGATCTAATGGCACAAACTTGAAGATGAGATTCCGCTAATAACGGGTTTCGTACACGGGTAGAAAATGACCGCGGTAAAGTGGCCCGCAT
This sequence comes from Knipowitschia caucasica, assembly GCA_964034765.1. Classification (NCBI taxonomy): domain Eukaryota; kingdom Metazoa; phylum Chordata; class Actinopteri; order Gobiiformes; family Gobiidae; genus Knipowitschia; species Knipowitschia caucasica. The sequence continues at coordinate 13,883,870 of OZ035835.1, read as the reverse complement.
CTTCCAGCTCTATGAACAAGCGGCCCGCATCGGGGAAAATACGGTGCGCGTTTCTTTGAGAACTTACGGTAACAGCGGAACATCCTTTCGGAGTCACCCATTTTTATCGAACAGAAAGCGCGCTGGGGTCTGGGAGACACGTTTTTGTGATTAAAACCTTATAGAGATGCCACCCGGTACACATAGCACCAGCCCCCTACGATTCCTCCTGCAGATTGTGAGTCCTCAGGAGGATAGCCACTCTATTGTTTACATAAAGTACACAATTTGGTCCGCTAGTGCAATTTTCAAGTATTGTAACTATTTACTGGAATATGGTGTGCGACTAATTTCACTTGACTCATGACCTTATTATTGCCCTCTACCACTATACCAAAGACCAGAAACTTTTACTGTAGAAATATTGAGAAATATTGATTTAAACTAGCCCTTCTGGTCCAAAATAGCCTAAAAATGGTCAAAACATGTCACTTTTCATCTACTGTAACTTCTTACTGTAAAAAGGTGTGCGACTAATTTCACTGGATTCATGACCTCATGATTACCCTCTACCACTGTACCACTGTTGCAGACGAGTGTGAAGCGGCTGGGATGAGAATCAGCACCTCCAAATCAGGCCATGATGCCTGACCGGAAAAAGGTGCCTTGCCCTCTCGAGTAATGAGTAATGATTAATGAGTAATGATTATTTATATAGCGCATTTATATATATATAAAAAAAATTATATAGCGAAAAAAAAGCATCTGCGCATGCGTCAGCCGGCGCAAGCTCCATTCATTTGAACGAGAGACTTAAAAAATTCACATCAAGTAAAGTAGAGTGGTCCAAAAAAAAATCACCCCCCTCAGCATTGACACACATGTGGAACGGAGCTTTGGGCCAAGAGCCAACTTTTGGACCATCCTTTTCGAGAGGTTTGCCAATGCTATATGTTAGCTTTGGCTAATTCTTATTCTGGGTCCACCCCCATCGGCCCGGGGTGGTATTGCAAGCATGTCAGCGCATCATTTTGGCCACTTTCGAGCCGGGACCCGCCACCACTGATCAGCCCCCAATCTTCACTATCCATTAATACCTATTGAGCATGTTTATAGTGGTAGGGAAACCGGAGCACCCGGAGGAAACCTATGCAGACACGGAGAACATGCAAACTCCACTCAGTAAGGCACTGTTCCGACTGGGATTCGAACCCAGGACCTTCTTGCTGAGAAGCGAGAGTGCTATCCACTCAGCCACCGTGCCGCCAAAGTGGAGAGGTCCTTCCTCACGTGGAGGAGTTCAAGTATCTCGGGGTCTTGTTCACGAGTGATGGAAGGATGGAGCGTGAGATTGACAGGTGGATTGGTGCAGCGTGCGCAGTGATGCGGCCACTTTCGATTTACCCGTCAATTCTTGTTCCCTCCATCACCTCTGGTCATGAGCTTTGGATAATGACCAAAAGAACGAGATTGTAGATACAAGCGGTGGGAAAGAGTGGTTGGGCACTCGCTTAAGGTGTTTTCACCCCGGACTCAACTTAGACTTGAAAAGCGTCAGTTTAGCACTGAAAATGAATAGTGAAGCGCGTCAGGTGATGCTGAGAGGCCCGGCGTCACTTGAAGCGCTTCAAAATACGCGAGCATTATGCGCGTCACTTGAAGCTTTTGACACGCGTAATGCTTGCGTCTCTTTTGTCGTAAAAAAAGTCCCTTAACGCCGAAGTTGAGAGAAGCTTTTGGAGCTTGACGCCGGGCTTCAACCAATCTGGAGACGAGGAGCAGCAGCAGCAGCAGCAGCAGGGCTGTCATGTAGCTGCTACTGATTTTTCATTGTCATTATTGTTATTTGTAATATTATTTGTATGAATAGTAACGTTCTTAAAAAGTAAGTAACACAATCAATGTACATATGCTGTGAAGTTAAAGTAATTTATTTAGTATAAGAACAAGCTAAAGCTGGCTCAGACACAGCAGACTGAAAGACAGGCGCTCCTCCGCGGGAATCAGTGCGAGCTCCAGGCGGGAGCGAGAGAAGCTCCTCCCACCCGGCGTCAGGAGCTTCAAGCACCAAGGAGCGTTCACACCGGACCCAGCGTCAAATATTGCGCGTCAAAAGCGTTTTGAAGCTATTGGTCTGAAAGCACCTTTAGAGATAGGTTGAGGAGCTCAGTCACACGGAAGGAGCTCGGAGCAGAGCTTCCGCTTGACGACTTGTCGAGCCTCCGCTTGTCGACAAAAGGGACAAAATACACAAAAGGGGCCGAAGCCCCTTTTGTGTATTTTTTACCAAGGGGGGTACTTTGACTAATTATTTCTCAAAATTTCCACAATAAAAGTTACAGTAGACCAAAAGTTACATGTTTTGACCATTTTTAGGCTATTTTGGACCCAAATGGCTACTTTAAATCAATATTTCTCAATATTTCTACAGTAAATGTTTCTTGTCTTTGGTACAGTGGTAGAGGGCAATCACGAGGTCATGAATCCAGTGAAATTAGTTGCACACCTTTTTACAGTAAAAAGTTACAGTAGATCAAAAGTGACATGTTTTGACCATTTTTAGTTTATTTTGGAAAATGGCTAGTTTAAATCAATAGTTCTCCAAATGTCCACAGTAAAAGTTTCTGGTCTTTGGCACAGTGGTAGAACATAATAATGAGGACATAAATCCATTGAAATGAGTCACACACCTTTTTACAGTAAATAGTTACAGTAGATCAAAAGCGGGAATGTTTTTACAGTTTTGTGTATTTTGCACTAAAGTGTACTTTGTCTCAATTTTACCCAACATTTCCACAGTAAAGGTGTGTGGTTGTAGGCACAGCGTTGAAGGCAGCTATATCGAGGTCATGAACCCAGTGGAATAAGCCACACAAGTCTTTACTGTAAAAATGGACAGCTGCTGAAAATTTCACTTTTTGACCAAATTAAATGCTTTCCAAATATGGGTTTATTCACAAAAACGAGTCTCCTCAGCGCGCTTTCTGTTCGAGGAGAAAAGGTGACTCCGAAAGGCTGTTCCGCTATTACCGTAAGTAGTCAACAAAACGCGCACTGTTTTTCTCTCGATGCGGGCCGTTTTACTTCGGAGGTGAAAGATGCGGCCCACTTTACCGCGGTTAGAAAATGCTACATGATTATTGTTTTTCAGCATTATCTTTTAGCACAAGATGGCGCAAAGTTGTTCAGAACACGCCATAGTCATACCCGATGACTATCACTCATTCGAACTGTAAATAAGCCTTTGGATATTTTTCGGGAAGCCAAACAGCTCAGGGTTTGGTTTATACTGTGATGGGTGACATTGCGTCGTTTGGGGTCACTTGTGTGGTGGTTCTGCTTCATCAGTCTGCCTCAGGGCAGCGACAATCATCAACCAAGGCTATGTCTGGCAACTTTGTAAAATTCCTTTGTGATGTCTATGACAAGCACACATAAAACATCTATTACTAATGTAGACTGGCATTATACTGGCATTTCCATGAGATGTATAAGGGAAAAAAGCTGTCCACAAGTAATATTGTTAAGGAATTGTTTATTGATCTTGCTGCGACAGTGTCCAGTAGCATTGAAGTTTAATCAAAAAATGTTATTTGAACCAGATTGTAAAGTTACAGTAAGTTTCGTTTCAAACTCTCAACACACAATGTTAAGCCCTCAGTGTCAAACCCAACTGATTCAAAATAATTTGCATTCTTAATTCAATAACGAATATCCTTGTTTCAAAAATGTGCAATGCATAACAGTCTCACACAGTCCTTCACATACAACATCACAAAGCCGGATTGAAGAAATAAATCATATTTGCTGTTCTCCTCCAGCCACGCCGTGAAGCACACTTGATCATAAATGAAATGACAGAGTAGAAAAAGCAGAGACAGTACTGTGATTGTGGTGTTACATTTCCTAGGTACAAATGAGCATGTGGCACTCTGTTGAAGCCAAGCAGACTCTGAAGTAGCCTCCAAAATAAAAACTATATGTATGCACAGCTGCTCCTTCAAACTAACAGTCCAAAACGTTTTTTTTTACTTGCTAATTACAATATTAGCTCGTTACAGTGAAAAAATAAACCTCTTTCGGAAAGTACAAATTTCTGATGGTGATTTACTGCATTGGTGCGACGTAAGGCATGGGCACATGTGAGTAGTTTAAGGACACTGGGAGATACTTGTATGGGAATAAGTCTTGACAATGCAAAACATAATAGTACTCTGGTTCCATGGCGCTCCTTCTCAGTTACACCAAAAACAAAAACATCACCATTCTAACGGAATCAAACATAAAATGCATATAAACATCTTGAACTTCAAGTTTTTTTCAACAATCGTGCACCTGTATCACCCCTTTTGTAATTCTGGAATACGACCTGGACCCCGTCATTGACTTTGTTTGGACACGAAATTTAAATAAGATAGCAGTCATCAAGTTAAACTAATTGCTTTCATAAAAAAATACAATCAATTATTATTAGTTGTAGTTTTAAAATCCATAACCTAGGATTTCAGTGGATATATTTAAAGTGCTTTCAGCCACATCTCAAAACAAAAATGAAAAAAAGGTCACCGCTCTGATATTGCGTGTGGATTCCTACCTTACAGCACTTAAATACTCAAATGTAGTTTTAAGATGTGGCAAAAAAAGCATCGGGATATATTTCAGAAGTGCTCCTAAGGCTTTGAACAATGTAATTTTGTGATTCAAAACATTGGAATGGTGTTTTTGTTACCTAAAAAAATACAAATAAACCCATGGCATCCCATACAAAGCCCGTTCAAGTAGTACTTTCAAAATGACCAAACATAGAATGCTGACGTACTAAGGAATACCAAAGCTTTTTGAGAAGATTATAAGGCCAGTATGGAGAATGACCACTTGTTCCACCAATCACAGCTTGAATGCGTGCACTAGAAATGTGGAGAAATGATCACCAAAAGCAGTATATGACTTGAGGTCTGGACTGGACATGAAGTTTAGGCCCTTTGTACGCGCAGTGACTGGTGACCATGGAAACCCATTCAAACACACAAGCTCCCACAGTGGCCAGAGCACCGCGCTGTACCCGAAGTGCCGTGGGTGACTACACGTTACATCCAGAGCAAAAAGAAGATGGCTGCCATGAGGGCTCACAACATTGGTTTCTACAAGCCAAGCCTCTGACACTGGGTGCCAGGTCATATGCTTATTTTTCTGTTGCGCTGGTGGAGGTCCAGTTTGCTAGATGTCCATTTCAAACTGGGCGTCGTCACCTTCAGGGAAAAAACAAACAGTTGTCAGTCATCACCATGATGTTGTTCAAGAAGAGTTTACATTTGGAGATGCTATAAAGACACAGTTATTATACATTCTGAAATGTTTATATAGTTGGATACTTTTTATAGCTTGTATACACTAAAACGTTTACAATACACCAGCTACATTTGAAAAGAAAGACTTCGATAGAAGCCGCAGGTATTAAAGCAAGGACAGTGAGTGCTGCAGAGGGTACGATGGCAGAAGGCTTGCTAACAGGTGCTTTTCAAAGACAGGGCAATCTAAGCAGATATAGAATGTGAAAAAAAGAAGGAAAATGTTTGAGGCACTCTGTTAAAGTGAAACTGTAAAAGTCCTCTTTTAAAATGGACTGAAGCCGCAGGTATATTCTTTTCTTATTTTCAATCTCATCATTTCACTTTAATTGTTCCACACAAAGCATTGAGACCTCATTGACCGTGACCACTCCCTCCATCTATAATCACATTTGTATTGTCAGATATAAAAATACACTGTAGACCTTTTGGACTAAGAGTTTGGACTTTGGACAGTTTTTGTCCGTCCTGTTTGGCCGTGTCAGCTGCTTTCCACCATAAATAAACACAACTTTTATTCTTTTCCATTTTGAACAGAACAACAACAAAAGCCGTTGGATGAGTGCGTTGTGTGAGGGTCAGCGCAGTACCAGTGGGCTTGCCCTCGTGGTTCATGTGTTTGTTGACTTCGTTCTTGCGGTTCTCCGTCAGGATGCTTTGGCTGGTCACTCCGGGGATGACGGGCAGGTGGGCCGGGGGGGTTTGGGCGATGGGGGAGTTGCGCCTGTCCAGTAAGAACTTTCGGTCGTAGATGATACGGGTGCCTGGAGACGACAAAACTCAGATCAATCCAAACTCAAAGAAACATTATGATCAAAGTATGACGCGTGCAAAATGGTTAGTATAAAGAGAGTGCTAAAAATCTATTTACAAAAAACATATCTTTATTCATGTAATAATCATCATTCAATGACATGTAAATGCACCAACAGTGTTGTATTAAATGGGATGGAGCGTTATATAAAGGGCCAAAAGTCTTTTTTTTACTGAATCGTATTGACTACTACACCCTGTAAGAAGGTAACTAAAGTAACTAGGCACATTTGGTGTTAAGCTTTGTCCGAGAGCTCATCTAAAAATGTGAGGACAGAAAACCTGACATTTGAAAACGGTGAGAGCGAGGACATGGATCATGATGTTTGTTACATATTTTTTATGTTAAAATGAGGTTCCTCATGTACTGTTTTCTAGTTTGGAACATTCCATTATAATACTCTGGGACAGAGGCCTTAGGCCTGCACGGGTTTGGAAACAAGTGTTTAACCAAAGTAAACATGAGATAATGCTAGTTTCATTTACACAATAGAAACAATTTATTTCCAAATATGACACACTTGTATTGTTGATACATCAAAGTTTAAATGACCAAAAATGTGTTTTGGTTCCAGTTGTCTTTGCATTTTGGATTAAATCGTGCTCCTGCGACTGGGTAATGGTTTTCTATTTTAGAACTTTGAGAGACTTCCTCTTTGTGTTTTCTCCCTGCTATAATACAATATGATGCGTCTCATCTGGAGAAAAGGCAGTTTAACACTTCTGTAACACTTTATAGTCATTCAACTCTGCGGACACTCCTCCATTCAAACAGCTAACTTTCACCCACATAGATACAAAAGGTTATTGCAACATGGAGGAGGGCTGGGGTTGCAAGGATTTCTCACTGCCGTAAATCAGAATATGTATTTGTTTTCACAGAACAGCTCATGTTTTAGAAAATATGCACAATCTGTAACATCTGTGCAATTCTTAAAGACATAAAAGTACAACACTAGATTCTACTATGATCAGGCCTAAATAACAGCAGTGTATGGATTAAAAGTGCTCAAAGGCAAAGCTGTGGCACTGCTTCTACACCCTATTAATAACAGGTCTCGTTGTGTGGAGCCACATCAGACGCCTTCTTCTTTTAGACCAACTGAATGACAAACCAGTCCGGCTGCACTTCACTTCACAACACCTCACGCACGCAGCGCACGTGACTCTATTTACGCTCATCTTTTGCAGAATCCTCAACAAAAACACACACATCGGGCAGAGGAGCTACTGAACATGAACAAGAAAGTGCAGTTTTCCTCCAGATCCGTGCGTGTGTGCAGGCTCCCGGGGCTGCGATCGCGCACGGAGACAGAGGGCGGAGCCTGGCTTTGTTTTTGTTTTGGACGGGATGACAAGGCTGCGGCCAAGGCCACGGAGGTTGTGTAATGAGTAAGTTGCACGGAGCAGAATGCACATGACGCTCTGGATGTGAGAGAGAGCGTAAAACAGCGCGTACCTCCGGGAGTGGTGGAGAATAAAGTGCCTCCGGGGGTGGTACAGTAGTCATGAGGTAGCTGCGTTGTGTCGTTGATCAGCACGGTCCTGGTCGGGATGGCCCTGCTCTCGCTCAGCTGACGACTGTTCGACATGGCGCTGGTCTTGGGGCAGGTGTGACGGCTACGCGGACTGCTGCTGTGGATCTACCCGTGGACAGTGGACCAGTCCCCTCTCTCTCTGGAATCGTCCCGAAGGCTTTCTGTGGTCGCTCCTGTCGTCCACCCAGCCGTCAGCGCGTCCTCCTGCAGCAGCAAGGCAGGAAGCGAGGCCCTCGCAGCAGGGACGTGACGTACGCGCCCCGCCCACTGACGCAGGCTCACGGACATAAACATCATATTTACATTAGAAACATACATGGATTATTTAATTTACATGGTTTTTGATTATTACAATAAAATGCAATATTACAATAGTATTATGATCCAAATTAATAAAGCAATGTTTGTAGCGATCGATTTAAAGCTGAGGTACCTAACGTTATTTTATAATACTCTGAAACAGTGTCTCCCTAAAAAAGATCTGCCAGAATTTGTAAAAAATATAACCTGTGTTTTCCTGTATCAATAAAGGATATAATGCATTTTAACCATTGCACGTTAGAGAGAGAGATGCAGTGTCTCTCCACTTCCCCCTGGCCACACAAACAGGACGTCACTCTCACATTAAAACGGAAAAAAACAGTGTTTGGATCAGGATGAAAGCAACAGCACGTCAGAAACAGAAATTATCTGAACACAGAGTTTCTGAAGAGGTCAAGACCAGTCAGCGCAACAGAGCTTCACTTTGCTTGGACTATGGTAAGAACATTTCAAATAACAGGATATATACTGCCACAAAAGAAAAAAACATTTAGAGATGGCCATAGACAACCAGAAAAGTAGAGCACCTTCATGGACATGAGATCAATGGTGCATCAGCACGTGTGATTATTATGAGATCAACCAAACAACAGTACCATGAACAGCGAAATCTACGTTTTAAATATTTATTTCCTAAAAACATCAAGTTTGGACACTCTCACTCCCGGCCTCCCTCAGAGGAGACGAGGAATACCAAAAAGACAGATACACGCTTCGGTAGAAGCAACACTACACACACTGTACAGTAGATGGCGCTATTGCTTTGATATAAAACCTGCAGTTCCATCAGCAGCGCTCATACTCCCCACAGGAGCGCTCCGTGCCCGGGGAGAGAGGAGAGAGGAGGGAGAGTAAAGGGTGAGAGAGGGAGAGGGGGAGTAGGGAGAGGGAGAGAAGGAGAGGTTAGAGAGAGGGGGAGAGGGCGCTCCGCAGACTGAAGACATTTAACATGTTTGTTTATTGTACATCGGGAATACCGTCACTGTTATGACACTTGGAGAAGTATATGATCCAAGATCAGAGGTGTCCAAACAGTGGCCCAGGGGCAAATTGGGGCCCTCATACCAATTTCCCTGGCTCAGGCTTGACCGACATTATGAATATATCATAACATCAATAATATATGGGGTAGAATAGCTCTGAAATGTATGACATGAGATTGGATATGGAGTTAAATAACATTCAACAAATTCTCAATTTCTTTTGGACATCCAGAGGCGAGACATTTCTCTTGTCTTTGAATTGAATTTAGTCGAAAGAGTTTCTCAATATTTGTTAGATTGAATTCAACTTAAATTGGTGAATGCAGGTAATGCCAGGTTTCAACAAAGCACAGTAAATAGTGATCAGTGAGCTGTGGAGGATCACGGTGTGATCAGTCTGCTCTGACGTCTCCAGATGAAACCATGACTGTGTTTGGACTTTTGTGTCGACAGGACGAGAGTGACTCAGATCAGAATGTGGAAAAAGATGAAGATAAACTCCTGCACTGCGACTGATGCCATGAGATGGAGCCATTTCCATCAGCCATTTATACACTAATAATACCTTCACTATTTCTTCACAATGTTTTCAGTCAAAGCATCAGTGTTTGTGCCACCTCTGGGAGTCATGCAAATTGGGATCTACAATATTTATGTGTTATCAAACTATTAGACAGATGCACTGATAAACAAAACCATTAACTTGCAGTGTTGACAGGGGTGGGAATTTGGAAGATTTCTTCTTCCTCCCACTTCTTTTCGAGTTTAAATGATGTCAGTCTTGTAATAAGTAACTGTAAATGGATGATTGGATGTACATTGAACACAAAATAAACTCGACAGGGTGGAATTAGACTGATTCCCAAGCATTGAATAAGTGCAAGACTGTAGTATTTTGAAATATTTGATTTTCACATTTTCAGTTTAGAACAGACAACAAAGGACAGATATACCCACTCCCCCACTCACAAAAAAGGAGGCTCTAAATATGATATTAAGACTATTTACTTTAAGGATGCCGTGAGGTCATTATGTTCACATAATCCAGGTGGTTGCCACATTTCAACAAATGTGTCGTAGGCCTTCCTCAGGCTTTTTTCAATCCAGAGGGACACAGCGATTCATTTCTGAACACCATCTTGTTAGAGAAAGGTAGAATCAGACTTCTTAGTTTAGTTTGATAATTATTTATAGGGTTATCAATTTTCCTTAGCAGAGACACTTCAGGGTCGTCCTGCAGACTTCTGGAAGTCTGCAGGACGTATTTAAAGCATTTTATTTTATTTGTTCATTTAGCATTCACACTTACATCAGGAGTGCTCAAACCTTCCATCATGGCCTCTTGCTGAAGTCCAAGTCCAGTCTACTCTGTGAAAACTATCATCTCAAATAGTATGGAGCTTCAGTACAGGTTAGACGCAGCCGCATGGTAAGGGGACACAAAGATAAGTGATTTAGCTTCGTAAATATTTGATTATTGGGGAAACTCATTACTAATTTTAGCCGTGTGAGCAGAAGAGTGAAGAGCCCATGACACATCCTGAGGGACACAATTTCCAGATAGTAACTTACATTGCACTTTCTCACTAATACACAAACTTTTAATGACGTTCAAAGAATAACCCGCAATAAGCAAAATCCGCAGCAGCAGTTATATACGGTTTAAGGCTGTAAAACCCCTCACCACACAATCTATACACTTTTCTAACTACCTAAACTCACAACTGCTGAACTGCGATCCAAACCTGTTGGTTGTAGCTCTGAGCCCTGCTGCAGCTGTCAAAAGCCGAGCATACAGTGTTTTTTTTCATACAGCTGCAGAGGACACTGAGGGGCAGGAGCAGGACTGAGGACAACGGGAAGACCATGGTCGTCCTCTGAACTAAAACGTTTCTCCTGACTCTTAATACAGAATAGTCATGTTATACTAGATTATTTGATGTTGTGTATGACCTTTATGGAATACACACACGGCAAAGAAGAACGCTGTAAAAAGCACGCAATTTTACAAAACATAAAATTTGCAAAATTTCCCCAAACTCATAATATTTACTGTGTTTCCCACTGCATGGCACAGAGCTAGAGCTGTTGAATATCATAAATATTTCTTAGACGGGCAGCCGCAGCGCTCTGTGGGGGAAGCAGATAAAGGCTGAGTGACGGAGCTGTCGCGTGGCAGCTTCAGACTGAGGAGGGAGGAGTGGACAGAGTGGACGTTTGTTTACCCAGAAGAAAGGCAACTCTAGAATGATCCAACTGTAGAGGCTTGTAAAGGCGTTTCATGGCAGAGAAAGTCCTTATATCTTAAGTCCATCCAAGCGGTTTGAAGTGGAGTTAATCTCAAACACAGACCGAGAGAAGTTCAGAAATAATGCTTCAGAGAGACGTAGATGGAGAGAAGCTGGAGGCATTAAGTCGTTAGAACAGCAGCAGTTTGTCACATGTATCTAACTGTCAGGATTTAAAGTTGTAAAGCTCAGGCTGTCCTTCCTCACGCAAACAAGCATCAACTCAAAAGAGAAAAACACTGATTTTGAACGACCATCAGAGAAGCTTCCCCCAGGACTGGTGTTCTATGACGGAACACAACATCATAGTATTTGACTTATCACAATAGAAGAAGGAACTTTCCCAGAATCAGATTTGTTATCTAGGTCATAATCTAGGGAATGGCTTTGGCTCTTGGTGCAAACAAGTTAAACATTAAAAATAGAAAGGTGCAGAAAAATATCTACATGACTTTCTATAGAGCAACCATAGCTTCACACATGTTTTTCTTACATCTTTTTATTGCATCTATATCTGTTATTAATTTTAGTAATGCTAATATATTATTACGTTTCAGGGCTCCATCTTGTGTCAGAATCACGTCAAATTTCTTAAAACAAAATCTCTGGCACTAATGGGTTAAAATCACATTGAATCAAGTATAATGTTAGTAACCCAAGTCTTTCATCCATTCATTCCATTCAATGCATTTTTCCACAGCCCTAATATGACACAGCAGTTCAGGCTCAGAGGACTTTACCAAGTTGTCAATTCGCTGACACAGATCATAGAATCAAACAACTTTCTTCCACTTTATCTGGGGCCGGGTTGCAGAGATGCCACACTTTCCTCCCCGCTCACAAGTGTTCCCAGACCAGCTGAGACCTGCCCTAGGACAGCATTCCCAGATACATTTCTCGATACAGGAGATGGAGAGATGGGTCCCTGGGCGCTGGACTACGGCGACCACTGCTCCTGCCTGAGGCTCTAGAGGCATTCAGGATGGGGCAATTACAAATAAAGCGGACAATAAAGTATACTGTACCTTAATCTTAACGTCTCATCCCCTTCGCAGTGAACTTGAACCTCTGCACCAGCTGGATAGGACAACATTTTTTATTTTATTTGTTGAATTTTTTTTTAGAATGTAACTTATTGTTTGGTGACAGAAGCACGTGCGAATAGAAGATCATAAAACCATCTTAAATGAAGTCAGGTAATAATAAGAACTATTACACCATTTTGAGCACCATCTTTAAAAATATTCCATTCCATTTTCCTCCACTTCATCCATTGCCGGGTCGCGGGGGCAGCAGTCTATTCAGAATCAGAATCCTTTTATTGCCATGTCAGTAACAAGAAGTCACAAACTAAGAAATTGCTTTGGCTCTCGGTGCAAACAGTTAAAGCAGAATAAAATCAAAGGCATGCATGAATAGAAATCTACATACATCTCAGTTTGTTTGTCTTCAGTTTACTATAAACAAGTGCACACAATAGACTGAGTGCAGTAGAGTGCAGTAAAGTGACAGTAGCATAAAGGGACGGTCATAAGGGCAGGGATGGTTTATAAAGTGTTCATGAGTCCAACAGCAGAGACGCCCAGACTTCCTCATCCACACACACTTCCTCCAGCTTATCCGGGTGGAACCCTGAGGCGTTCCCAGGCCAGCTGAGAGATATAGTCCCTGGGTACGGGGTCTTCCCCGGGGTCCCCTCCGGTAGGATGTGCCTGGAACACCTCCCCAGGAAATGTTCAGGTAACTTTTTCTGTTATAATTTTTCAGCGTCTTCCTTTGCACTTTTGCCCTTTGTTTTATAAAATTTGACGGGTTCAAAGCTGCGACTTTTTCAAACCATCCAAAAGAAAAGAGTAACATGGTATAACTATTTTTAAACTATTTTAAATCATTGCACTTGCTCCACTTGTGTTTGTGTTGAAACAGGTCAAACATGGAAACGACTGAGGATCTGTCATGAGTCCCTCTGCTTAAATAAAGATAAACAACTCTTTGAGTCGTTGCTTGAAGTCTGTCCACGCCTGGATAAATGTGTGCAAAGATAACACTGTGTTTCTATATGGGGCTGCATGTGCCATTCACTTCCACTGTTAAGAATTTTAATTGCTATGTGATGAAATCATTTGCATAATCCAATTTGCCTTCATTACGCCACACTGTCCACGTCTCTCAAACCTTACATAAGGGAGCTGCGATCATGAATCCATAATCTGTCAGGTGAAAACAGCTCAGTAGGACCGCAAATGAAAGATAATGATGCGTTTCTAAGTTTAGAGCTTTTATGACTTATTTAACATCTCTCCTGACATCAATAAAGTGTTTTAATGAATGAAGAGTTTCCACAAAAACACACACACTGCAACAAATTATATGGAGGTAATAATTGCTTGAATTGAGTTTTTTTTTTTTTATTATTAATTTTAGTACATTCTGAGTGGGAGACATTTTACTTTGTCCCATTGACCAATTTTAGACTTATTTTGCATCACTTTTTGCAGTGGACACACAGTTAAATGAGAGACTTAAGGCTGTATTAGAACGGCACAAGTAGTTGATTTATCGTCCAAGTCCTTAGAGTTAGAGAATAACCGCATCACGCTGCTACAAAGACAGGAATAAATAGAATTATATCATTGTGGAGCTTTACAGCTTTGAATCATGTGATCGTTTCATCTCCAGCACAAAGTCTGGATCAAACAACATGAGATTCTTTCAGACGTTCGAGCTGTGATCTTTTTATGTTGTATCATGAAAAAAACAAGACAAAAATCAACCTGTTGCAGCTTCATGTGTCTTGTGAAGTCTAAAAATAGTGCAAATCCAAGCTAAAACTTCAGCCAAAATCAGAAGGTATTGTGTTAAAAATTTAAGTTTGCATGAGAAATGTAGCTAAAAATGTGAAATTAAATACATGTTTTAAAATAGCACTGGCAGCAACCTATACATACAGAAAATATATAGATAGAATGAGTATTTTTTGTATATACTGTTATAAAGCCTACACATTGTTCCAGTCTTTGATTGCTCACGTTTCTGTAACAAACCACTATTGTATTCCTCCACTCCTCCATATTGACTTTGTTTTAATCTTTTCCTTTTAACCTGGCAACGGACAATCATAAGTCCATTTAGTAAAGTAGTTCTACCTGTTGTACCAGTTTCTGTAGAGGACAGCGACCTCAGCCTTATCAACCTACAGCAATTATTAAAAAACAAGCATGAAAAAAGAGCTTATTTTAAATAGATTTGCCATAGAAAAACACATTCCGCAAATTGATTATTTGTGTGTGTATTTTTTTCACTGAATTCACCACAAAAACACAGAATTTCCTTCATATTTTTGAGTTTGTCTAAAATGTGTAATAATAAACCATCAGCCATTTCAAGTCTGATCCAAGCTTGAGTCCTGGATCTACAGCCGGTCCGTCTGTGGGAGCGGGATCTGGTTATGTTTTATTTCTTAGGCGCCTTGGTAGACTCTCAAGGTCGTCTAACATACAGGTAAAGCAAAACCACATTTAGAAGGTCCTTTAGGGGGACATTTAAAAGGAGTCAGTCACTGTTTGGAGCGAGATAATACTGTACACAGATAATACTGCTCAATATATCACTATGAATGTTTCCAGTGTAGGACCTCATAACTCAAATCAGATACTAAGCAACACTAAAAAAGAAAAACCTCATTCTAAACAACACACTACAAAAAAATGATCAAACAATAAATAATTACTTGAATCGAACCAATGGGACAAAGCCATTTAGTCTCATTTCAAGAACTGTTGCTTTATTTTCTCATTCCAAGGGAGACATTTCTTGAATCTTTTTAGAACAAGATCATCCCATTGTCAAATCCGGTTTTAAGGCAGTCAGAATCTGCTCATATTAAGATACATTTAGCCAAATCTGAGCTATTTCTAACTTATTTTTGAGGTGGTTTTTCAGAACTTAAAGGTTTGAGAACATAAAGGTACTGAGTTGAAATGGTTTTCACTGTAGTCGCTTGCAGCAGTAGAAGCAGCCTCCTCAGTCCCAGTTCATGAGGGTAATAGAAAATGTGACTTTCATGACTTTGTTCAGAATGAGTGGTCACGGGTCACGCAGGTCTCATGTACTGATTAAATGTGGGTCAAACGCGCCGCTGCTCTGAGCTGGGTGTACGCACGTCCCTCTCTACAATCTGTAAAGTCACTGTTGGAATAAGGAAGTGGTGACGTGATTCACAACAATACATGTGACGCAGAGTCTCCACCCATCGTGAGTGACATTTGGAAAGAGATCGTAGGTCAGTTTTTAAAAGGCCGTAATGATGTTTGTGCAAGAACAAAGCAACTGTGTGTGAACTGGTTCTGTAGGTTTGGCAGAGTCATTCACTTGACTTCAGTGTTTTCTAAAAAAGTGTAATTTTGCTAATGAAATGCACACTAAAGTCAGGGGTTTTTGTACTTAAGTCTTGCTTCTTCATTATGCCAAAGATAGAGATTTTATATAGTTTCTTTTTATGCTGGAGTTAGACATTTTCTAATATTTTTGTACAGAGTTATTGTTCATTTATTGTGTGCTGTGTGCTCCTCATTCCTACTTTCTGTAACTTGTGATGCAACACTGACATTTCCCCACGGTGGGACAAATAAAAAATCTTCACACATATCTATACATACAGTGGCTTGTCATGTTTACGACCACAAACAAAAAAGATATTTGGAAACTTTGTCTCTAGATGGGCAAAGCTTGTGGAGTAAAGTATTGACTCGTGCTTGTCCCACTTTCGATCTTGCTTCCACAGTTGAGGGTTACTTTGTTATGGTCTCACAAAACAATTCAAAATAAATCTCTGTAGTTGTAACATGACAAAATGTGCAAAATTTCCAAGTTTCATTCATACTTAGTCAGGCTACTGTATACGTAAATATCAGCCACTCTGTTCCAGCCGTGTTTTTGTCAATTTTACCTGTTGCTAATGTTACAGTGACACATCCTGATCATAACCCAAGCCTAATCTTAACCAACATGTATTATATAATGATCTAAAAGGCGCATACTGTGCTTCGGTCTGCTGTATGATTAGAATACATGACATCTGTGGATTATTCTTTATACATTATCATAATTTTAAAATAGAGTATGTCATTTAGTGATCTAATACAGTAAATACGATCACACTTTAGTTGCTCGAATTGTCTCTTAGCGCACATTACTGCTGCAATCCATCTGCTGGGATAAAAAATTCTGGATTACGCATTACTTTTTTTATATTTTATGTGAGCGCTGTAAAAATATAAATGTAGAGCCAAGACCAGAGAAATTTCACCTTCAATCTGCTCCAAAATTGTAAATATAAATATTATGGACATGTTCTTTGTATTTCATATAAAGAATAAAATGTTAAACTGTATAAATTATGTTTGACCTGTTTTGAACATGTGACCTGTTATTTGGGGACACGTCAAAAGATTATTGTCTCGTCTATCTATAAAAAGGTATGTGATGGAATTTTTCGAGATTACCCCGACACGACAAACATCCCTTGTATATATAATCTTTAAATCTCTTTTTACTTAAATCCACCATTTTGTTGAAATTAGTTGTCATGGTGACACAGGTCTCATGTGAATTCTGCATGTTGAGACACCTCTATTATAAATGATTCAAAACGTACATACTTCTTTACCTATATACTTTATAGTACGGCCGATATATCTTTTAACACTTCTTTCAAATCTTCCATGTTCTTAGCACCTTAATTGCTTCAACAACAAATCTCATCAAAGCATAACCCTAGATAAAATATAACGTGACCTGAAAACAAATCTAACTCCAGATGAATCTCCAGCACCTGCTAATGCCTGTGTTATGCCACACTGAGCACTTTCACAATTTATTTTCTGAACTTGTTTTTATCCCTCTCCGGTGCAATATCAAGTGCAAGTTTGTGACTAGCCTTGGTGCCTGTTGTCCTCTGGCAGACACTAGCTGCTTCTGAAGACTCCACATTCCACGGCTCCGCTCCAGCCTCAGACAAAGCCCGGTGTTGTTTCGTGGTCCTCGCCGCCCCCAACACAACCCCACACTGTACACACTCCAGTACAAATGTTTATTCCAATTTGAAATGCGAAGGAGCCATTATTGCCCTGTCGTAGAGTTAGTTTACAAAAGCGTTACATGCGGAGAGGACGAAGCAGACGGGGAGAACATCCGTACAAATAAAACCTTTTTGTTTTTAGCTTGTGCTGGTGAAGCCGATGCATGCGTTGGGCTACCATGCCACAGCGGTTTATCACAGTTTGTGCCGAGAAACGGGGGCCCCCATCAAATCTCAGTGTGGAATCAAGAGTGAAACTTCAATGATCTGATGTCATTTCTGATGCATAGAAACAGAGCAGTTATTATTATTAGCCCTGGCTGCAACAGAAAAAATCCAAGTGAGTAGTGATAATTATTTTTATTATCATTATTCTATGGCCAAAGAGTGAAGCTGAAGACTCCGGTGACAAGGCTTGCTATGTATAATACCTGAATTTTTTACAGTGCTTGTTGGTCAAACACTAACATTAGTCACTTAAAGTCAGAGATTTTGTACTTAATTTTTGCTTCAATTACAGTTTGAAATGCTAATAAGGAAGCATTTCAAACTGCTTCCTTATTATGCTAAACCTTGTGATGTTATGTTATTTTATTTAGTATAGAGTTTAGTTTGGAGCTGAGTTTATTTATCTTATCTTATCCTGAGTGCTCCTCATTCCTACTGTTTGTAACTGGTGATGCAACACTGAAATTTCCCCACTGTGGGACAAATAAAGAATCTCTTAATCTTACTTCTCCATAGTAATTAACAATTGAGTTGTACATTTTCAAAAACACAAGTGCCATTAGAAAAATACAGCGTCACTCCTCCACATGAAGATTGTAACTTGAGGAATACAGCAATTTTCACATTTTCAAACCAGAGATCTGCATTTCCCTCCGATGAACTTTTCAATTTAAAACTCTGAGAATCCACCACGAATCATGATGAGTGTGAAATACAGCACAGCCCTGACCCACTAAACCCTTTTGGAAAAGTCTGGCTCCAGATTCATTATGACACTACAAAGTCCGACTCTAAACCAGGGTCAGACTCATGTAGGTCAGGAACTTTCTTTACATTACGCCATCATACCAAAGTCTTCATCGCTTTGTGGAAAGTTTGTCAATCTGTGGCCATTTTGTTTTACATTATGGACGTATTTTGACCTGAGTCTGACTGAAGACTATTACTGCAAGATACCTTTCTGGCTCTTATTTCTGAACAAACTGACTTAAGTTTTAATTTAGCCAAAATTTAACCAAAGCTAAAGAAGGATTAGAATTATTTTTGTTCATTAAACTAATAATGGATCTTTGGATTCTACGTTTGTAATGAAATGATGTGGCTGTTTTCTTGAGCAGGCTTTAAAACCATGTTCTCCGAGCCATAGTAACCAATATCACCACTTATCATCACAGCTGCCCAGACTTTCCATTTCCAGATTTGACATGCCCTCTCTAAACTAGTAACTTATCAAACTAGAAATTGAATAGTTAATTATGCTTTGGGGAACAATATTTTACTACAGTAATGTTAGAAGCTTTTAGTAGCACACAAATGTTGTTTAAATTGATTGTGTCTGTGTGACTGATGTAAGAGAACGATTTTCCATGTTTTGATGATAAGAATGTCATTTAAACGTTATTCAGTATATATACATAATCGTGGGCATTTAACAGTTACATAGAATCCCAGACTACATCCTCATGAGGTTTGAAGAGGGCCCCGAGTCTCACCTGCGGCACTTGACACACGGACCACAGCCACGCGCCACACACAGACATCCACAATAAATACACGCGTTACTTTCACTTTCACTTTCATATAAACCGTCTCGAGAAGCTGAGGCGGCGGAAACCTTGGCACCTTTTCTTTTACAGAGTCGTCCGCGCAGAGTTCATGCAACGCGGGCGAAACACTAAAAAAGTTTTTTGTGTTGAAAATGTGGAAAGAGGAGAGGAGCCAGGAGGAGGAGGCGCTGTTGGGGGTGGGGTGGAATTGCGGCTCATTAAAAACGCCGGGTCCATTTGCGCAGAGTGGTCATCGTCAGCCCTGAAAGACAAAAGCACAGATGTGATTAGAGCCGGGCACAATAAATGAAAGAGTTTTAATGGTCAAGTGATGTGCAGGATGTTTGAGGCAAAGAGGGGAGAGATAAAGTGCTGCGTGCTTTTAGGCAGGATCCATGCAGAGAGAGAGTGTGCAAAAACAGTCAATTACAACAGATACGTGATTGGATCTGATATCAAAAACATTAAAAACAGGAGTGGCTGCATTGAGACGCTGTGTTCATTAAAGCTGGGGTATTTCACTTTAATCCAGCTTTTCAGACTGAAGTGGGAACAACAAGACCACCCTCACCTCAGACAATCAGCCCAAAGTGTCAAATAGTGACTCTTTTTGACACTTTGGACTAAAGACTCTTGGGACAAGCATCATGTATTATTTACAGAGGGGGACAGATAGAACTTTAACCCTTTAATGTTCACTCCTTGAAGAAAGCAATGTCATTTAGAACCAGGAAGTACGACCACATTAGTCCGGTCCTCAGGTCTCTGCACTGGCTTCCTGTGGCTCAGAGAATAGATTTTAAAGTAGCTTTACTTGTGTACAAGTCTCTCCATGGCCTCGCACCAGGGTACATCCGCGACATGTTGGTGCCATATGAACCAACTCGGGCTCTGAGGAGCACAGGGACTGGACTTCTGTTAGTGCCAAGAGTCGGAACTAGACATGGGGAGGCTGCGTTTCAGATTCATGCAGCTAGAGTCTGGAACCGTCTTCCCGAGAGTGTGAGACAGGCGTCTACTCTAGCAGTTTTTAAAACTGAACTGAAAACAGTTCTTTTTAGCTGTGCATACAAGTGAATGATTTTACATTTGTTTTTATCTTTAATCTTTTTAATGCGCTATGATTATTTATGATTATTTATGATTGTAATCCCTTGTGTGATTTTAATTTTTTACGGTTTTTAACTACTTGTGTGATTTTATATATCTTGTGCTCTTAATCTGTCTTTTTATGTTTACTTAAATTCTAATGTTTGATGATTTATGCATGATGTTATATGGGTTGTGAGGCGCTTTGCGTTGCCTTGTGTAGGAAAGGCGCTCTATAAATAAACGTTGATTGATTGATTGATTTTTGAGGTGATTTTCTAAGATGTAGGAGCACTAATAACAAAAACAAAAATACATTCTTTATTTACCCCCTAGTTTTGTTTCAGCTTGTTTGTTAAGCAAATGCTTAAAATCAAGTGATAGACTACACCTCATTGGAGCATGTCTATCTACGTGCATTCTTCAAGTAGATAGACTCCAAAAGTGATCCGCCAAAGTACCTAATTCATTTCTTTAAAATGTTTATTACTGAGATTTTTGTAAATAAAATAGTTACCATGTACATTGAGACCAAATGAACCATGTCTATCAAATGAGCCTTCTCATGTTTAAAAGAGGAGATGTTTCAACAGAAAAGAGAAGCTGGACACATGAGAGCAAAGGCATGAGACAGCTGTGTGGAGTTTCCTCATAACCAAAGTCATAGTTCTGCAGCGTGACAGACAGCGCACAGACCTCATGGCCGCACTGCTGTCCCCGCACTCTCCCACCGCAAAAGGTGACAACAGCACAAACTCAAATAGGATTTTTCTGCTGCAACATCTCAAACAGAAAATAACTCAAACGAATGATTTGTGTTTTGTTCAAATCCATGTTTTCTGAAAATTGCTTCTTGGTTCATGGTCAATGTGTGAAACTTGATAAACTCGCAAATTAGACTTTGAGACGCCCCAAGATCCAAGGACTGCAATTCAGCTTCGGCAAGGCTGGGTTTTCAAAAGCAACATTATTTTCTATTCCAGTCGTCACATGAAATAATGTATTGTACTCGATCATTCTTGCCGACTGTCAGAGTGTATACTTTAGGTAAACTAGCTACTTGCATGTATTTGAGAGCATGTAATTACTCTGGGGTGACAGTTTGTAGAGCATTAACCTTTGAGCCTGAAAGTCACGGGTTATACTCTCACAGACAGAAGCCGTCGTCCTGTGAACCACCTGCAGGAGGATCAGTGAGGGGCTGGTGCTCTGTGAATTGGGCGGCAAATACCACCGCCATGTTTGGGTTTGTTTGTCTGTTGAAGGGTTTGTGATACAATGTGGAAGTTGACATATAAAGTGCAAAATTGTACATAGATACACACAGCAAACATATTTTATAAGCAAGAGACTTTTGGAAACAAGAGTCAGTTGAGTACTTTCTTTGAATGGCGTTACCGCTGTTTTTAAGCCTTTGTCGAGGGAAACACACATTACTTTCAGTTTGTCCAGTTTTGTAAAAGTAACATAAGCCCTTTAAATAAGCCCTTTAAAGACTGAATGTATTATGCAAGCACTCCAGCTTTGCTTCAAAATTATAATTCTCTCTCACTTAAAGGAGAGTAGTATTTATTCTTCTGCACAATTCTAAAACACAAAAAAAAGCTCATAATTACAAACATAAATCTGATGTGCCACCGCCATCTGCTACTGTGTTGGCACTTTGTTGTGAAGACGTTGATTGTGATTGTGATAAAAGGGTAGGTGCAAATGTTTCATCACTCATATTGTGATTGACATCTACATCTGTCCCCTGGTAACACCACACATGTACACATATTGGACTTTTCTGAACAAAAGTTTGAACTAGAGTTTTTCTTAATTATAAAACAGACAAGACAATTATGATCAGAGAGCAGACTATCTCTGGGGTTGCCAGTTTGTTAGGTGAAATTGAGATGGTTTTGGCTTTTTTCTTTTAAAATATTCACATCACAAACAAAGAAGCACCACACATGTATTTAAAATTCAAAGCAGATACTAAAATAAGTAGTCATACATAATACACAGAGGTTTTCCCAGCAGGTGGTCATCAAATAACCAGTGCTTATGTGTCACAGGAGGGAAGATTCTGGCAACAAAAATTACTTTATTAGACCACTAATCGTGCATATTATGCATATTTTATACATCCGGCTGCTCTGTCAGTGACATCACAGCCTTGATCTTTCAGCGGGGGCTTCAGGCAAAGTGGGGTTAAGTGTCTTGCCCAAGGACACAATAACAGCAGACATCAGTGGGAGTAGGTGGAGAAGGTCTCGAAGTTGGCACAAACCCAGGCTCAAATGCTAATGCTCTACCAACTGAGCTTCTGTCGCCCCATAATATATACAGCCCTTTTAAATTGATGAAAATGTATTGAAAATAATAATGTCATATGTAACTATACAACAGAAAAAAGCACAATACGTCTTGAGAAATCCCCTCTAACATCAACAAAATGCACATGAAATCCACATTTTTGTCTCAAGCTCCAACCAAACCAGTATTATTAAAGCGCACACTGAAGGCAACAGAAAACCACCGCCTTCTCTGTTCCACACAGGCCGCCGCCTCTTTGATCACCCACTGAAGGTCTTTATACCCCCTCCTCCTCACTCACACTCACATCAGAGACATGAACAACTACATTGGGACTGAGGTGATCTGTAGAAGACTGATACTCTCAAAAAAGTTTCATTTATAAAACCACATCACGCCTGCTTTCACTTGTCCACAGCTTCACCAAAAAATGATTTTCTAGTGATGTCTCCGGATTCAAGTGTCAAGAACATGATTTGGATGACAACTATTATTAAGGAAATATAGAAGTCTGTATGTACTGAGCTCAAAAGAGGTTAAGAGGAGACAGGAGCAGATGTGTTGTGATTTTGCCTCGTATAAATATATCAACACCCAGTGTGTTTAGGAGCAGACTGAGCAGAGTTACTCATACTCGATACAATCATATAAGGGAACACAGAAAAGAAATGTTGCTTCTATTTCACAGCCCTTCAGTCTGGAATCTTATATTTCTGGTTCACTTGTGCCTCATCAGATTGTACCTCATCCATGTTCCTTGGATAAAAATTGAAATATTGATGAAGCTGCTTTCTCCCATTATGCTCCTTGTAACTGAAGCCCAATGCCTCAAGACAGTGAAAATGCTCATTCAGAAATTAAATTAAAGACTCGCTTGTTTGAACATTGCAGACTTCTGTTTTGTGGCATTGTCTCTGTTTGGCACATTCCTTCCTTCCCCATATTTGTCAGTCAGACTAATTGTCAATTGCCAAAGCATTAAATCTTACACATTATCGATATTGAACATCTCAATATTGATCCAAACTATAGAAATAAATGGTGGCATCAGATCATGCAATATCCATTTCTCCAAATCCAAGAGTAATTATCCATCATTATCCATATTTATATAATATTCTTACTGTTTTTATTGATCCATTAACCAGTGAAATGATAATAAACTTGGATGGCTTTAATTTGTGAATCATTATTATACTGCATATTTTAAAAATGTTAAAAGGAAATATTAAAAAACAAAAAGGAGTGACATACTTCCTGAAGGAAAAAAGCTATGTCATAATAAATGCTGTCGAAACACAAACTGACCTAAGCACACTGGTATCAAGGATGAAAAGACAGAAGTTATAATAAAAAATAGAGAAGGAGATTGTAGTAGATAGATAGCAGTGGAGTAGTGTTTTGAAATGCAGGATTATATGTTTTTGCACCACCTTTGAGTGGGTGAATGAGAAGTACATTTTACACAATACAATGTCTTTAAAATAATACAGGCACGACCTCATAAGCGATGATGTCTAAACCAAGTCAAAACACACAAAAAATCCCAATAATTTTCACTCTTATTGATGTTTTTCTGCACTTTAAGCTGTGCACCCAATCTTGCCTGAGGACATAACATCAGCACAGCACATCTCGCCTACGTAGTCATTTCAAACCTGCTTCATCATCGCTAACAGATTTCAACACTGCTATTTACCTCAAGTGCTTGTTTGGCAAAGATCCAGATTCAGGCTTGTGTAAAGAGGCTATTAGAAACTATTTACCTTTTCTGTTTTATCCAGCGCCGCACTCCCCTCTCTCTGTTCTGCAGCCTGATCCCCGCATCCAGCTGGTCCGGGTTCCCTCTTCATTTGAAAAGTTCTTTCGTTTTTTATGAAATGTCCACTTAATCATAAAAAGTGTGGGAGAAGTCCTTCATTAATACCATTAAAGTGCTGAAAGTGAAAAATAATACTGTCACACACTGATGAGCTGTCAATTTGAATTATTAAAAATGGTAATATTCATGTTGAATTTATATTAACGGTTAGAGAAAAACCGAAGTTCAAAATTAATTATCAATTATTATTCATATCCTTTTAGCCACACCGAACACTAGAGATGATTACTTCGCCATTTTAAAAGTAGCTGGTGTTTACTGTATCGCCGCAGTTAGTCCAGCGGTTCAATGAAAATCACTGCAAACCAAAGTCTTCCTCCGCTCTGGGTTCACTCAATATTCATAAAGCCTCAATGACACTCTTTAAAAATGCATAGGCCATCTGTGCAGTTGTCAGTGCAAACAAACTTTGGCTAGCTGCCCACCTGTTTCCCTGGCACAGCCAAATATGGTGGCCTTGTGGTAGACGCCGTTCACGTTTAACCACGTTTTGTGCTTTTTGAGATTTTGAAACTGCATAATGACGTTGTGTTCCTCCGAGCTGGATTGATGAGGTAGAACTATTTGTATCCGATTTGTAATGTTTTGTTGTGGAATTGGAAGCAGGAATGTCAAAAAAGTACAACAGAATTCAACTCATTGCGTACAGTCCTTGGCAATGATAAACAAAACAGGCACTTGAGCACCAGATTTAAAAAAAAAAAAGCAGTCATCCCACCATTACGCGGCGCTAAACAGAGCTCTCGTCCGGTATCGGTAGTATCTGCGTGTGTTTCCTCTTTTCCAACATCTTACTCAACTCATCTGTGAAAGAATATCCGTTCGGCGATGTGTTGGCTGAGTCGCTCTGTCTTAGCAGTACGTAGCTATTTCCGTTTATCCTTCGTAGCATGCTAGGCAGAGATGCCGATAGCCCGTTGCTGAATTCGCACTCTGGCGACTGGTGGTCTGGTGTGGACGGGAGAGGCGGGGCCGGCGGCGGTGAATCCCTGTTGGACGTTGTGTGTCCTTCTCCCGGCACGATCTGAAGAAGGCCGCCGTTATGCACTTCTCCGTTGTGATGATGCTTGGCGTTACCGTTAGCGTAGCCGTTGCAGTGGGCAGAGATGGTCTTCAGCTCCATGTTAGCGGAACTTCGATGCTTCTTGTTTTTCTTCGCCCGTTTGTTGCTTGGATACGAAGCGGCGGCGGCACGCAGCGAGTACTTCCCGCGGTTGCCGACACGCAGGCAGAACCCGACGTACAGAAGCACCACGGTTAGCACGATGCACAGACCGCCCAGAATGGTGATCAGCGTTAGGTACAAAGCCTCCATGTTTTGCGAGGTGAGTAAGCTCGAGGTGGGCAGCAGCGGAGCTGGGACTGGGTTTAGCGGGCGCTCTGTGGAAATGGCTTCCTCCGGAGTTGGCAAAGTGAAGACGCTAACAGCCTCGTTCGGTTCCACGTCGTCAAAAGTTGGCGTATCTTCTTGAACGCTGATGTTGTAGGAGACGACAGGTACGCGGATGTTGTTCTCCAGGTTGTAGCAGGTGTACAGTCCGCTCTGGTCGGGTTTGGCGTCGATAATGAGCAGCCCGTCGGTGCCTGTGCGGACCCCGGAGCTGAGGCCGTAGCCCTGCAGGTCACGCCCGTCCTGGGTCCACACGGGCGAGGCCAGGTTAGAGGTGAGCTCGCACTGCAGGAGAACGTCATCGCCCACTCGCACGAACCGCCTCTTCTCGAGCACCGCTGGAAAAGAAGGAGTCAGGTGGTTAGTTTAGTGACGTATATAAATGTTGGACCATGTTTTCTTCTTCCCGAGTGGCTTTTCTCTGCGCTTCTCTTTATTCCCATCCCCAGTGTTAAGAGTGATCCATGCTCCACCCAGCGGCTACACCACCTCTGCTGCTGTGTCCTAAAGTGCTGATGCATTTTATTACAATTGGCATTTGGCAGTAACTTTGAGAATTATGTATTTATTTATTTGTATGGATGGATGCGTTTCTGCTGCTGGACACCTGTACCTCTCCTACGGGGATCAATACAATATCTAGCCATCTATCAATCTATGTATGTTTCAGTAATATTCAGATGTATTCAAGTCGCCATCACTCCCAACTATCCACCTTTTCACATTCACAGTTCTTGACTGGCTTTGCTTTTGTTCAAAATATAAACTTTTGTCAGAAGTTTAGCTCACTATTACGCTATTATCACTGGGAATGTGACCGTGATAAAATGCTGCGTTCTCACATAATGTAAGGGTTTACGTTTGGTTAAAGAAAGAACATTTGACTAAACACTCAAACATATATTGCTTTTCTTGTACTATTAAATTATTGCAGCGCAGGTTGTCTGTTGATTATGATGAATTACAATTAATTCAAACTTGCACAACCACAATTTTTTGTTTAACGGGCTATGAGGTAAAAAAACAAAAACACATTTGTTATTCCTGACAATTTATTAATTACATCTTCACATTGGGCAAACTCCAAACCATATTTCCATGTCATGTCCATTCTCCATGTCCCTCAAAAACGACTTCTGCTGGAAGATTTTATTCACCGATTCTGGACACACATAATAAATAACCTCCCCAAATTACCATCTGTTGTTTAGTCTGGGTGACTGTCATTTTGCTAATTAGCTCACTCTCCAGCGGACATTTGTCACGCTTCTGGTGCTGTGTTTCCTATCTCAGTAAAAGACAGGATCGCTCTCTCTGGGCACTACCTGTATCCGGCTCACGGAGACTCCTGCATTATTTATATGCCTCTATTTTCACAAACTTTGACCAGAATCAAATGTTTCCAGCTTTCTTTTTCTGCCAGTATCTGTTCTCATTAGCTGCCTTTTCTCTACCCGTTTGTCTTCTGAAGTTGTCAATATTCTGGATCACATTTTAGAATCAATTTTTAGGCATCAAAAAACATCTCTTAATGACACTTAGAAAAATCCATATAAGCGAGCATATCCAATTTAAATGAAAATGTATAACACAAAAAACATGCGTGCATCTGCCTCTGCATTGAACATATAAAAAAACATTTTTCTGTGATTGAAATGAATGAAAAGATTGCATTTTTAGCTACTGAGCAAACATTTTGTAACTAAGGGTGTGAGGAATGTGACAGAAAATAAAATGTAAAGAAAAAGTAAATATGGAGGTGCAGCAAAATGCAACCAAAGAATTCTATTGGATTTAGTTTGACTTTGACAGTGTAAAATGTCGTAATGTAAAATAAATTAAATTAGGGTACAGGAATGACCAAACTAAGCTATGGGGGCCAATTATATGGTGCAACTGTAGGCGGCAAAGTAAACATTTGTCATTCAGGCAACATCAGATCCATCAAATATGGATCAAGATTGACGCGTCTGGCTTCATTTTAAAGCTCAGAACAGCCTGAAAGCAGTCGATACAGTGAGTCTGCCCCAGGAGACGTCTGGTGAACTAAATAGGCCTTCTCACTTACTAGTAGATCCACACAAATCATATCACTTTCAACAAACATTTTATTCTTGTCAACATTGTGTTTTATTTCTTGTTGGTTGCCTCCCTCAGCGAGCCCACTAAACTCACAATGTAATAATGTGGAACCTAAAATTACTTTTCTATTGGAACAGCGGAGGAAAAGTAGGAAAGCTTTTCTTACACATTCAGATCAGAGCGTAGCGTCTGATGTGGCGTTAGTAATAGTGCTAATGAACTCGGGCGGAGTGATACCGCGTTCTAATTGGAGTGGAACTGACACGAGCGTGATGCGTGGGTGTTAAAGGTTGATTAGCCAAATTGCGATGCTCATTTCTACGTGCTGTTTACCATCTCTTGTAATTATTTAATGTTACGACAGATAAAACCCATCCTCCGACACGTGCTATTTCTTAATTGCGGCTATCAAATGTCTTTCAAATGCAGAGGCTGAACTGTGGAGTCATGAAAGAACAATGAGAGGGCAGCGGCTTGGACAGATTGAGAGTGCAAAGTTAGACAAGACGTTTACCCGCCTTGAATACAAAGTGGGTCCATTCCTCTGCAGAGATAGATGAGATTTGAGACTTTTCTAGCACAGTACGTCTAATCAACTTTCAGAGACAAGTTGGGGTCACCGTCTTTTTGCACTCCTCCTTATTCCTAATGGATGTTTATCATGCGTGGTGGGACTTTCCTGGAAGCCCTGTGAGATTCTTTTGGCAGCTTTTTCCCTTACCCTGCTGGTAGTTTTCGCATCCTCGTCTGCCGTGTAGGATGTCCTGGATTAAAGCAGACCTGTGGAAGTAAACAAAAATAATGGCGTTAATGTGGCAGCTGAAAAAGATGTTTAGTGTTGTGAATCTAAAAAAGGGAAAAGTTTGCTCGAGTTGACAACATTTGAAATTGTTATGACTTTAACATACACAACAGCAATCACTTGTTAGCAAATTACTTTAAAGATATTTTCAAGTAAGAACTTTATTCTCTCATTCATTAAGGGGTGATACATAACACTTAAATATGTTTATAGCACCAGCTTATTCTGTTTATTATTACGTTTGAGTTAAAAATAGCCATATTGATCTGTACCTGCTACTTTCAGCTATGCCACAGTTAACATAATAAAATGACAGGGAATCATTGAGCGCTTTGGCACAATTGAAATATCTCTTACTCTCCGTTGTGTGGGTTTATTCAGGTTTTGATTGCATTTTTTCACTAGTGGCTGCTATAAATTGTGAATTGTTATTTTGGCAGTCAATAATTGTAATTTCCCATATGATTGAATGACTTTCACAGGAGTAGTTTTGTGCTGTCCATATTTACTAGCCACAGTTCGATACAGATCCAATCCTGGCACTCGGCCATACTTTCTTTTTGACACTAGGAACAGATACTCACATTTATATCTGATCAAATGCAACCCTCGACAAGCTTGACCGACTGTAGATTCCTGCCATGATTTGATTGTCTTTGATTGGACAATACCCTACTATCTACTGCCCACATAAACGCATTGCACCACGACAGCATCTCTATCACAGTTTATCAGATCACAACCTCACGCTATGTTTACAACCCTCTACGTCCAGTCACGTTCCAGCCAGCAGTATTATGCAACAGCCCTCTGAAAGCACAAGTCACATCCCCACCTGTTGGAGAGAGACAGGAGGTCCACGCAGCTGTCCCCGTCCCAGGCGCAGTGGGGGTCCCGGGAGAAGACGCAGTCGTAGCAGGACGAGTACCGGGAGCAGGAGGACAGGGGCAGCTGGACCACGCCGGACGGGGAGCTCACGTAGACGCTCATCTGAAGAAGGAGAGGCGGATATAATGCGATATTAGTCATATTGTTAGAAGGGTTTTACAATTACGTCGGGATAACGGACATGAGATCTATAACATCAACAGTGTTCTACCATTCTTTAGTTTATGGTAAAGAACTCTCCATCAATTCAACAAGGAAGGGTGAGAAGGTTGCCAGTGAAAATGGCCACCACAAACAAAGCCTTAGGATGTGCAATTGGCAAGCGTAATCTACTTTAATTTTCAGAAAAAAAACATTAAAGAACGAAACAATGTAAACAACCGGGCTATGTGTTTGTATGTCAGAATATGAAATAATAATAATAAAAAAAGAATTAAAACTAAATGTAAACAATGATTACCCTTTATTACTCTAGAAAATTTATAAACTTCTTGATTGTTCACAAAAGAGCCCTAAAATGCGTATTCAACAGATGTTTTCAGTGCTAAGTATTTGTTGCGTTCATTTCAGGCGCCATGCAGAAACAGCTCTGTATTGAACAAGTTTTGCGATTAGTTCTGTACGTAGTTTCACATTGTTTTTACTGATTATAGCAATAAACCGGACGATCGAGGCATTGAAATGGTTATTTTTCAATTGTTTTGATAAATTGCTATCTGTGAAACAATACAGAAAAGTCTGTCCTTGTGGGACCATAAATATTATCAATTAATCTAATGTTTCTACAATGTAAAGAGGGTCACACCGTGTTTGCAGAATCGATATATATTACTTCCCGATTGTGATATGAATAAAAAGCTGTGTGAACATGTGTCTTGTAGACTCTACATGACTTTTCAAACAACAGAAGAAACCGATTCCGATCGAAGTGTATTTGTACAGCACACACTTTTACTTTTCAGATACAGTAAATTCATAATCTTTCTGGAAATGTGATAATTATATAAAATAGCAGTGTTTATGGATTAGGTAAAAATATATATTATGTTTTTTGCTAAATTATATAGCAACAGTGCTGTAGTTTGCACCTTTTCACAGATAAACAGAAAGGTGAAAGTAAAGATGCACTTTATATATCCCTGTAGGGGAATTCATCCTCTGCATTTGACCCATCCTGATGCCACAAGGGCGTCTGTCAGGAGCAGTGGTCTCCGTAGTAACAGCCCTCGCGGACCCATCTCCAGATGTTCATGCTCGGCTTGGACGACCAGAGCAGGAGGATTAACCTAAAGTGCACTGCTCATCTGCTAGCTCTTGTTAGTTTAAAGATAATCCAACACTTTCTGAAAGAGAAAGCACCTACAAACTCCTTATGCTG
Organism: Knipowitschia caucasica; assembly: GCA_964034765.1. Taxonomy (NCBI): domain Eukaryota; kingdom Metazoa; phylum Chordata; class Actinopteri; order Gobiiformes; family Gobiidae; genus Knipowitschia; species Knipowitschia caucasica. Next base: position 13,852,934 of record OZ035835.1, on the reverse strand, counting down.
AATAATTGTTGCGTTGTGATGTGTTGGCCGGTGACAAATAGAGAAAGGAAAATACATTTTTATAACAACCACATCCATCTCCATCCTTGTAGCTATAGAGATGTCCAGGATGAACCTTATCCCTGAGGGCACTGACCTGATCCTGGGAGACCAGCACGCTGCTCACAGGCTCCGGTTCCTGCAGCAACTGCAGCTCCTCGATGATGTGCAGCTGACCTTCCACTTGGACGGCCTTGTGCAGCCAGCCGTCATCTGGCAACAGAGTCAGGAAGTCTCGTTGAGAACACACTCATACATTTTACACAGAATCTTGACATTGTTCAAATCATCCAAATTTCCAACGTAGGTGCCTAAACATGAAGCCGTGTGGCTTTGGTTCTCATGTCCAGCTGAAGATCCAAAGTCTTCAAGACAATTATTCAAAGTCAACTCTGATAAGGCTTTTCTTACAGCATGAGTTATACCGAGAATATGTAGAATCTTGATTCGCCTGCATTCAAAGCACCATTTCTCTGATGATTCTCTGTGTTTTCCGTTCCAAATACTTAATTGAACATGATGTATGGATCTAACACAGACTCTGCATACACACCTGTGCCCAGGTACAAGACATGATAGTGTTGTCCGTCCACAGCCTGCGTCACATGCACTGCTAACTGTGTGTAGTCAGTGGCCTTCCTGTAGAGCAGCGGTCTCTTGTCGGTGGGCTGCACCTGCAGGGACATGAGGGGGTGTCTCCTCACAAAGTCCAGGACGTCGTCTGGTAAAGAAGTGGACACGTTTATGCCCCGGGCCCGCAGGGAGTCTGTGATGCACTGTGGAGAGAACACACACTCAGACATATGGTCATCAAAACCATCATACTGAGTAGTTTCAAAAATCAAAAATAGTTGCAGACTAGAAAATAAAGCCAACAGTCATTGATGAATGAATCACAGCTAATTGATGAGAAGACGTCAAACCATTGGTAATGTAGTCATTGAATCCTTGCTTTTTGAATCATACAAAGTTCAACAGTTCAACATGCTGAAGACGTTTCATGACTCAAGCAGCGCTATTTTAACTCATTGAATGCCAGCCTATTTCAGAACAGGTACTCCCATAGTGCCAGCCATTTCTGATGATTTTTACTGATTTTTCAAGACCCACAGAATATTGTGTACTATGACTATCTGAAATCCGACACCACATTCTAAAAGAATGGACTGTCTACATTCCTCAGCAAAAAGAATTTTGTTTATAGCTTTTTTCGTTCCCCTGTAATCCTCCGTTGAGTAGAGGGAAGTTTTACTGAAATCACCAGAAATCACCAGAAAGTTGAGAAAAAACAGGCACAACATGTGCACCTACATGTTTTCAAACCATTCAGAGAGCAATGCTGCCACCTGCTGGCTCGATAAAATATGGTCTCAAGTCATCCCCATACATATTAGATACAATAGACATCTGGGAACGTGAAAATAGCGAAAAAAGCAATTGACGTATTAATGCGTCAATGGCACACGACGTTACTATTTGCTTTGACGTATTTGTGCGTCAATGGGACACAATGAGTTAAAGATTAGAAAAATCATTGTAACTCAAAAAACATTATCTTTATTTTGTACTCGTATACTGTACATATCCGGCTGATTTTTGTGATCTAACCAATAAATGTTTACTCCAGCTTTACTTTTATCTAAATTTACAAGGTAAGCTAAATTTAGACGAAACATTTTCTTAAATAAAAGGCCGAACATCAGCCCTAACCCCTGGCTCACATCAACTTCGACATCAGCTTTGGTCTTTGTACCAAGAAAAGTCATTTCAAGTATTCACATGCAGCGATGGAACCAGTGCAGGGACCAGGGAGCTCTGGATCTTTACTGTTGGAAGCTATTTTTAGCTGCACACCACAGACCTTTGCAAGCCTTTCTCCGTTCACATGGAGCAGTGGACATAAAAACAAAATGTAAAAGCTCTGTAAAATTGCAGAATGTCCATAACGCTACAACAACTTCTAAGCTGTGCGTTTAACGCGTTTGAGCCAGAAGATGTTGAATTAATAAAACATGTACCGTTAAGATGCTCGGATATTTTACTGCGGTGATGACAAATTCTCACATTTTCAGCTCTCCTCTGGTCCAATACAAAGACAGTACAGTAGCGCACTTGAGGAATAGCCTACTTGTATTCACAGTACATAACTCTGACTTATAGAGGGGAGTGCAGTGTTATGGGCTCAGCGGGACCTTGTGCTGCTCTGACCTAAGCAGAATCTGCCCATACCCAACTCATTTTCTCCTTTACTGTCCTTTTCATCCAAACTCAGTCAGCTCCATAGGCTTAACGCTCCCTGGTACAAATCCCTGACCGCATCATCACTCCTTATATGGAGAGGTAGAATTAAGCTGTGCAATGTTAGCAAAGAGACCACCCCATAGTCATTATTTGCAATTGGCTGCTGCAGCTGCCATAAGCCTCTGTACGATGAGTCTGGAAATAAATAGGTTGGTTTTGTTTACTGCCCGTGGGAATGTAGAGTATCTGCCATATCACTCCTCATCATCTACTGCTTTAATGTGCGCCTGAACACACTGCAAACAATATTCTACTGAAATTCTTTGGATTTGATTTGATTTAAGGCATAGAATATTTATTAACTACATTTCACTTCAGACTAGTTTTGAGAAAAGCTATTCTCATCTCAAATCTGCCTGTGGAATTATTTATTTTTCAAGTGCAGTTTTTATTTCTCTGCTGCCTGACAAGTCAAATAATTCTGTGTCCCCTCTAGGCATAGATATTGAAGAGAGAAATAAAACTAGTTAAAATCATCTCATGTATGAATATTCTGTTATTCATCTCATGCACAAACTGAGAATGCTGTTTCGTGTTTTTGTATTATTACTCAGAGCATTGCTTGCAGTGTCTGCATGTTTGGCATATTATTAGTTTTCAAAAACCATGTTCTGCTTTGTATTAAAGAAATTAACCTCAACTTTAAAGCTTCTTTCATAAAAGATTTTTTTTTTTTTGTCCGAACAGAAAGAATATGAGTATTGTAACACCAACATGCTTTGAACAAGTCAAAATGCTGTATTTAACTAATCTCCATAGTTGTAAGAAAGAGACCTGATTGAGGGCACCTCTCTCTTTTTTTACTTTTCTGTCTAAAAAAGCAGATGTGAAGATGTGACAGAGGCAAACACAATACATCCATGTAAAAACTCATGATGGAACCAAACTGTTTTGAGATCAGGGAACTAGTTGGATAGATGTTATTGTATAATTGTATAATGATTGTGGTGTGAACTCCAGACACCCTCTGCATGACACTATGGCCGCTCAGAGGAGTAATCGTAGTTACAGGCTTTTATCACTGCGCTGCCGAACGGAACAATTCAAGAGATTCTTTGTTCCTTCGGCTGTCAGACTGTACAACAGACCTGGATGAGTCTTCTGCTGCTGGACACCGGAATTTTTCCTACGGGGATCAATAAAGTATCTATCTATCTATCTATCTGAAAGCTGTGACCCTCAACTTAGACGTAATTTTACAGTGCATTTCTTCATTGGCTTGTATGACGGCTTTCACTGTATCTGCTGCCAATCCGAGCGAGATAAGCTCACACTGAAGGCACACGCAGGACAATGCTCTGTGTCGTGGCGAGTGTGTTGTGGACAGTTTACCGTTCCAGGCCGGGGCTCGGGGATCTTCCCGCTGTACTCTTTCCACTTGGAGCCCGAGTCCTGCGTCTCCATATAGGGCCCTTGGAAAGCCTCCCGCACTTCAGCCAGGGAGAAGCGACACACTGCAGAGCCTTTGACGTTCTTCCTAAAAGACACAACGTAGAAGCGAAATGAGAAAGAACAGGCGGTGAGCAATAACACCAATAAACCCACTCGTCGCCATAGCAACTCCAGTGTAAGCACAGTGGACCGCTGAAGTATGAGAGGGGGAAAGGAACAGGATGAAAGCAAAGGAAGACAGATAGCAAGTGCAGAATCAGATAAATAGGTGAGCGGGCAAGTTAGAGCAACACAGACGAGTCCAGGACTGCCACTTTAACTGTTAAAACTTTTATGCTGGTCGTTTTAAGAGCTGGGACTGTATTTATCCTAAAAGGAAGGGAGAAATATCCCCCTAGTTTTGTCTAGTTTTGTTGAAAGTAGTAAGTAAGTAAGTAATGTTCATTTATATAGCGCATTTTACAGACCAAGGTCACCCAAAGCGCTTTACAATTGTTCAGAACAGTTGACCACGTCCTGAAGCATTCAAATCTTGCTTCATTTCATGCAAACTTTACTAATTATTTTAGTTTACCTCAGCCTTGAAAAATAAAAAATATCCACCGATATAATTTGCAGGTAAATTAGAAAAACCTGTGTAAAGGATTCTCGATGGATTCTCCCAATGATCTCAACTCACAGCTTTATCAAACCAGATAATAGGAGTGGAGTTAGTACTTGTGACAGTAAAAGTAGTATCGTTTTAATTTGTATTTAATTCATTTTTTTGAAAGCTTCTTGCAAAATATTGAATTATCTTTCACAGTGCTAAATGAGCAGGAGTAATATATGCAGAAATGTGGTAGGTCGGGTGTATGACTCACTTCAAAAGGGTAAAATCAACATATTGTTTATAATCCACTCTTGCAAAACTAAACTGAAGAAGTGACAAATGCGAACCACATAACAACAAAGTGCCATAACTGGACAGATGTTGTGTTGTTGCTGCTCTGTCCAGTCGCTCTGTTGCTGCTTCTTGGTCTGGACTAGTTTAGTCTAGTTTAGTTTAGTTTTGTCTTTATTTGAAGGGACAATGTACAGAGACATTAAGCTCAAAGACAGATATGTTCTGCACCAGATTATAGCTAAACAGATAGTTTCAATCTGCAGTTCCTGGTTACATCAATAAAATACATGGATACAGGTCTGGTCTGGACTGGTCTGGTCTGAGGCACTGGACCTGCTGCATCAGTCATGTGTGGGACGATTACTTTGATAGAATTGTGTATTGAATGTATGTATTGAATTGAAACATGGGAGACATTTCAGATGATCATAACATTGCACATGGCTGGGAGTTTATACGATTGTCTTACTCCCACTTAATTTCGAGCGGTTGTAAAGAAATACAATATGTATTCATTCATATTATGTAACATCTATGTGTGTTATTATGTAAAGTAATGTATATAATGTAAGTGTTTATGTACACTGGTGCTAAAATATACATGTATGCTTCTTGTAACAAAAATAAATAAATAATACCATAAGATTTCCAGCTATAAGCACAAGAGAAATAAAAACATGAAAAATAGTTATTTTATGGAATTAAGAAGTCCAGCTCTGTCCTGGGCTGTTCCCTGGACACAGTGCAGCAGGTGGGGGACAGGAGGGTCCTGGACAAACCAACATCTATGCTGGACCATGACCATCACCCCCTGCAGGACACTCAGTCTGCTCTGGAGAGCAGCTTCAGTGACAGACTTATTCACCCTTGCTGTGTGAAGGAACCAAACCATCTATCCATTTTCTATTGACTTATCAGGAGTCAGAACGCTGAGGTAGCAGTCCCGAGGCATTCCCAGGCCAGCTGAGAGAGTGTCACTGGGATATGCCCAGAAAACCTTGCAAGAAAGGCCTCCGGAACAGATAACCCGCCGCCTCCTCCGGCTCCTCTCGATGCAGAGGAGCAACGTCTCCTAAAAGTTGCATAATCTCCCATCTTTGGACAACTAAATAAGAAAACTTTTCACTTTTCACTAATAACCTCTAACCCAACTTCACTCATCAAATATCCTTTGTAATACTCCATTAAACTAATAGATTTTAGCAGTTTAAAAAAATCCAGCCCACTTCAATCAGTCTTTCATCTCCTCCTCTCTGTCCAATGGCCCGACTTTATCGATTTTCCCCGTTTCATCTGCGTAGGACACATTTACATTTGCTCCTCCATAAAGCCCTGTCAGGACCAAAGCTGGCACTCACCACTCCAGTCCAAAGATGCCAAAGAAGAGTGTGTCCTCTGGAGCCGCGGCCGGCAGCGTGAAGACACTGCGCAGAATGTTAAAGTGGAAGTTGAACTCTGGCAGGGAGCAGACGAGACGAGCTTTGAGGAACGATGTCCAGCGCTTCTGGAGGGTCAGGTGCCCCCCTCTGTCACCCTGTGGGGGTCAGAGAGAGAGAAATGAACCAGGGGGACACATCATAGGCTCTTTTTACCTGACAGTTATATACTGTTGAGATGACAGTTATTTCTATTGCATTCAACTCTTTAATATATCATGTAGAAGCACATCTTGATTACAACATACTTACAGCCCTTTTCATCAAAATATAGAAAAGTGCCTTGCCGAGAAATCATACACGTGCAATCTCTTGTTAGCCCTCTGTGACTTTGAGCTTTGAATGTTGTGAAACAAGCTAATAACGTCATCAATTTTATGTGTGAGAAGCTATAACATAGATATTTATTGTTGTTGCAAGTAGAAAAAATAATTATCTTTTTGATTATTCTAGTAGAGTAAAAATGTCTTTAAAACCTCAAGATAAAAACATATTTAGATATAATAAATCAATTTCTCTTGATACAAAGGCAGTTGATGTAATATCATAATCCTGTATTCTTCTGGATTATAGTATTGCACACTTTCCCAGTCTTTAGTTGTTGCCGTCTTTATGCACCCACAATCCTCCTCACTACACACTACACGATTGCATCACCACAGCAGCCTCCTCAGCTTCTAAATTATACATACTTTTTGCCATTTCAAAATCAGTAAACCATAGCTGCACATCAATTCTCAGTCTTGGTTGAACTAAGGACGAGGCAACCTTAAGCGTGCGGCTCAAGGTTGGACATGACCGCCTAAAGAGTGCAACAGATGGCGGAGGAGAGCGATAATCAGACTGTGAATGAGCTCTGGGCTTCCCGTTGGTGAGATCGACGCCAATCCACAGGTCTGTGTTGGAAAGAGCGTCCTTCACAAAGAGTCAGGGCGCCTCACTGTAGGGGCTTTTCAAACTGTGATAGACAAATATGTTTCTTTTTCACATTTTCCCTGAAGCGCATAAAAGAGAAGCTGCCGTCAAGGCCACAGCCTATTCCTGTAATCATTCTGTGACACGGCTTGCAGTCTGTACAATCGTTCATTTATATTCAAGTATGATGTTGATAAGACGTTATAAAACACTGGTTCGGTGACGTGCAGAGGTTTCATGGTTTTGGAGGCACAAACGTCATCACTATCAGATCTACAGCTGTAACAACATGTGCAACTACTTCTTTGGAAACAGCTGATTATGTTTTAGGTCTGATGCCAACATTCTTTACACACATCTCATGATCATGTAAAAAGCACATTTAGTTTAAACAACATTGTTATGGTCTGACCTTGACTTATAATGAAGTCCATTCACCACTGTCTGAATAAAAGCAGTGTATAAACAAACACACTGACTCTTTTCATGTGTCCAGCATCTCCAGCCAGTAATTACATTTTAGTCCAATACAAAAGAGTTAACAAGAAAACAAAGACTGGGCTGCACTTGTATATTATTTTTTTTAGCTTGTTTATACTTGTGTTGCTGACCCGGCTGCACCTAAAAATATTTAATAAATCTTAAAAAGGTTTGAATTTTCACTTGGCCAAACCTGAAACGAGCCTGAGAAAAGGAAGGACGTGGAAGGAGGAATTGGATGAATTTGGATGCTGAGCACAAAAAAGATTTGTTTACAAAACACAACGGTTTTGCATCAGCTAAACCATGGAAATTATGATTACACAGCAAAACTATAATAATGATTTACCAAGACAACAGTACAGTCTGTTGGAGTTGTATTGAGTTCTACTACACACAATTGTTAAAGTGGACATATCGTGTTTTCAAATAATTGATTTTTACATCTAAATCATTAATTTGTGGCCTATATAAAGTGTAACTGCAATGCCTGGGTCTGAGTCTCATTATTTGTAGCTCCACGGGCCTTTCTTCTACACCTGTTCTGAGGTGCGTCTGAGAGCAACCTGTTTTGGTGCTGTCTCTTTAAATGCAAATGAGGCGCTTTTGACCACGCCCCCATCCAGGTGACACAGGTTCAACTCCACCCCGAGTGGCCATTTTTGTAGTTACTAAGCACAGATACAATTATCTCATAGAAACTTCTCATTACATCGCAAACATGAAGCAGGCCCTCCTCATTGACTGAAAGCAAATGTAAATTTTCATTCTTAGTCCAGTCTTATTATTGACTCTTCTCTTTTTAGCTTTGGGATCCATGCGCACAGTCTATGATGCTCACACGCCGGTTTGTTTACAATAGCGGCCTAGCGGCGCGGGCCTACGTCGCAGGATATGACACACTACGTTGACAGAAATGTTTAAATTGAATATTACTTATGCAAAATTTTACAGCATTTAAAAACGTTAAGAACGTTTATAACTGCTCCCAAAGTTTATTGTTTGTACAGATAAAGCCACGCTTCAACTGATGTTTTAGTCGTTATTTATTTTGTCACAGCCTTTTCTTTTACTGGACCTTCGACCAACCACCGTGAAAAACTATAAGCAAAAACAATATATTTGTCAATAAAATTCAACTTAAAAGTAAAATAAAACATCCACATTCATCAAAATAAAAGTACATACCGTGTGCGCCTTCTGCACTAACATTTAGGAGTGGTTAGAGTCCATTTCAGTCCTTTTTTTGTTTCCAATTGTTGTACCTTTTCTTAGCGACCTTTTTGTGTCCGTGTTCTTCAATCACCGGAAGCCATCTGTCTCTATCCAATTGAACACGTGCCTTGCGCTCTGCTATTTCCCTAATCGACCACAAGGAGTCACTAGTGCAACACAGGTATGGCATAACTATTGTGAACAATCAACTTAAATTACAATATAAACAAAAAATAAACACATTTCTTCTGAGACAGCTACACTGCCACCAAAATTACAAAAAGTGTACATTTACACACAAGTAAAACATTGTAATTTTCAAAAAAAAAACAACACATCAACCTTTGAACTCTGACTTCGTTTTAAATCTTGGAAAACTTAAGCAGACTCATTCTGCACTAGTACCACTAGTTTCTGAACTGGTCGCTCAAGAAAAGATAACTGTTTTAAACGTTCACCTTTCTTTCCTAAATCTTTCTGTCCTACTTGAATCTTAACTTTTCGTACTAAGCCATCATCATCTTCATTCGCTTCGACTACCTTCGCTAATTTCCACTCATTTCTGGGAATATTCTCTTCCTTGACTATCACGATATCTCCGACTTGTACATTTCTTTTGGATGTATGCCACTGTTGTCTTAGGCTTATGTTTGTTAAATACTCTTTGCGCCATCTGTGCCAGAATTGTTCAGACAAGTATTGTACTTTTCGCCATCTCTTTCTAGCGTACAAATCCTCTCTAACAAAATCGCCTGGAGGTGGAAATGGAACTGACTCTTTCATTGTAAGTAAATGATTGGGCGTCAAAGGTTCTGCACTCTTTGGGTCATTGATAGTATTGGTAGTGAGCGGACGATTGTTTACGACTGACATGGCCTCATAAAAGAAAGTTCTCAAAGAGGTGTCGTCTAATCTTCCTGTGGCTTGTGCCAGGACAGAACTCAAAACATTTCGGACAGTTCTGATTTGGCGTTCCCAAACTCCGCCTCTGTGACTCGCTTCAGGAATGTTCATTTTAAAGTCACACTGTTGTTTAGCTAAATAAGTAGCAATCCTGTCTTTGTCAAGTTCTAAGAGACATTTGTTGAACTCATTCTTAGCTCCGACAAAATTTGTACCATGATCGGATCTAATCTGTCTCACTGCTCCTCTGATCGCTATAAAACATCTCAATCCATTTATAAACGCATCAGTAGAAAGATCTTCTAACATCTCAATGTGAATAGCTCTGGAGCTTAAACACGTAAACAAAAGACCATAACGTTTACATTCCTTTCGACCTTGTTTCATGTAAAATGGACCAAAACAATCCATTCCTGTATAAGTGAAAGGGGGTGAGGGATCTACTCTGTCAGCTGGTAAGTCAGCCATACGCTGTTCCTCTGTTGGCCCTCGTACCTTTCTGCACACAACACAACCTTTGATGTGACGGGCCACTACCTTACTGGCACCTACAATCCAATAGCCACTGGCTCTAAGTGCATTTAGTGTTTGGCCTCTGCCCTGGTGTTGTGTTTTCTTGTGACAATGGTCAAGAATAAGTTGTGTGACAATGCCTTCCCTAGGGAGAATAACAGGGTGTCTCAATTCAAATGATGCTGAGGATTTTCTTAACCTCCCTCCTACCCTAAGTAGGTCATTACCAACAAAAGGATCAAGTTGGTACAACTTGTGAGTTTTGGGCAATTTGTTTGCTTTTGTTTCATTTCTTGTTCAAAAGACCCGAATAAGTGCAAACGAAGCTGCTTGTCTCTCCTCAACACTAATGGGTTCTGATTTGTCCTTTTTGGCAAGTCTCTTTATCTTTGCAACAACATTAACTGCTGTATTCCAGTCTGAGAATCTAGAGAACCTCTCAAGAAAATTGTCTCTCTCTAGAACATCAGTTTTAAGAACCTTTACTTCAGGGTCTCCCACTAAAAGCTCTGGGGAATGTGACTTTGTAACAAGTTCTTGTTTCTGTACTCGGTTGGCGACAAAAAAAATGAAAGCGCCTAGCTTCATTTTTAATGTACCCGAGCACCACTTGTGAATCGGTCCAGAAAAACTCCTCTTCAATCTTTAGCTCTAGCTCTGCTCTGAGGAAGTTACTTACTCCTGCGGAAACTGCAGCCGCAGTGAGCTCAAGACGCGGTATAGTAACTACTCTAGTGGGAGCCACTCTGGCTTTTCCCATAACTAGAGCACAGTGCACTTTGTCTTCCGCAACAATCCTTATGTATGAGCACTGCCCGTAGCCACTGCTGCTAGCATCTGCGAAATGATGCAGCTCGATCCTTTGTGGTGTGCCCATGTCCTCAGGAATGAAGCATCTTGGTATTTGAATCTTTGGTAGATTTTCCAGATCGTTCAGCCATGTTTTCCATTTGGTTTCCAATGCAGGAGGAATAGGATCATCCCATCCTACACCACGTTTGCACATTTCCTGTAGTACCTGTTTTCCTGTTAGAATGTACGGAGAGAGAAATCCTAATGGATCATACACACTTGCAACTGTTGCCAGGATTCCTCGACGTGTGGCTGGCTTTTCTTTCAGGACTATACTGAATGAAAGCGTATCTGCCTCTACATTCCATTTCACTCCCAGAACACTTTGCATTGGCACATCAGAATAGTTCAGATTTACGTCTTTGCCATTACTAGCATGCTCTGACTCTGGTATGACCTCTAAGACCTCCCTTTTGTTGCAAACAAATTTGTATAAGCGTAACTTGCCCTTTGCACAGATCTTTTGTGCTTGACAGACCAACTGTTTTGCCTTTTGGACGGAGTCAACACTGATTAACCCGTCATCCACATAAAAGTTTTTGTGAATGAAGCTGGCTGCCAATGAATAGTCCTTTTCATGTTCACGAGCAAGACATTTCATTCCATAGTTCGCACATCCTGGTGATGATGCTGCTCCGAAAATATGAACACGCATGCGATACTCTTTGGGCTCTGCATTAGTGTTCCCATCCTGCCACCACAGGAACCTTAAGAAGTCTCTATCTTCTGGAGCGACATGGAAGCGGTGGAACATTTTCTCAACATCGCATGTTATGGCAATTTGGTGTTCTCTAAATCTGCAGAGTACCCCTATGAGAGCATTGATTAAGTCTGGGCCTGTGAGGAGGTGATCATTCAAAGAGGTATCCTCCCATTTAGCAGAGCAGTCAAACACAACTCTTATTTTCTCTGGCTTTCTGGGATGGTATACCCCGTGGTGAGGTATATACCATGTGTTACCATCTGCAGATATGCCAACTGCTTCCTCTGCATCACCATCCTCGAAAACACTACTCATGAATCTCACATAGTCCTCTTTGTACTTTGGATTTCTTTCCATTTTTGCTTTCAGATGTTTCAGACGTATTGTAGCAAGCCGTTTATTATTTGGAAGCTGTGGACGCTCTCTGAAAGGTAAAGGCATTTCCAAATGACCTGCCTCATTGAAGTGTACATTTTCATTCAAGATATGCAAAAACTGAATGTCCTCTTGTGATATGTTTCCTTCTTTAGGGTTTGTGTCCAGAAAATCTGTTTCCAGTGCTCTAATCACAGAAGAGGGTGTGATAGATGGCATCTCTTTGACAGAAATACGATGACATGCTCCGTTTACTTCCATTGAACTTGTCCAAGGCTTGATGACTCCCACGATACTCCAACCTAAGTCTGTTTTGATTGCATAAGGATCGTAGTCATTGCCTGGTATTACTTTCCTTGGTTTCAGAGCTCTTGCACAATCGTAACCAATCAGAAGTGCTGCAGGACAATCTAACAGCTCTGACATCTCTTCTGCAATGCCTTTGAGATGTGCCCACCTTTTTGCCGTTTCACGAGTGGGAATACTGTTTTGTTCAAGAGGGATGTACTCACGAGTGTATGCGGGTGGTAGCTCAATGTACTCTTGGGAGTAGTAGCCTCTTACTTTCAACCCATCCACTCTTTGACTCTGTACAATTGATCCCCTGTCTGTCATCGTTGTCAGTTTAAGCTTCACTGGTTCTGTGAGCGCTTGAATCTTTTCGCAAATATCTTGGACAATGAACGTGTTGCTGCTTTGAGTGTCTAGCAGTGCGTAAACCAAGATTTCAAGTCCATTGCCTTCTGCGCAAGATAGCCACACAGGGACAATCATTGACGTTCGGTCGCTATTGTCCACTCCCACGTTGTTTGACACAGCAGAAGCATTTTCTTCTGATGGTGGCGTTTCAGGTTTGTCTACTTGTGGACGGTCCTCATGAAGTGGAGTAGGGTGATTTTTCCTGCAAACATTACAAGTAGCTTTCTGACGACAGCTTTTAGAAAAGTGTCCAACTCTGAGGCAACTAAAGCACATATTATTCTCAGTGACAAATTTTTTCCTTTCTTCCAAAGACATTTCAGCAAATTTTTCACATTTGTAAATAAAGTGATTTTGCTTACAGCAGACGCACTCAATTTGTCTTTTGTTCTGAGCTGCAGAAGGGCTAGGTTTGAATCCCTTGTTACTCTGAGTTGTACTGGTTGTCTTTGCATTTTTGTTCACTTTTGTTGTAGTTGTTAGGACACTAGCCTTTAGACGCCTTTGTTCTTTGTCTGGTTTATCGAATGTCCTTAATGCAAACAGGGAAGAGACTGGGTTGCATGCTATGCGTGCTTCTTCAACCACAAACTCTGCAAATTCCGCAAATCCTGGATATTCCTTTCCTTCATCCAGTAATTTTGTCACATGTCTGTTCCAGCGAGTTGTTGCCCAGTCAGGAAGTTTGAGGAGTATTTTTTGATTTTCCTCACAATCGTCTAATACCCTAAGACCTTGTACATGGGGCATAGCGTTTTTACATGAAATGAGGAAATCACTAAACTCTCTCAATTTGAGCGACTCTTTTGACCCAATCTTTGGCCAACTGCTTAGTTTTCCCCTGAAAGCTCTCTGAATTACAAAAGGATGGCCGTAACGTTTGTTCAAAGCCTCCCAAGCCTGTACATAGGCTTCTTTATCACTTCTATAGAATGTCCCTTCTAATACACTAAGCGCTTCTCCACTTATGTACTTTTTCAGATAGAACAGTCTATGTGCTGGATCTACACAACTAGTTTCAATGAGAGCCTTGAAACAAGTGCTCCACTCTATGAACTTTAGCGGATCGCCACTAAATACAAATGGCTCTGGAAGTCTAGTCATGGTGAGCGATTCTTTTAGCGCCTGAACTAGAGATACTTCACTGTCCTTTGACATGAGCTTACTGCCACTGGTCTGTGAGACTGGCACATTTTGGGAAATCTTATTTTTGACCTCAGGGAAAGTAGGTGGAGCTGGATTCAGGAAAACTTGTGGGCGCGGGACAGTGTAATGCTTTATTGGAGGCTGACTTGAAGTGACTTTTATTTCACCATCCTTTATTTCAGTATTTACTTTGGATTCCTCTTCAGCATACACATTATACTCTGCCTCTATTACCTCAAAATCCCTTTGATTTTCCAACATTTTCAACTTTTCTTGCTGAGCTACAATCTCTTGTCTTTGTACCGAGATTTCCATTTCTCTATTCATTTCTGCTTTTTTAGAGGCTAAACGTGCAGCAGCATCTGCCCTTTTTGCAGATACGTGACTCCCTGATTCACTTAAACTGCACTGACGTCGACTAGATCTCGACACTGTAGATCCATACACTGATTTGGCATCTTCTCTTTGTAATAACTTGTGAAGTGATTCCTCCACAGCTACACTATCAAACTCTTGGTCAACATTTGCACAACGCTCTTTCATCAGAACAAGAATCTCAGCACAGACTGATGTAGAACTATCTATTTTCCTTCTTATGTCTTGAGAGGGAGATTCAATAGCACGAATGGCATCATAAAGCCGTTTTAAATCTGACTCAATTTGTTCAATAGATTGAATCATGTGATCTATCTCTTCTCCTGTGCATTTTACTTTAAGTTTTGATCGTATGAGCTGAATCTCTGCCTTAAACTGCACATAAGTTGACATAAACTTTCTCTCCTTGTTTATCAACTCATTTCTTTTTAGGTCACGCATTTTTACAGTCAAACGTCTTTCTCTTTCCGACCGTCTAACGTCTGTTTCAACAATAGCTAGTGGTTCAAGAGTAGTTGTTTTTTGTATTTCAAGATCTGCACCTCTCTCTCTCTCTGATTCTTCAAGTTCAGTCTGTAAAACGGTCTCTGATTGCTCTTCCTCAGCTTGTAAAGCTTGAATAGTGTCCTCAATATCACATTTCCTAGTAGCCATTTTTCAGAGTAATATTAGCAATATTCACTGTTACTTATATGTATATATTTAGCAATGACAGGTAACTAATCTTCGTAACCCACTATTTCAAAAACTAAAAAATAATACACTGTTACAGAGGATTCTTATAATACATTATAGATTATGATATTGCATAAAACAAATAACACAAACTATGTTCTCTTCTTATTCTCTTTTTTTTTTTTTTAACTCCGATGATACAGTCTGACCTGGTTTCCAATGTGTTTTACACTTTACGCTGTGATGAGGCGATTCTTGAGCAGTCCATTTCCAACTGTGGTGAAGTTAACGTCCTCCGAAGACCCAGCTGATGCAGAAACGGAGACGCGGAGGCTGGCTGATGACAGCGGTCCTTCGATGCATGGCTGGCTGATGACACACTGCACCCTTGTGGCCTCTCAGCGTCAGCTACAAACGACGTCACCTTCTCTGGCGATGAGCGCACGTGACTCCGACAGCGCACGTGTATCTTTGTCCAGCTTCTTTACAGCAGCGATAAGCTATTTCACTATAACTGCTCCCAAAGTTTATTGTTTGTACAGATAAAGCCACGCTTCAACTGATGTTTTAGTCGTTATTTATTTTGTCACAGCCTTTTCTTTTACTGGACCTTCGACCAACCACCGTGAAAAACTATAAGCAAAAACAATATATTTGTCAATAAAATTCAACTTAAAAGTAAAATAAAACATCCACATTCATCAAAATAAAAGTACATACCGTGTGCGCCTTCTGCACTAACATTTAGGAGTGGTTAGAGTCCATTTCAGTCCTTTTTTTGTTTCCAATTGTTGTACCTTTTCTTAGCGACCTTTTTGTGTCCGTGTTCTTCAATCACCGGAAGCCATCTGTCTCTATCCAATTGAACACGTGCCTTGCGCTCTGCTATTTCCCTAATCGACCACAAGGAGTCACTAGTGCAACACAGGTATGGCATAACTATTGTGAACAATCAACTTAAATTACAATATAAACAAAAAATAAACACATTTCTTCTGAGACAGCTACAACGTTTTTCCTTCTACAGAAGGAAAGACGCATGCGCCTCCGGAGCCGCAGGTTGCCGACTCCTAGTTTATACAGTATGTGGAAGCAAATACTGTAGAGGATCAGGATATGTGCAGTTTCAACAATAAAATAAAATGCAATAGTCTACATTACAAGAGGGTAATAAACATGTCTCAGAGTGAGGGAGGTGGACACAGACAACACTATTGTAGTAAGTAGTAGTAGTAGTAAGTAATCTTTATTTATATACCGCCTTTTCACTGCAGATCTGAGTCTCAAAGCGGTTTACAATTGTTAATTTTTGGGCATTTGTCTCCCACTCCACACAGAGATGGGAGCGGGGCCAGTACACAAGGCGCATGCCAGAACTATTGGACATATTTTTAGTGGTAGGGGAAACCGGAGTACCTGGAGGAAACCTACGCAGACACGGGGAGAACATGCAAACTCCACTCAGAAAGGCCCTGGTCCGACCGGGATTCGAACCCAGGACCTTCTTGCTGAGAGGCGAGAGTGCTATCCACTCAGCCACCGTGCCGCCCCTATTGTTTGTTACAGGGATGAGAATTGGTCAAAAAAGACTGAAATGCATATTGTCAGCCATTTGCTGGCTCTAAATCTGTTTAATTTGTTCACAACATATTACTTTTGGGCTCAAACATGAACTTTTAATGCAATATAAAATGTAGGTATCAGAGCTTTATTTAGGGCGTTTAATCGCGCTTCGAGAGGAGAGGGGAGACGCGGACTGTTTCCTGCAGCAGTGTATTTATTGGGTGCACAGATTACTCAAAGACACGCATGGTCCTGTGCGCGTTTATGGGGTTGGGTACATGGCCACGTTGAGGCTGCGCGCTCAGCCACAACACACGGTGGAGCGGCTGCGAGCGGCTGGACGCTCACAGCCTCTCGCAGCCGCTGGACGCGGAAGCTGCTCATTACAAAGCGGCCTCAGATGCCCCGGAACACTGCGGCCACTGAGGTGGCGGAATCCCGTTCGAGTACATACAGCAGGTGCCCCGCGGATACGCGCGCCCCCCTCAAACAATTCTCAACGGATTTACACTTCTCATAAACATGTGTTTTGTATGAGGCAGACAGACCGGCCCCAATATGGGCATCGGCCCTTTGGGCATTGCCCGGTACGCCCGATGGCCAGTCCAGCCCTGTGCGCTGGCATCCTTGAGCTTGGACTACAAATTAAGTGATGCACAGTGGAGGAGGGCTGGGCCGAAGTGTTTTGTTAGACGCCCATGCCCTTATATAGCAGTCTCGCTGCAAATACTGTGACGTAATAATTCTAAACACGTAATAGAGAATGGCAAAATCAGAACGGGTTGAAAAATCTTACCTAAACAGAATATGAAGTGTTCTCTGCAAGCCATGAAGAGACTGATTTCAACTTTTTTGCACTTCTAGAGGCTCCAACTACACAACATAAGGCATTTAAGGCACAAAAAGTGGATTTTTCATGATATGTCCCCTTTAAGCATATTGTAAGATTGATTGTAAAATAGTGTGAATTCATCTTGCAGGTTACTGGAGTTATGCTCCTAGACACAAAAATAAATCATTTGTGGAGACTTTGGCAGTTTTTCAGATAAAACTACTCATCCTTGTAACCGTGTTCAGCTAATAACTAAATGATTACACACTTCACACTCCTTCAATATGAATTAAATTAAATTAAATAAAAGGATTAAATTAATTTGATTAAATTCGTTTTTGCACAGTATCTCTGCAACTATGCAACTGTTGCATGTCCACTGATTATGGGTAGAGACTAAATCATGACTTGTTTAGTAATCCAATAAAAAACAAAATTGACACTGGACTATCCTCAAACACTGTGATAATAAACACAGCTTTATTATTATATCAATAAAATGTGTATCCCAGTCTTGTGTTACAAGTTTGAAAAGTGCATTGATAAAAGTCTAGTCGATTACCAATATAAGAGTAGCCGCCCTGAGTCAAATCCATATTGATCTATTATGACTGACAAGCACACTTAATACCACGCGTTATCTGCCCACATGGTTGTTTAGAAGCCTCTAGTCCTTCTCTCGGTCTATAAAACACAAAGACACACAGTCCATCCATCAGCTGCAGTGTGTTCCTTTAATCACCTCAGGGCCCTGTGACCAGTTTCCAGACTGTTATAGAACGCTCTCCTTCGCTCAAGGCTTCATACATCTCTCTAGTCTTTACCAGCGCCCCCTCACCTTACACACACGTGCCACCCGCGCCACCCGGCTGCCCTGCTCCTCCGCACTCTCCGTGAAGAAGAAGTAGATCCTGTCGTCATCTCCGGCGGGGTTGTTTGTGCCTTCTCTCACCAGCGCCGAGCCCACGAAGTCTGCCTCTGTCAGGGGGGATCAGGCGGTAGGGGTCAGTACAAGAGATCAGTGTGAAAATAAAATGCACCTCTGGATGTGTAGGACCAGAGCAATATGTTCTATTTGGGCTGAAATTAACTTTTATTCAAAGTAGTTTAGAATGCGGGAGCAAATACAATTTGATCTAAAGTTGAAGCTGAAAAAAGTGAGCCCACTTGAGGATATAAACTGCCAAAAATGTATAATATGAGGTAATAAATGCTTGAATCTTAATTGGAGTATATTCTGACTGTCTTAAAACACGATCAATGGGACAAAGATATTAAGTCTTATTCAGAACTTTATTTTGATCATTTTGTTTCAGTCAAACAGACAAATTGTGCTAAAATTAAGATACATTGAGCCAAGTTTGGGCACTTCTTGACTTATTTTTCATAACATTTTGCAGTGTAAGTATAGAATACAGGTATTATACAGGTATAATGTATAATATTTCCAAACAGACATTTTTGCATTTGTTTTAGTTTATATTATATTAGTATATTAGTGCAGTGTTTGAGTAAGAGTCTGGGAATTTAACCATTAAATCAAATAGTGGAATGAAGAGTTTTTTTTTCAAATATTTTTTTACAGCCTTGATTTCCATATTTAAAAAAAAAAAAAAAAAAAAAAACTTGTTTTTCTGGACACTTCCTTCTGTGCATTTCCTTCCAAAGGAAAAACGTTTTTTTCTCCCGTAGAGATATGTTGTAAATACAGCTATTATCATAGTGCAAGCACATGGTTAGAATCATCATCATCTGCGTATCTCAGCTGTAAAACAATAGTTAAGAATTACTCTCACACATTGCATATTGATGGAAACACAGAATAAACCAAATATTACTATGAGCAATGTTTTTAATTCCTCAAAAAACCTGGATAATGATCCAAGCGCCAACATCGACTATCCGTGTTTATTAGAGACCTGTGAATCCTTGAAAAATGAAGTCCTTTGTAAGCCGCTAATTGGACAAAGACGTCTGACTGTTCGCAGTTCCAGCACAGACACCTCGTTTATAAAGCAGAGCATTGACAGTTGAAAATAAACGTACCACTGAGCCAGCGCGTGGGTGCGTCCTCGGTCCTCAGCGTGGGAGACGGAGAGTTGCGGCGGATATCTGGAAAACTCCGGAATTCATACTGGGTGGCTGTGTAGATCTGTTGGTCTAATGAGACGTGCAAGTCAGTGTAAACAAGGCCAATTAAGCCGTTCTCCCTTTACTAACACACTCAGCTATGTGTTAAGTGGAAGTCATGTTATTCCCCGTCTATGGTCATGGCCCCATTATTACTTGTGAGTCATTTAGGTTGTGTTAGCGTTAAATACTCTACAAATTACTACATTATGTATAACACATGGCTGATAATGTGACTAAGAGCACATACACACTTGATCTTGTTCACTGGAAAAAAGCTTTATCTGTGAATGTAAAACCATCAAACAGGTGAACGGGCGTCCACTCGTCCACAGTTGACATATTTTGAAACAAATCGGTGAACCATTTTGGCCCCAAATTAGCCCGACTTGGCCCAGTTAAAGCAGAGGTGTCCAAACCGGTCCAGAAAGGGCCGCTGTGGCTACATGTTTTATGTCAGATCCAGCAGGAGCACAGCAGACTCCTCCCATTTCCTAAAATCTTCAACTGAACTCTCAGACCCCCCTGAGATAAAGTGAAACCAACAAGTGTGAATGCGTCCCTAAGCGGAGTAGAATTGCTCAGAAATCTTAATTCAAACTAGATTTCAAAACTAGAGAAAAAATACTCTATGGGAACTATTTACCATTTAGGGGGGGAAAAAACAATCTTTAATTCAAAATAATTATTTTTATGGAGGCAATAAGATTCTTATGGTACAGCTTAAAATGTATCAAGAAATGTCAAATGGTCAATGGT
This sequence comes from Knipowitschia caucasica, assembly GCA_964034765.1. Classification (NCBI taxonomy): domain Eukaryota; kingdom Metazoa; phylum Chordata; class Actinopteri; order Gobiiformes; family Gobiidae; genus Knipowitschia; species Knipowitschia caucasica. Next base: position 13,832,745 of record OZ035835.1, on the reverse strand, counting down.
CTTTTATTTTTAGCATTCACAACTGCTCAGATTAGTATTTCATTCCGATACTATCTTTAGTACTCAATACTCTCCGCTGCTCTTGACAAGCGCAAACAGAAGAAGTAGTAGTTGGTGATCCAAGAGATGGATTGGAAAAACCTCAGAGTCAATATAACTGGGTATAACAAATAGTTCCTCTAATGACTTTAATTTACAATTAAAGTCATTAGAGGAACTATTCTTATAACAAGAGCATATATAAAGCAGCAGGGCCAGTTCAAGAAATAAAAATAACCAAATACATTTTATCTTGTCAACAAAATAAAGTTGCTTGCAGACTTACAGCTCGAGAAGTAACCAAAACTTTTACAGAAGTCAAGCTATTATGTCAAAGCGGAAGTAAATGTAAGGCAGACAGGTTGAGTGAAGCAATACAAATACTTAAACTGTCGACCTGAGCATGTGACAAACGTCTATGGTATGTGTGTCAATGCATTAGCGCCACATGTAGGACACTGATACCAGATTTTCAACACTACTCATTGACTCACACTGAAACCATCCTCCGCTCTTTGTCTCCACAACACTGTTAGACGCAGGGAATGTTTGCAGTCCACAGGAAAAGGTCAAAAAATCCATATCAATAGCTCATCTACATGTTGTTCGTTTGCTCGCTAAAATGTTATCGAGTCGTCTGTTGACCTTTGGAGGGGCTGGGGGGACGTACCTATAACGAGGCCTGTGTAGCCAGTGGTCGGACCGTACGGGCACTTGTCTTTGCCTTCTTCAGGGGAGGACATCTTGAAGCTCTTCTCGTCCTATGGAGAGTTTTTGTTGAGTATTTAGTGGGAAATTTTCCTCTGCTGATGATTGAATGAACATACATACACTTATGCAGTATATACCTTATTCTCTTGTATGAAATCAGTATTTGCTTGCAATATTTGTACAAACAGCTTATCAAAAAGCTTTAGAAAATTAATAATGACATGATTAATACATTGTCACTTTTAATTTTTATTGTACATAACATATCTTCTAGGATCCATTTTTCCATTGAAAGGGAAGAAAACAAAAAACTGTTTTAGGATCTCTTAATCTTAGTACAATGAAAGTATAAGTTTAGAGCTCTTAAAATCATCAATGACTCTTCTGGCCACCCTGGGAAAGCCATGTTCCAGCTTCTTCCCTCTGGCAGAAGATATCGGTCGCTGAGATGCAAGACATCTCGCTATGCTAACAGCTTCTTTCCACAGGCTGTTAGGTGCCTAAACAGAGCACTTTAATTCCTGCTTCTACCCCTTGTATCGTTTTTGTTGATCAGTGCCACAGTGTCAGCTGTTTTTTTATTCTTTTATTTTCAGTGTATGTGTATTTTATATTACATTGTATCGTACTCTTTATTCTGTCGGTGCACACAGAGTACCTTTTTTGCAAATGTATTCCAATGTAGTTAGTAGTAGTATATTGCACATGGCTAATAAAATTAATCTGAATCTGAATCTGTATCAAATAGCTAATTCTTGTGGCTCTATCTAAACAGATGGAATCCGCAGAACTCCAGCCGTTACTTTAAACCCCAGGCTTTTAATATTCTGTATTCTCCTTTGCCTGCTCTACATTAGTTTGCTGGAGCCCGATGTCTCTGGTGGTTCTCGCTGGACTTACTATGTATGCACAGAGAGGTCTGAAGGCGTGAGTCCCACACATGTACAGATGGGTCGAGTTGAATCGCTGCAGCAATCGGATGTGATTAAAACACTCTGTCTGCAAAACACACAAGACTTTTTTAGAGAAAAACGTAACAGTGAGTGAAGAATACCCCTGCGACGCAGCGAAGAGGAGGATTTATGAGACAGAAAAACAACAAAATTCTACCTTGTTATCTTTCCCTTTGGTCAGACACTGCTGCTTCTGCTCGGAGGACGCTTCCCACTCAAGCTGCAACACAAACCATGCAAACAGGTGAGAAAGAGCCAAGACATTCAGGATTCATACAGACTTGTGAAAGTCAAGACATAAAACTAAGAAATCTTAGTAGTGCGCATATTACAAGCAGCTTTATATCTGCAAGTCTACGTTTGAATCTAATGAATGGATGAATGTGAAATCATTTAAGATAAGAGTTCCTTTATTCGTCCCACAGTGGGGAAATTTCGATGTTGCAGCGCACAGACAGGACAGTAGTAAGAGCACACAGGGAGCACACAAAATATACAAAAAAGTAGTAGCTATGTTACTTAAAGCTGCACTAACTGACTTTGGGATTTTGAAGCCGCGGACTCGCTGGCCTCGCTCTTTCTGCTCCCCTCCCCGCACCCACGAAGCTATCGCCCCCCCCACACACACAGTGTTGAGACGGAGCTAGCGTCTCCCAATATGGATAATACATGGATATGGATTTTCACGTGGATGGCGTGACCATAGAACGATAGAACCGGGAAGTGCGGAGGAACGAGACTTTCTTTTGGATGGATGTTTTGCTGTGTAAGCAGTACCCGGTGACGAAGACGAGAAAGTTTCAGGTTAGCTCCGCCGCTTGTTGTGCTAACTCAGCTGTCTATGCTAACGGACCTGGAGATTTCTCACGAAAGTGGGGGCTAGTGGTGCGCTGTGATTGGTCACAATCTGCGACCCGAAACACATTCTCTTCCTTGTTTCATCAAAACTCGATCGAAAATATAATGTCAGGCCAGCACAAATCTGCGCTACTTTTTCTTCAAAAGGACGTATATCCCAATGCACTACATGGACATGGATAGCATTTTCGTAATTAATACGAAAATAAAGTCAGTTAGTGCAGCTTTAACTATCTGTAAATGCTGTAAATGCTTCGATACCAGTCTTTCAAAATAAAATATAATACAGGATATATACTACATATATGTAGTAGTGCAGTTATATACTGTACATATAGTGCAGGATAAGAAGTAGATAAAGTAAAGTGACATTGTTCAGTGACATTCTGAAGGAGCAGTATTGCACATGATTTAGTATGTACTTATTTACAGATGGATGACATTTGCAGACTCAGCAGTTCTTATTGTACAGTTTCAGTTCAAACATTTATTCTATTCTGAAATTACTCGTAGTGAATTAACAGAAATGCCACATGCTGGTAGTTGCAGAGCACAATTATATAGAATTAAATCCAAGGGAAAAATAAAGAGAAAATACAAATGAACTTGGCCTGGTGTGGGATTTTGAACAAAAAAAGGGTTCATCAACATTTTGGCTTGTTTCAGGATAGAAATCAGCACTTTAACTATCGCTGCTAATTAGTTTCAAAATGTCTTCGGGCTGGAATATAAAGACAAAGAAATGTATGTGAAGAAATGTCTTTCATGGATAGAAAACTAACTTGCTATGTCAGAAAAAAAATCAGTTCCTTAACATTGGTACTATGAAAGAAAATCAATTATCACTATCAATTTAATAAGAAAATACTGAAGAGGGAGCCATAGACGTTTTCACTGAAAATATGCGGGGGAAAAAAAAACATTTGGAGTGTAATATTAGTTTCAGAATCTCTTCTTCAAACATCGTTACAATCAAGCTATATTACGCTACCAACTAAAAGCCAGACACAATCATCAAAAGAGCCACATCTAGGTTCCTGACCTCTGTTATACGATGTAGATACTAAACCTATAAAACCTACATAGAATCTAAATCCAAATTCAGTTAGCTATGAAGGACAGACCAAACCCCTTGCTCTTGAACTGGCATCAATCTGTACGTGTGTATGTATGCACAACACACACATACTGCTACTGAAGGGAAAGTAAAGCAGTAAGTAGAAGTAAAGTAGCAGCAGTGTTTTGCAGGCCTTGTTGACACAGTATTGTCAGCCGGAGCCGGAGGAGGGCTGTGTTCCTTCATACACTTGACTCGAGCAGCAGAGATTGTAACGCCACACAAGCTTAGTGTCATTAAGTAAGACGCACACAGCAGCACTCCAGGTGAAGATACATCCCAGCTGTTAGTGTGGCTCACGGCGAGGCTCCCTCTAATGACATTATCTGTTCTGTACACATTCATCACACGCCTGTCTAGACCTAAGAAAGAAAAAAACTGCCAGAACGAGGAAATTGGCTTGCTTAAAAAATGTCCATGTTTATGCAAGTGATTGAACTTGGTTATGAAACTTTTACATATTATATCCAGAGTTTGGAAAGTTGTAAATCAACAACAGAAATCTGAGTCTAATGCCATAGTTCTGAAAAAATATATAGAAAAGCGGATGTCATGAGTTAGTTCCTAAAAATACCAAATACTCTTTTTCAGACGTAGACATACCTTATTGTCGTCAACTGTTCCATAAGATGAATACAAATGTAACATGTCTTACTTAACATATAGTGAAAAGTCATAAGTTTGTTAACTAGGGGGTGGTACAGTGGCGCAGCAGTTAGAGCGTGCGTTTCACATCAAGAAGGTCCTGGGCTCCATTCTACCTCCAGGCCTTTCTGTGTGGAGTTTGCATGTACCCCCCGTGTCTGCGTGGGTTTCCTCTGGGTGCTCCGGATTCCCCTACCACTAAAAACATTTACAATAAGTCTGAATGTAATGAATAAGTGAATGGATGGTGTTGATTGGGGGCCTTGATGCACCAATGTGTTCGGCCTCTCACTTTCATCATCACTGTGTGGAGAGAATGAAAAAGAACTCTGAACATAGAAAAGTGCTTTGGGTTAAATTGTTCTGTAAAAATGCGCTATATAAATAACCACTAATACTATGTAAAAAAAGATAGTTTGCCACTATTTCTCTTTTGTCAATGTTTATTTCAACAGGAACCATCCAAAATAAACTAGAAGTATATTCAAAAATGTTCCAATTCCTGCTGTGAATTAAACACACCCAAATGTGAGTGATTCTAATTACCATGGCTGTGTTCTGGATTGCATAAATTACACGTACAGTAGTTACAAGCCTCTGTCTCTTGTTTTCACTAATGCAAATCCATCTTTTTTCCACACACCCTGGTGGCCATGTTCAAAATAATACGATTACTCACACTTTCCACGAGGAGATGTAACAAGGGAATGATCTTTGCCTGGCGGCGATATATTACTGTCACAGGAAAGGGAAAAGGGTCCGCGGTGCGCTATGCAAATGAGACTGCTGCTACCTGCTGCCACATAAACAAACCTTGAGAGAGGAGCTGGATGAGATGTCAGAGGCGTTGAGCGCAAACACGGCCCCGCGAGCCCCCACGTACAGGCGCGGGCTGTCAGGCTGCAGCAACAAGGCACTGTGGTTCACCGTCGAGGAGCGGAACCTGCGGCAGCCATGGAGACCTGGAGGAGGGGGGGGGGGGGGGACAAGAGACGAGGTGGTTAATGAAGATGCTGAAGATGGCCGTGATGAAATGTCTGCTCGTGCAAAACAGTGTCAGGAAGTGTCAGTCGCTCACAGATCCATGATTCTGAAGTAACTTTTGAATGCATAATGTGGCTACACTTTAAACTAAAGAATAAAGTCACAAACATGATAGTTGACAAAATGAAAGATGATTATTTGAACAATTTCTGAGCCAAAAGACTATTTACAGCTCGAAAATTATTTGATTTTATTCAAGTTATACCCCGTAAGTAATATAGGCACAATATGATCGTACTGGAGAGCACAGGTTTGTCCTATTCATGATTTATTGAACCGTTACTGTTGTAAACTCAGCGGGATTCACCCAAAACTAGCATCAAGTTATAAAAGTTATTTATCAAACCACAAAATGACAAACAAATTCTAATATATTCCAAAATGTTGTTGACCTTAACCCTTTAATAGTTTCCTCAATCATTTGGTACATCACCTTTTGAGTCACTACATCTACCTGAAGCTTGGAACTGAAATCTACCTCTTTGGGGCGTCTCACTTGATTTCAAACTATCAACCATTTGGTAAAGGCCTATAATAATAAAAAAAAAACCGAAGGGCTCAAAAAAACAAAACAAAAAAACCTAAAAATATGATTTGTGTTGTACATTCAAGTTTTGCCTCCAGTTGGGGTGACAGTGGCTCAGTTGGTAGAGCATTGGCCTTCAGGCCTGAATGTCGTGGGTTCGAGCCCACCATGAGACCCACTTCATGACTCCCACTGATGACTGCTGTCGTCGTGTCCTTGGGCAAGACACTTAATCCCACTTTGCCTGAAGCCCCCGCTGGAAGATCTAGGCTCCTGTGGACTCACCACCTGCAGGAGGATCAGTGAGGGGCTGGTGCTCCCTGTACTGAGTGGAGCTCTGATTGCTGCAATAAAGCGTGATCCTCACAGACCTCAAGGTTCTCCAGGTCTAATAGTGAAACCCCTTTTGTTCATATCCAGTGTTTGTTTTGTCCGTGTATTATCAGATCCATGCCCTCTCCTCCTCCCACTGGGTTTTAGAGTTTTTCCTTCCCGATGCAGAAGGGTTTGTAAGACTGCAGTGGTCTAACAAAAAGGACGATGATCCAGGACACTTAACATTCTACAACACTCATGGACATTGGTCAACTCCCTATGGACCAACATCATGTGTTCTATATTTTTTGTGCTTTAACTATTTGATTCTCTGATCTGTGTTGGCGATTTCAATGGTTTTGTTGAGTCCTCTGAGATAACTTCTGTTGTGTTTTAGGGCTATACAAGAATTAAGGATTAAATTAAATTAACTAAACCTAAAATGATGTGTATTTCCTTTGCTGCAGTTTATCAAAAGTACTCGTTTTCATTCCATTGTCATCAAAATGAAACTTCAGCGCATGTAAATCTATGTAAGATTTTTTAATACAGTATATAATTAATCTTTAGCATATTATGCCGTTTGCATGAGGCCATGTGATTGTTCAGCGATGGCTGTAAGAGACTCCTGTAAGTTTAGCCCTGCTCACAGCAGACCTGCCCCTGCTCACAGCAGCCCTGCCCCTGCTCACAGCAGCCCTGCCCTCAATGGTCCTGCTCTTAAGTAGTGCTCAGCATAGGCTGCTTTAGCACCTCAGCACTCGTCACTCTGAGAAAGCAAACGTGCAAACTCAGCAGAGCCGAGTCGAGCCCATGTGAAGACGCCTAATTACAATAAAGTCCCACTGACACAGAGCTATGCCCAGCAGTCTTCCATCCAAAGTTATTGTTGGGGCAGAATGAAGGAATTGCTTTGAGGCGTATACCCAGAAAGAAGGATATTAGGGTTTACAGGTCGAAGGGATGGACAGACACCATCTACATGATCTAGAATCGGTGCAGGGCATAATAATTATAATACCTACAGGTTAGCCTGGTCGTAACACACCATAGTACAAATGACATTTCGTATTAAGGTCTGGAGGTGCTCCATTGAGCTCCGTTTACAGGTGGGAGGGGTTAACTCCTTTAGAAGATTGAAACGATTGGATCTGAGTTTACCGTGACGTATGTAGTGTGCCCGAGTCTGTTGTTAGCATTTAGCATTTAGCCTAGCCATCTCCCGTGGGGTGTAGCGCCACAATTTTTTCCAGCGATTACATTTGCTAAACATTACCCTTGCTCCGGCTTCAATTTATTGATAGAACCAGACCGGATTACTTTACTTTAGCATTTTTTGCCATTACCAAACTACAACCTGCCTGTTCGACGCAAACTCTTGACATCACCCACAACTAACTACAACACCTGCCTTCTGACTTTCTGAATGGTCGGTCGAAATTCAACCGATTGTAATCGCTAACATGGGGACTAGACCCAGACGTTACATGCAGTGAAATAATGATTGAGCGGAGTGTACGGATGGCTATGGCCAGGCTACCTACAGGTGGGTTATTTTATGATATTTTCATCAGCAGCTAAATTTCAGTAAAATGTATGAATAACAACTTTCTGGGGTTCTTGGCTACTCCAGAGCCCTGCATTAATAATAGGCAGCCCATTGTAATTTCAGAGCCTCAGCAGAAGAGGAACAATAATAGAGTTGACAGGAGCTGTAGCAGTGGGGGGCTGATGAATGTTGATGGTCTGTGGAGAGCAGCCTTTATTTCTCCAAACTCCCAAATTGCAGTTAAGAAAAAATTAAGTCCTATATTTAAAGATCAGGCTGCAATGAATGGTAAATGAAACATAAGGCTTTTCAAAATCTGCACCAAATGACAAAAACAGTTGATTATAATAATAATTGTGATGGGCCAAAAACATTTAGGAGTTTCACAATAATTACTATAAATCGACTTGACTAGTTTTTACTTGAAAAAAAATGTTTTACTGGAATAATTTTAGCTGGATTTTACTAGTATCAGTGGGATATTATATAAAAAAAATTCGCAATAAATTTCAATCATTTTCAGAATCAGTAATCATGACGGCCAGAGCAAGCGTGCCAAGAAAACTACAACTGAATGAGAAAAACAGAATAAAAGAATTCTTCACAATATTAAATTCAAAGGTGAAAATATTCCACTTTGCATTTGCAGTTTTCAGAAGTGTGCACAACACACTAGTCACAAGAAATTTGTTTTGTCTCATTAACCAATACGCACCAACTTTATTCTATCATCTCTGGGAAAGAATTTGAAAAAGCAGTCATTTAAGATTCCTTGACATCCCCCCAGATCTACACAAGGTTATTGCTATGCAGGTCTGCCGTATTAAAAGTGTAAGAATGAAGGTGTTTTCAATCTAAGCCGACAGGAGCGGCGTTCGGGAGGAGGAAACCTTTTCTCTGTCTCTTCTCTGATGGATTTCTGGACGCGTGATTGCCGAGCCCTATTGAAAAGTAACGAGCAACACTAAAAACAGAGGAAGACTTCGAATCGTTTTCATCCATTCAGGCGAGGAATAGATGACTTTTTCACTGGTTCATGGAGAAAACACATGCACATAAAAAGGGAAAAAGGTGAAATCCCAGCAATTGAATATTATAATTGAACTTTATTATTGCCCTCAGGCTGTCTTTAAAGTTTCTCTGCAGGAATATTTCAACTAATGCAGATATCATGCACACAGAATATCAAAGGCAGCTCCATACCTGTGCCTTACCATTTTAGATGTATGCATTATGTAAGAAATGTTTAAATATCCACAGTCATGAAGATGCATGAAAGAGCAGACCACCTAAAATAGCAAAACTTTAGCCAAGGTAGAAGCTTTATTCCATTAAGTGACTTTCATGACAAGGAGAAACTTTGCAATGATATCAATAATTAACAACTTATGATTTTTCCTTCTTTGAAATACATGTCACTTTCCCAATTCCCTTATTATTAACTGCAATCAATCCATAACAAGCATCATTTTGTAACCTTCAGAGGCCAAAACAAAGTCACTCCTGACAACAAGGTGAAACTTCATTGATTTCACAATGGAGAAATTTACTCGTATGCTAACTGCAGACCAGCCTAAAATCCTGATAAAAAAAATTATCCCTATATTTGAATGCCTTTGAGATAACTCAGGTAAAACCGACGTAGCTTATTTGTACACAAAAAATCTGCTGTCCTTCAACTATCCATGCCTTCTATGAAATGATAGTGTTGTGGCCATGTGTTTGTTCAGCATTGTCAAAATATACTTATATATATATATATATATATATATATATATATATTATATATATATATATATTTATATTATCCCTTATCAGTACAGGCAATTCAAATTAATAAAGGAAAATCTATAGTTAAATTGATGAAGAATTGACTCTTGCAAAGGTGACCTGTTTCTGCTACAGTTTTTCAGCTCTTTCAAGAGGATATTTGAACTTTACAGCCACCGCTTGTGTGCATACAAACCATTAAGCTGCCAATGACCCCATCACTTCACATAGGTTCACTTCTTAAACGCCATACCTGGGTGAAGGATATACAGCCTGTCCCACGTCCAGTTTTCCACGCTATATAGGGACATAGCGGCTCGACAGGCGGGTTACTAATGAGCGCACTTGTCTAAACAGTGTGTGGAAGAGCTAACACGCACTTCCACGTGCTTTCAGAGACCATTTTTAAAACCGTTGTGGCCGAACATTCTATGAGTTTGCCGACTGTTGTCACTGGATGTCCTAGTTATGTAAGGAGCAAACAGACAATGCAGCGTGACTTAGCTGGGGGTAAACACGACTCCGGTGTCAACAGAGGAGCAGCGCGGAGACATACCAGCTCCAGGCACAGTCGAAATCTTAACAGCTCCTTAGTAAACAAAGCTAGCAGTTGCTTAAACAGAGTGCTCACAATAAAAGTATTGTTAAAAGGCAAATATTGTGACAAATTGACAGATTTCTGAAAAGGCTGTGCGTTAAAAACAATGATATATTCTGTAATTGCTACTGATATACCTACATTTTAAATGAAATTGACACTTGATACATTTTAAATCTATCTTTTTTTTTTATCTAATTTAAATCTAAATCCATCCATCCATTTTCTACCCCTTAATCCATTTCTGGGTCAGGGGGGTAACAGTCAGAGATGCCACCCAAGTCACATGGCACCAGCCCCTCACTGATCCTCCTGCAGGTGGTGAGTCCACAGGAGGACGGCTGCTCTGTCAGAGTGACCATAGCCTTGATCTTTCAGCGGGGGCTTCAGGCAAAGTGGAGTTAAGTGTCTTCCCCAAGGACACAACGACAGCAGTAATCAGTCTCGTGGTGGGCTCAAACCCACGACCTTCAGGCTCACAGGCCAAAGCTCTACCAACTGAACCACTGTTACCTCCTAGATCTAAATCAAAATGGTGTAATAGCCATATAATGATAGGCATATTCCTTAACATTTAAAATTAGACCCATACTGCTTGACCAGAAAGAAACGATTATCAAGCGGAATGTCAATCACATTCTCAGACTTCATCTCTCTCTCTTGTCACTTGTCTGTCTTAAAGAAACCTTTCAAAAATGTGTCTAATATTGTCCTCTTTCCACCGATATCAATAAAAGGTTAGAATAGAACATACACAAACTGAAGTTGTGTACAGCATCTTTAATTACTTAAGTCGTCTTCACAAGAAAGCTGCAAACAAACTATTCCGCCCACTGTGTCCAGCAGGAGACAACTTTCCATCATTGAAAGTTATAAAGCCCCTAACATTTACTTAATACATTTACATGAAAATATGACTAATTAAGAAATGATGTAATTCCCAGCGAATTATGTCATAGTGGCTTAATGACATCAGACTCTTACAGGACTGAGACACAAGCTTTAAGACAGAAGAGGCAGCTTTACACGTTTGTTGGTTCCTGATATAATGGATGGATCTAAAAACAACTCCAGGTCGGTTTCTGATGAGGGAACAATTATGTAACATGGTAAAAAACTCCAAAAAGTGGACTTTGCATAATGTGTCTTTATATTAAAATCCTTCAATGTCATTCTAATAGTTCACAAATGTATGTAAATAATGCGTACGTGTCATCCCGACAGAGAGTGGTGCGAATAGAGTTATGTCAGCGTTGGCACGATCAGAGTCCAAACCGCGTCCTTGCATGTGGCACTGAGATTCCTATCAGTTGTAGGCAAACTAAAACACTAATGTTCCTGTTGTCGGGTCATCAGGTGTCTGTGACTGTGTGCCCCAAATCTCTGAGGAGGATGAGGCCATTATGTGATCATTGTGTAGGGAACTCACAACAAGTTAGTCTGAGTGTCACCATGCAGATGCCCTGGGGAAGGGAAACACAACAGCCCTACACAATGACCATATTATTAGAGGCAGTATTACAGTTACATGTCAGTCCAGGGAGCTGCCAGAATATGGTGTGAAATGTTGTTGTGACAGTATCTGCTAACACAATATCTATATCAAGAATCTAAATTTAACCAACAGTTTTTTTCCAGACCAGTTTAAGTGAAGCATTTCTGAATGTAATGTAATTTTGTGTGAATATATGGCTCTATATGCAGCAACTTTCATTCTAACATAGATAGTCACCAATCACTAGACTGTAATTTGTAATATGTTAAAATATAAGCTACAACATTCAAATATTTTTGGCATGGAGAAAATTACGGAATAAAAAATCTCCATCTTTGGAAAATTGACCTCCACGAGGGGTTGAAGACAATTACTTTTTCCTTGAGCAGCTCACTATATATGTAGAACTCAATAGATCCTTCAGTCTGACATTAAAAGCGTAGCTAAATTGACATTTTCTAATAATCTTGAAAATACCACATTTCAGAACTATTATGGAAAGCAGAAATACATTTGGAAACTAATGCAGCATTCCCACTTGGATTTAGTCCCGATTTAGACTATGCTTGGTCCTATTCCAGTGCTGGCTTTCATTTTTTTAGTCCCTACAGTGTGCGAAAAGGCCCTACCGTGTATAAATGTATTTGCATAATGAATGTATGACGAACTAAAATTACAACATTAATTCCAATTTGCCTTTCTACTGCAAAGAATTAGAAACATATACACTTGCATCCAATTTAACTTGAATACCACCATCATGGAGTTCCAATATTACACATTTTAGCAAATTTTATCCAGCACCGATGCAGCTCTATTCTTGTCTCATTAGCATAGCATATTTTGAACAACACTTGAGCACTTGCCGAAACATCGACATAAGTGTTTTGGAAAAGAGAGGGAACAAAGGCGGCGAACAGAGCCGAGACGAGGATATTTACCTCGCAAACACTCAGCGAAGGCACAACGCGTTCAACTGTACACACACACGGGCGGCACGGTGGCTGAGTGGATAGCACTCTCGCCTCTCAGCAAGAAGGTCCTTGGTTCGAATCCCGGCCGGACAAGGGCCTTTCTGAGTGGAGTTTGCATGTTCTCCCCGTGTCTGCGTAGGTTTCCTCCGGGTACTCCGGTTTCCCCTACCACTAAAAATATGTACAATAGGTCTGGCATGCGCCTCCTGTTCGGCGACCCCGCTCCCATCTCTGTGTGGAGTGAGAGGACAAGTGCCCTAAAAATAACAATTGTAAACCGCTTTGTGACTCTGGTCTGTGAAAGGCGGTATATAAATAAAAGCTTACTTACACACACACACACAACAGACACACACACACACACACAACACACACACAGAAACATGCGCCTTCATCCAAGACAGGAGGTTTACACAGCAGCATCAGGTATGTTTACGGTCGAGCGCATCCTGACGTTTTAAGCAGGCCGCTGTAAATATTGAGCAAACAGCTGACGCACCGGCGGTAATTGATGTCAAAGTGCGGAGAGATCTGGAAATGAGGTACGGAGGCCTGCTCGACGGCAAGGGCTGCAGAAGTATTGGAAGGTGGCTGGTTAATAGAAATCCATCACAAACCAGAGCAAAGATTTCCATATGAATGTTCTGTCGTAGTGGTGATGATCTCATCACCACTCATTCAACAAACCAATGTGTTTTCTGTTTTATTTCTTGTGTTTGATCCGTTTGATTCTCTGATCAGTGTTGGCAAATTCAACGGTTTTGTAAAGTCCTCCAAGATAAGTACTGTTGTGATTTAGTCCTATACAAGAATAAATTGAATTGAATTAAATCGTAGGGCATTAAACATATCCATGGAGACCAATCAGATCTGTAGAAAATGTCCTGGTTCACATGCAGTGATTGTGTGGACGAAGACACTTTAAGCAATGAAAACTCCTGTCATTAAATAACAGCAACATTTTTAAAACCTTTTCATTGAAGACAAATGGACAATACTGTCAGCAGAAAAGTTCACATTTTCCTTTGATGATTACTTCATTATGTTATGCAATAGACCAGTGTATATACACACTGGCCTTGAGATGTTTGGTGTGTGTGTGGGCTGTTGGTCAAAATGATAATAAGATTTTCTGAAGGAGTTAATAATTCAAGTACTTGATTGACAGGCGAACCATTTCCCTGTTGATTTAAGTCTGATCAGTAAGGAGCAGGTTGAACCGGTGCATGCATTTGAAAATAAAAGCAACAAACACTTGCTTCAACCTAGAAATGTACCACAAACTCTTCACAGCTTGAATTGATGCCATCAGGAAGAATCTTTAAGGTCCTGCACAGGCTTAAAGTATATATAGATATGGGAAGGGGCAATCTGCCTTGTCCTGCTGCTAAAATGCTTTTCAATGGTTCTGAAGCCCTTTGGGGGGTGCACTTGTGTTTAATTGGGCCTAGGCTGTGAATGTAAACATACAAGACATACAAAACATTTGTACTGTCCCTAGACAAACTTCTCCTGCGGTAGATAATAAAGGAGTATCTCATTTTACATCTATGCATTTCAAACAATCAGGCCAACAAGATCCGTTTCATTTCATATTGTAGGTTTCCCTCTGTCCTGACATCTCTTTGGGTTACATTGCTGATTGTAATGGAATCTATTCCCATGTTGTGTCAACTCCAAACCTTGTTGCCAATCTCACTCCCATCGAGAACACTATAGCTTACAGGTATTGGACTTCCAACTCTGGTATAAAAGCTGCATCTCAGACCAACATCCTCCCTTAGTCTCTTCCTTTATTTACTTACCGAAAGTAGAATATACAATACACAATAATAATACACAATAATTTACAGCTGTATGTCTAACTTCTGTATATATATTAATATATTCTAAGTAGGCAAAATAGAAGCAGAAAAATAAACTTGTGCGTGTGTGTCTTTTGAACAATACAATCATGAACCATAATACAGGATTAATCTATTTGTATCAGGTGTCAACACTGAGTGCGATGTCCAAAAAGTGGAGGAACCTGTACGACGGATGAACTATGAAATGAATCTCCTGGAAACATGGCCGTGTCATTTTTCTATTCACTCTTTTCCTGTGTTGACATCTGGAAATCCATCACATTAATCACCTATAACTATTCGTGCACAACTCTGTTCCTTTGATTACGCAGAATATTAAATAAGACAGGTGCATGTTTAAACCTAGAATATACTAAAAAAATACTCCACACTGCCTTTTTGCATTTGCTTACAGGCTGCTTAGAAACAAAGAGATTAAAAGGCTTGGTACGAAGTTTGTGGAGACGTATGCATGACAAGATGAGACAAGGAGGACAAATGGGCAAGTAATGAAGAAAAGTGTGGAAGAGGTAAACAGGAGGGAGATTTGGTGTGTAGGAGGAAGGCTTGTGGACAGGGAGGGAGCCCAGACTTAGACAGGCTTAGAGAATTAAGGGGAAGGCTGCGAAAAGAGCAAGAATGGGGGGTATTAGGGGCGAGACTTCACAGAGGTGTTAGTGATGGATTTGTGGAACTTCTTGAATAAATTGAACTTTGAGGTTTGTATAAGAGTTGAATCATATCGCCTGTGTTTATTCACAGCATCGACATATTTCTCTATACCAGGGATCACCAACCTTTTTAAATCCCAGGACTACCTCAAGATGAACAGATGGCTCAAGGCAACATATTGTTGAATTGAAATGAATTGTTCATTGAGCAGATGGGTCAAAAATCGAGAACTGTACATACCCCCAGTCTTTAATTTTCATGGATTAGGATTTTAAACATCTTGAATCCAACTATTTTATACTATTTTGAGTCTAATAAATCCAAAGGGGTATTATGTGTATACTCTTATTGTATGGTCACTATCGATGATTCTGGTTAAACTTGGGGTAAACTTTTTATTCTGCTTTAACTTGTTTGCACCGAGAGCCAAAGCAATTTCCTAGTATGTGACTTCTTGTTAGTCACATGGCAATAAAAGGATTCTGATTCAGAACTCAACTACCACTAATCCAGTGGACAAGTGTCTCCCTCACTCACAAACTGGACTCTTTGACGGTCACATAGACTGCATAACTATGCTCTTTCACAAACGCCAATCACTGAGCGAAGGGGTGGAGACGAAACAGTCAACAGGCTCCGGGACAAATATCATTTATATACCATGCTTCGAGGGCGCCTTCCATGGTCCTTGGGCGACCGTGCACCTGGTGATCCTTGTTCTGAACAGATTTTAAGAGTCAATTTGAACAATAGTTTAGCTTGTATATCTGCATGTTAATAATGCATCAGTTTTATATAGCGCTTTTTTGGACACTCAAAGACGCTTTACATGACAGACTCCATCCATCCATTTTCTTCCCCTTAATCCATTTCTGGGTCGGGGGGGTGGCAGTCAGAGCCCAGTTCACAGAGCACCAGCCCCTCACTGATCCTCCTGCAGGTGGTGAGTCCACAGGAGCTGAGAACTTTCAGTGTGGGGTTAAGTGTCTTGCCCAAGGACACAACAACAACAGTCATCAGTGGGAGTCGTGAAGTAGGTCTTATGGTGGGCTCGAACCCACAACCTTCCGGCTCATAGGCCAATGCTCTACCAACTGAGCCACTGTTGCCCCTGGCTCATTCTAGACAATGGGGGTGAAGTGTCTTGCTTAAGGACACAACAGCAGTTTGGCACTTTACAGCCGCAGCCGCCACACTGTGGCTGGTGTTCCCAGAGGTTAAGTGTCTTGCCAAGGACACAACGACAGTGGGAGTTGATGGTGAAAGTCTTGAGCGGGGCTTGAACCCACGACCTTCTGGCTCAAAGGCCAACGCTCTACCAACTGAGCTACTGTCGCATGTTCACATCATACAACTGCATGTGATGTTTCCTTTAAATAAAAAAAAGACAACTTTAATATGCTGTAGTATATTCTGATGCTGCAGCTGGAGTCCTGACTAGATCCAGAAAGAAAAAGTCAAATCACATTAGTCCAGTCCTCAGGTCTCGCTTCCTGTGGCTCAGAGAATAGACTTTAATGCAGTGAAGTCTCTCCATGGCGTCGCACCAAAGTACATCAGAGACAAGTTAGTGCCATATGAACCAACTCTGACTTTGAGGAGCACAGGGACTGGGCTGCAGCTGGTGCCCAGAGTCAGAACTAAACATGAGGAGGCAGCGTTTCACAATTATGCAGCTGAAATCTGGAACAATCACTTCGTGAAAACGTGAGACAGGCTTCTACTCTGAAATTGTTCAAATCCAGGTCGAAACCAGTTATGTTTAGCTGTGCATACATGGTATTTTTTCTTCACTCTTGATTGTTTCGCATGGGTGCAGGAAAAAATGACACCGGGGGAAGAGCTCTGGTGCACACTGGGGTAGTCTTGGACAGTTATTCCAATGTGGTTTTACTGCAAATGGAAAATGAACTAAATCTTGAATCTTCTTGTTTTGTAAAGCACTTTGAGTTTCTTTGTGTACGAATTGTCCAATATAAATAAACTTTCCTTCCCTCGCCTAGATCAGGTTTTAGTCATTTACAAACCTGGAGTCCCTTTGAGAACGATTTGGGCACGTTGGAATAACTCAAATTCTATTACACCTGAGATGCCACTGCAACACACCTCCTATTTTACTTACTTTGTTCAGCGCTTTTCTGAATATGTGAAACGCAGATGATGCGGTTGTGTTGCACAGATGTTTGACAACTCGCTCTCATTCCATGAATGGCATTTCATGACTGATATCAGCCATTTTACATTTCCTGAGCAATACAACGCAAAGGAATGTATGAATAAGATGTAATCATTAATTAAATGTGAACAGCATGATAATATAGTTACTAGTTGATACAAGAATATTCATAGTCACATGTCCCCAGGTTTTACATTCACTTTTATAATGGATCTTATGGCTGTGATATTATGAGAATCCAAACTCCCCACTTCTGAGTGACACTCGCCTCTGTGTGCGTGGACTGGACTCCTGAGTGAGAATCATTTGACACATTTCTGTCTGAATAAACATAAGCTGTGCAGAGGTGATCTGAGAGGAGCACAGTTCAAAGAGAAAACTCCGACTGCCGTAGTACAACAGTTGTCATGGTGACGGGGCTCCTCCACTAGGTGCTCCGTGGGGAGGCTAATGTAAGCCGTTATTTGAACAAATTTGCATCATTAGGTGGAAAACAAAGCCTTAATACTATCGGATTAACTCGGAGGCATATTAAAAGCCTTAATCAATGCTGAGCCACCTTTAAATCGTAGCAAAATAGAAAACCTAACGACGTGAATTCATAAAGGAAATGTGTAAGGTTAACAGTCACACATTGAATGTTTACCAAATATGCTCTAATCCAAAGTTCTGAACATTTGGACTCCAGTAAAAGAACAAAAAATAATGCCCAAAATTTTTCTATGCCAGGATTTAATGGTACTTTTTAAAACAAATGAACTTCTTTCATGTGGCTCACTCACCATGTCGGCTTTCTCCACACCGTGTAAGACCTATCCTCTGTGAAGCAGGTTAGGTATTGTCTACGACTCGTATCCATGGAAATATAAATGTAGCGTAACAAATCTTTGTCTGTGTAATCCAGTTTACACAGAAGTTCAATAAAAGCGTCTGCTAAAGCCGTCTCACACTTTTTATTACTTAGTTTTTTCTAAAGAATAATGGCCTTTTGGTATGATTACTTTAAATCCGCTGTGAGGTTATCATTAGCATTTGTTTATTTGAAAGCGAGAGTGCATGTAGCTGAACATATAAAATTAACATGTGTTTGATCTTCGAGCTTATTTCCTTTTGTTGTCTCCAATTACACGACAAACACACTCATAATCCTTAGCGTTCAGTGCATCAGTAAACATGGACATTGGAGGAAAATTGTGGACACATCAATTTCATTTAAAACCATATCTTTAGCAACAGTTCATATTTCAGTCTCAAATGTCAACCCTCCTGCTTAAAATGGGCACAGTGAAGAGAATCTTGATAAATAAAGCAGAGTCTACCCAATAGCAAACAGCAATATTGATGAGAACGATTCAAACGCACCTTTTCCAAACAGAACCCTTCAGACAGCAACAACGTCAATTAATTACAAGCGAAACCAAACACACTCCAGTATCATTAGTCTGGTATTTAAGCAGATTATACCGAGACAATATTCTAAACCTTGTGATCTGAGAAAATCTTAAAATCTCATCCATGTATCATTAGTTGCAGCATTTTTCTTAAAGCTGGGGTATCTAACTTTTAAACCACAACAACATCGAGCTTTAAAACAGTGGTATTAATCTATTTTTGTATTTGTTTGGACTCTCAAATCTTTAATCATCTTTTTCAGACAAAAAGTTAAAAAGAGAGGACTACCCTCATTTAGCCAATAAACTCTTAGTCCTGCAGGATCCTTATTAGATGCTTTGGATTAACAACATACAATAATGCATCGGTTTTATATAGCGCTCTTTTGGACACTCAAAGATGCTTCACATGTTACTATTCATTCACTCCATACACGGTGGTGAAAAACTACTACTGTAGCTACAGCTGCCCTGGGGCACACCGACAGAAGCAAGGCAACCAGTATGTGCCATCAGCCCCTCCAACCACCACCAACCATTCACACACACACTAGACTCATTCAAGGTAATGTGGGTGAAGTGTCTTGCCTAAGGACACAATAACAGTTTTGCACTTTATAGCTGCAGCCGCCCCACTGTGGCAGCTGGTGTCTCCCATCACAGTAATAACCAGGTCCTGTTCTGCTTATCATCAAACGTCTGACGAGATCTGGCTTTCACGTGCAGGTATGGCCACGATTGACTCTGAATACATATATATATATTTTGTATTGTTGTTAGGTACCTCAGATTCAATCTTGAGCACATGAAGTTATGATTCGATATAGTACGTATTGTAACTGTAACGTTCCTTTCCTAACATCTTACTTTGGATGGGCACCGTGATGCGTGGGGTGACGTCCAGCTCCACGGGGGTTCTGAAGGGGTAGCAGAGAACCACCCCAGCCCAGGCGGAGAGCAGGAGCAGGCGCACAAGCGGGCACATCTCACAGGACATGGGACACTGGTCGACGAGACTGCAGCCACAAACGCTCAGTCAAACATGTTCATGTAGAGCCTAGAACGGAGCAAACACATGGTTAGTTTTGCAAAATGAGAGAAAAGATATTATGTCCTTGTACAAGTGATGAATAGAGGACCATAATTTGCAGATGGATTTGTAAGCAGAAAAAATATATATTAATTGATTTATCTTTCCCTGGGAGACTCTTCCGTGCTGCACCACACAGCCTCAGTCCTGGTTATACAGCCCGAGTCCTGGATCTATACCCTGTCCGTCGGTGGGAGTGGATGCATCTCTCATTGTGAAGTTTCTTAACTTATTTCCTACTCTTGTTCCTTGCTGATGCAGGAGAGTCCAAGAAGAATGATGACCCGGGACATTTAAGGACATCTATGGACATTTCTTAACATTAGTTGTCACGCTGCCTATGTACCAATGACTCCGATGACTTAAAGTCCTGTAAAGTTCTTTGAGACGACTGCTGTTGTGATTTAGGGCTATAAAAAAATAAATTGGATTGAACCTGTCAGCGTTTTTCATCCACTCCAATCATCCACCCACAGCAGAATCACTATCAGCCACCTCAATCTCCCTATATGCACCTCTTCCCAACCAATTTCTACTGACAAATCTATCATTCCCTTTTCTCAATCTGATATTTTGGATAGAGTCTATTCAGGACAATTGTGTTTGAGGCATTTCATAATTTTCAATGCAACAGAATGGACACAATCCAGATGTTCAAATGGTGTATCACAAACAAACGTGTACGTTAGTATTAATCCCAGGTGCCTTTTGTTAATCAAGGCAAATCAAAAGCCAAAGTGAACTGCAACACCATGACGACACTCAATGCAACTCGTTCCTTTGCGTTGCTCAATAAAACATGGCGCTTTTGTACGAGAGATCAATGCACTGCGGGGAGGTTGTTGGCCTCGCGGTCAGGGAGGATATGTAAGCTCACATTCCCACTGTCTGAACAAACTCAAGGAAAACACCATTACGAAAAGGAGGAACTAACACACATGGTAGGATATGGCTAGAACACAAGTTTGGGAAGAAATTTACTTCATTAAAACAGGGTAAAGCTGCCATACCTCACTTTAAAACTTCTTTAATAATCAAATCTACCTGTATGTAACACTCAAAAGGAGTTTCTGGTTCCAAACTAGTTTTCACAGGCATACATTTTGTAGCTTGGTTCCTATTCTAATCTTGAATTATATCTACTAGTCTACATTTATGGTCTACGTCTCATAAAGTTCAAAATCATTCTTCACACACATTAAAAACATGCAGCGCAACCTGAATAATTGTGATTAATGATTAACCAAATAATCATGACTCATCTCTTTGCACAGAAATCACCTTTTAACTTTAACTGCCGCTTGAGCAATATATCCACAATATATCTGAACTATTTCCTCGTAGATGAAGCTCAATTAGTCCTGGACGTTCACGCTGCACACGTCTGTTACCTGCAGCCGACAGATCGAGCCGGAGGAGACGGGCTTTTGCAAAATATGGTAATGTGTGTTTGGTGTGCGAGCAGCGGGGAAGCCAAATGTTATTTCAGCTTTTGTGAGGAGCTGTGTGAAGACTGAGAACTCCAAAGTCACCATCAAATGCTTGGGTGCACTCCCTCTCTCCGCTGACTAAACACTGACACGGGCCGCACTTCACTCCCCGTCTGAAGTCTGAAGTCATTCGACGGGAAAGACTTGATTGAAGTCTAAAAACAGATGCAAAATATACGGCTATACGAATGTTATCAGCAAATGCACACAAATAATGAATACGTAAACAGGCGATCCATTCTTTCAAAGTGATTATATTATCTAAAGCTTGGAGAACTAGCTTTATAACCACAAAATCACAAAACCACCAAATCTATCTTTAAAACCAGTACCATCCATCACCAGTTTTCACATGTATTTTTGGCCTTTGTCACATCTTTAGATCCACTTTTTCAGACAGAGTGAAAATAGTTAACTACCCTCACTCAGCCAATCAGTAAAAGTGTCAAGTAGTGACTCACAGGGCACTTCCTTTCAAGTAAATTATAAAAAAAAAAAAAATGTATAAGATAATTGATTTGGTCTGATTTGTTCACAAACTTATACTTTTATGATACTCTTTCTGTTGGGAGTCGGGATACACAACATGTATTATCAAGCTTAAATCTTATTGGCTCATATTGAAGAAAAAATACATATATACAGTTTCCATTGTCAATATATCTGTCCAAAGAATATTGCACCCAAAACGTAGTGTTGAACCAATTAATAATGAGCCTTTGGCAGTTGTGGCTGAGGTTATCTGAGGCCAACAACACAAAGCTTTGACCTTGAGTGCTGGACGTTCTTTAAGCCACTTTATGTCTATCGTCACCCTGTTTCTTATCACTATTACAACTGAACTAAACCAAACAACTGGTGCAAAGACATGCAGACATCGTTTACATAGACACATACTTAGGAGAGGTGTTGTGTGTTCTACATATGTTACATTACACTTCAGAGACACTGCACTTAAAGGCCCTGTTCTGACCGGGATTCAAACCCAGGACCTTCTTACTGAGAAGCAAGAGTGCTAACCACTCAGCAGAAGAAAATGTAAGCTTAGTACAATTCTTGTTATGTCAGTTTATGTCAATTTAATTTTAGCAAGTACAAAAGTATGTAAATGCTACTATTTTTGCAAAGAAAAAGGATCAATAAATAGGAACGAAGAATTTTGAAAACATATTTATAATAGTGACTCTAAAATGTTTTACTCCAAGTTAGTGGAAACCTTAATGCCCTACTGCTGAACATCCCATGTGTGGCCTTGCCTTGACTCAAAGGGTCCTCAAAGGGCAGAGTGGCTGCAGGTTTTCATTCCAACTAAGCAGCAGCACAACAGACTCAACCCATTTTCTTGAGTGAATCCAGTGATACCATACCAGCTTTATTTATAAAGCACTTTAAAAACTTTACAGTTCAGCCAAAGTGCTGTACACAAAACAAACACATTAGACTAAAAAAATACATATAAAACAATAACACCTAAGATCAGACATTATCAAAAGCAAGTGAAAAAAAGAGTTTTAAGAAGTGACTTAAAAACGTGCAGAGACTGATCCTGTCTAATCTCAATGGGTAACTGATTCCAAAGACGTGGACCTGCAACAGAAAAAGCTCGGTCACCACGAAGCTTACGCTGTGTCTTAACCACCACTGTGACCACCAGCATCAGCTGATCTGCCAACCTCAGGGCGCGAGAGGGAACATAGGGCAGAATAATATCACAAGGTAGGAGGGGGCCAGGCCATTTAAACATTTAAAAAGCAAATAAAATAATTTTAAAATCAATTCTAAAACCCAATGGAAGCCAGAGAAGAGATTTTAAAACCGGTGTAACATGCTCACATGCGAGTTCCAGTTAAAAGTCGAGCTGCAAAATTTTGGACGAGCTGCAGCCGAGAAAGTGCTCAGCCCACAGTAAAGTGCATAATCTAATCGGGTTGTCACAAAAGCATGTCTCAAAGTGCTGCTTTGTTAAAATAGGCTTCATTTTTGCAAGTTGCCTTAGCTGAAAAAAGCTTGCTTTGACGACTTTTGAAATCTGCTGGTCAAGTTTCAGGTTAGTGTCCAGCCTAACACCCAGATTTGTCACTGCTGGCTTTATGGAGTCATTTAAAAACCCCAGATAGGCAGAGGGAGTGTGGCCACTACTCGGGCTAAAAGCAATTACTTCAGTTTTCTCCTGGTTGAGGTTCAGAAAGTTTAAAGACATCCATGATTGTAGATCCTTCAAACAGTCCAAGAGAGAGGCAGAATCATGTCCATCACTGTTTTTCAGTGGTAAATAAATTTGACAATCGTCGTCTGCATAAAAATGAAAGCCAACATCATGCTTTTTCAGGATGGGTTCAAGAGGGAGCATATACAGTGGGGCAAAAAAGTATTTATTCAGCCACCAATTGTGCAAGTTCTCCCACTTAAAATAATGACAGTGGTCTGCAATTTTCATCATAGGTACAGTTCAACTGTGAGAGACAGAATGTGAAAAAAAAAAAATCCAGGAATTCACATTGTAGGATTTTTAAAGAATGTATTTGTAAATAATGGTGGAAAATAATTATTTGGTCAATAACAGAAATTCAACTCAATGGAAGGAGGTTTTGGCTCAAAATCTCACGATACATGGCCTTATTCATTCTTTCCTTAACACAGATCAGTCGTCCTGTCCCCAGAAAAACAGCCCCAAAGCATGACGTTTCCACCCCCATGCTTCACAGTAGGTATGGTGTTCTTGGGATGCAACTCAGTATTCCTCTTCCTCCAAACACAACGAGTCGAGTTTATACCAAACAGTTCTACTTTGGTTTCATCTGACCACATGACATTCTCCCAGTCCTCTGCTGACTCATCCATGTGCTCTCTGGCAAACTTCAGACGGGCCTGGACATGCACTGGCTTCAGCAGGGGGACACGTCTGGCACTGCAGGATCTGATTCCCTGTCGTCGTAGTGTGTTACTGATGTTACTTTGTTACTTTGGTCCCAGCTCTCTGCAGGTCATTCACCAGGTCCCCCCGTGTGGTTCTGGGATTTTTGATCACCGTTCTCATGATCATTATAACCCCACGGGATGAGATCTTGCGTGGAGCCCCAGATCAAGGGAGATTATCAGTGGTTGAAATTAGGAATGTAAAAAACTATGAATTTTCATGACCGACCACAGAGCCTCATTAACCGGTTGAAACCGGTTAACCGCGTAGTTTAAAATAGTCCACGTTCTTTGAAATAACAGCCATTTCGAGCCGCGTACTTTTCATAAGTGCAGCTCTGCGTTCTACTGGATCAGAGCTGAGACAGCGGCGCCCAAACCCGCAACAGCTTCGGCACCTTGGCACAGAGAACTGCTTTTTTAATCTTCCCATTCTGCTGTGCTGCGGGTTAATACCAAAACTTTCTAGCAGCAAACGACGGCTCGTTCACATGGTCAGAGCAGCGAGTGACGAGCCGCGTCTCACAGGTCTTCACAAAAGTTTAAATACAAGTGATGTGTGTGGAGCTGATCCCGAGGACCATAAACACAAACATCTTCCATGTGGTTTGACTGGAGCCGCGTATTTGTGCGAATCCTTTGGGCTCCGTGACACAGAGGAGCGCGACAGACCGGTATGTGTGTGTGTATGTGTGTGTGTATGTATGTGTGTGTGTATGTGTGTGTGTATGTATATGTATATGTGTGTGTAAATGTAAGCTCCAATGTAGTTCTGACCCGCGCCAGTGTGCAACTTTGACGGTAACAGAGGGGAGAGATGATGCGTGTGGATGTTACGTATGGAGAGGGGGAATGTGTGTGTGTGCGTGTGTGTGTGTGTGTGTGTGTGTGTGTGTGTGTGTGTGTGTGTGTGTGTGTGTGTGTGCGTGTGTGTGTGTGTGCGTGCTACGTGCGCGCGTGCGCATATGTGGCTCGTGCGGCGTGAGAGTCGTCCCGGAGTTTATAATACATGGGCGCACACAGCTAGATACAGACCCGCTCGTCACACCGTGCAAATAGGGCTTAAAATAGCGTTATTAAGAGACCTCCCCTCTCCCCTTTTTCTCTTTTTTAACCGACAGCTTTGACCGGTTAACGCTGTGACGGTCAACCACCGGTTAAACGGTCGCCGATTTACATCCCTAGTTGAAATATCGTTTTGGGCTACATTTGGGCTATCTTTTATACAAATATCGAGTTCAAACAGGTGCCATTAATACAGGTAACGAGTGGAGGACAGAAGAGCTTCTTAAAGAAGAAGTTACAGGTCTGTGAGAGCCAGAGATCTTCTTTGTTTGAAGTGACCACCATAATTCACAAATAAATTATTTAAAAATCCTACAATGTGAATTCCTAGATTTTTTTTTCACATTCTGTCTCTCACAGTTGAACTGTACCTATGATGAAAATTGCAGACCACTGTCATTATTTTAAGTGGGAGAACTTGCACAATCGGTGGCTGACCCACTGTATAACGAAAAAAAAAAGGACCAAGGATTGATCCTTGAGGGACTCCAGAGGTCAGAGGGGCCAAAAAAGAGGCAAAATCTCCCAAACTGACCGTGAGAACTTTCCCACCGATTCCCACTGATGTCGTTGTGTCCTTGGGCAAGACACTTAATCCTAACTTGCCTGAAGCCCCCGCTGAAAGACCAAGTCTATGCCATAGAGCAGCCGTCCTCATGTGGACTCACCACCTGCAGGAGGATCACTGAGGGACTGCACTATGTGTAATGAGTGGCCTCTCTGGCCAACCCCAAGACCCAGAAATTGATTAAGGGGAAGAAAATGGATGGATGGATGGAGTCCAGTGATGACCTGAAGATTTGAGGAAATGGGTGGAGTCCGGTGTGCTCCTGCTTGGTTGGAAGAAGCCACTCAATTATTTGAGGACAGTGTTGAATAGCCCCAAGTTAGATTGAGAAACGTTAGCATTGAAGTTTGTACGGGACTGGACCGGGACTAGAACCGGGACCAGTACTGCATCAGCAGCTGCTCCTCTGGCTCGGTGTGTCCCTGGTCTTATGTAACAGTCAGCTCTGTGTTTGTCATGGTTCAAGTCTCTAGGATCAGCATGTTCTCTACAGCTACAGTCAAAACACGACTCTCCCTTTTCTGGCCTGCTGTAGAATAAAGGTTAAAATCTTTTATATCCTCTGATGTCATGTCAGAAAATATGAAGTTTGTCGGGTGGTTAATTTTTATCTGATCCAAGATGGCGTCCTATTCAAATCAATGGCTTGTGCCCAGTAGTGAATCGATCGATCGATTGATCGAT
The DNA here is from genome assembly GCA_964034765.1 of Knipowitschia caucasica. Classification (NCBI taxonomy): domain Eukaryota; kingdom Metazoa; phylum Chordata; class Actinopteri; order Gobiiformes; family Gobiidae; genus Knipowitschia; species Knipowitschia caucasica. Next base: position 13,806,252 of record OZ035835.1, on the reverse strand, counting down.
TGATGCATGGGCCACCATGGGGACCGAAAGATTAGCGGAACCCCCCCATATTGGGGCATTGTCTGGTCCTCCCGGTTCTGCGCAGTGGACCCATGATGCGTTACGCCAAATACGTGTGTGTGGCTCTCATGCATGTGCACAGTGGGGCACGGCCACGCTTTGACCAATCAGAGCTGCAGATTAAAGAGGGCTTATAGAAAACCAAAAGATTTAAGACAAAAAAAAGTTCAGGATGATTTGGGACACTAAAATCCCCACAAAATCCGACCTTTATGAAAGCCAAAGGTTCTCCATCGGCTGAGGTTGAGGTGTTCTAGTTCACATTGAGTTCTATGAAGAACATTTCTGGGTAGCGCACATGAATTTAGTCCCTTGAGAATCCCCCGAGCACGTGGATCCTTCAGCTCCGAGCTAGTAATACTCCATCCAGATATTATAACATATCCATGGCTAAAACGCAGACAGAAGTGGGCGTCATTGTGTGCGCTGATATTAGGAAAGCGCCGGTGTGCACTCAGACTTGACACAAGCTCTGTGATTCATATTGGATAAACCAGCACAGATTAAACAAATGGCCTTTCTCCCAATGTTGAACAACCCGAACATTGTTTTGTTTTTAATCTCCCCCAAAGTTATTGGAGCTGAAGGTGTAATCATTATGAATATAAATGCATCCTGAGTAAACCGAAGTAGACGATAACCACAGAGCTGCAGACCTGCTGTGGGATGTGTTCTTGTCTGGCCCTGTATTTTTAGAACACAGGATCCAAACCCTCTGACAACTCATGGTACAATTGAACGTGTCTCTGCCTCCACTGCTGTGTGTGCTCACGTCCTGCTCTTGTGGCACTGTCACTTTGCTTTGTTTAATATTACACATTGCAAATATTGAACGAGCTTGCTGCGTGTTCTGGTAGCTTCCTAACTGAAGGCGTATGCAGTGTTTTCATCTCAACATTTAAAAGATGAACTAAAAAGGATGCTATCAAATCAAAGTGGGTGTCTAATGTTGTCAAAGTCCAGTTTTATTTGTATTCACACAAGGGGAGAGGTTTTTTGTCTGTTAATCTGGTGTTATGTTGTGTAAAACAGTGTTGTGCAGGTTTTGCAAATAAACATCTTGATTGATTGCATGTATTAGGAGTTTGCCGTCATGTTTGTTTTATAATTTCAGCAAAAATGCCAGAGCAACAATATTGAATCATCCGCATATCACAGATTCATAAAGAAAATGGGAACAAAGTAAGAACAAACAGTGGCTGTGGCGATGGCCAGAGAAGCCAGAGGAGACGGAGGAGCCAGAGCAGCCAGAGGGGCCAGAGAAGCCAGAGGGGCCAGCAATGGCATCTCGCCTTCAGGAGTATATAAATTACTCAAATAAGCAAGCGTTGCTCTAAAAACAACTTTGAACCAGAAAATCTTATCTGTTCTTTTTTTTTTATTTATCTATTCTTCCTACACTGATGTACTGTTATTATTTATCTTTACTTGTTTATGAAGGCGACAGTTTGTGAAATTAATGACAAAGGACAACAACTACAGTAAGGCAAAAATTAGTTAAATTAGTTCTTTTTTTTACAATTTTACCAGTGCTAATATCTATCTGATTACCAAAGGTGTCCTCAGGTACGATCAGAGCTTGCACAAGTCCATTGCAAACACAGAGAATATTTGGATACCACCTTTCTTCGCTACACCGTCAAACAGCCACCACTGGGAACTGAATAAACGCAGTGGCTTTACTATTGCGGCGTCCATCTGTGCTGTGAAATGCATTACTGTCAAAACAACTTATTTCTGTGCGAGTTTAAGTGTTCTTAGGCCACTGAGGATGTCTCGAAAGCAGCTTGTAAATTTCAAACTTGCTGTCGGTATGTCTGCTCCACATGTTGTTAGCCACGATAGGCATCTGTGAAATGTCAAATTACCTGTGCATTTCTGTCCTTTGGGTAACGTCTCGGAGCTCTTTGGTCTTCTCAAATCCTGTCCAAATCTGGTTTTGTATCTTAAGCCGCGTTGTAAATACACTCCCTGGAAACAGAGAGAATATCAAAAGTTACGGATCAGGCGGGCTCAGAAATGATCCCAGAATACAAAAGAGTTGCGTAGGAAGTAAATATGTGTGGATGAACTGCTGTTAGACAATCCAAAGCTTGCATTCTGCCCTCCGCAGTTTGACAGAGGGGCGTCTATGTGACAGTCCCGAAGAAAATCATGCTCTATTTTGACAAGGTTCAGAATCCTGCCAATCGACGCTATGCGAATGATACAATTATAGAAATAAGGAAGAGCAGAAAAGCCAAGAAGGGGGCAAAAATTACCTCCGCACTTTTGTAAAAGAAATCAGCCTCTAACAATGAAATACATAAACAAAAAGTATATAAACTTGGGCTGTAATTTACAACTATTTTGATAATCGATTAACAGTAGGATCCATCGATTAGTAGTTTAAATCTGTGGAAAAAAGGATGCGTGAACAATGCCACTCAAGGACATCTTCAAAAAGACTAAATGTGACATTTGGTTGTTCGATTATAAATATATGGAAAAAATTAATCCATGTCAATCTGTTGTAATTATAGCCTTTTCTCGCTGTATTTAAGTCTCTGGAATGTTCAAATAATGATTGATAGATTAAATTATCTGATTTTAGTAAAATGCCATCCTTTTCTTTCTAGGAATATAGATAGAAAGTTCAAGAGTTACTTTTGGGTTATTAAAAATAGGGACTGAACACTCAATTTAACTGTAGTAGTAGTAGTAGTAGTAGTAGTAATCAGATTACTCAATTTAACTGGTGATTTTATATACGCTCACATTTCACCAGTGGCTTTAATTTCCAATTGGAATAACCCTTTTTAAAATAAAACACATTATGAAGAAGAAGTCAGTGATTTTCCACTTGATTTTTGGTTTTCTGAAGCTTGAAGCCATTTTATTTTTTAGCCATTTTACCCACAGAATGGGTTTGCTGAATTCGGAAACTACTAAATCTGAACCTAGAGGATGAAAGACGCCTCAAAGAAGAATTCACGACTCGACACGAGAATTAAATTCAACCTGAAGAAGAAATCAATGCAGAAATAGGAAAAGGCTGTTTTCAAAGCAATATGTGTAAACCACCAAATGTACTGAGGAAGAGGGTTGACATGTTTCTAAAGGTTGATGATGAGTTTTATGAAAGGCCTGAACATGTTTTCTGAAGTTTTATGGTTTTATACGTTTTTGAGTTATGATTTTATGTTGTTTTTCATTCATTCTGATGGTCACATGTGATAGTGTGACCAAAGGGAGGGTTAATGGATCTTTTAATACAACTATGTTAAAGTTGAACAGTTTGCAGTTTGCAGAAGTCAGTGATTTTCCACTTGATGTTTTTGGTTTTGGTCAAAGCAAACGCTTATTGGTGCCGTCACAGATGCTCAGACGAGCGTCCTTATTGCTTTCGATTTAAAATCATTCATTGTCTATTGATTGGCAGCAAGGCCGTTTGTGTCTCAATTGCTTTAAAAGGAGAAGCTTATGAAACTTTAAAAACTAAAATTTAAAAGCATAATATTGCCTCTGCTGAACAGGTTTCTCTGCATCACATTAGCATTATTCACAAGTATAACCAAAGCGAGCCAATTCAAAAAGCGCTCCATAAATAGTTAATAGGACATTCACCACTATAACCAATTCCTATTCACCGTCATTTCAATTTAAATGCCTTACTTTTGATTCTTCCTTTACTCTCAATACAGCCTGGACTATCAAAACCCCTCTGTGGCGTTAAATACTTAATGTACCATTGAGCTTTTGAGTCTCAACTTTGCACAAAAAAAAATAATACAATGAAATGAGCCTGGAGGATAACCACTCAGCTCCTCCGTTCTCAAAAACTTTACTCCCGCCTTTGTGTCTCCTGAACTGAAATTGCTGCCTATTATTATCTGCCTATTACGAAGTTATTTCTACAAACCTGCCTGAATGGGAGAAATTGGTGCAGTGCGGTATCAACATAACAACAACAACAGCAGCAGTGGTTCTTCTCCCTTAGGACTGCAAGCCTCCTGTGTGTAAGGGGAACAAATAGGAGACGCTATTAACAGTCAAAGCCATTCAGAAGTGCTGCAGCCGGAATAAAGCACGGTTTAAAGAGCTGAAGTTTCACAGACAAGAGGCTTTGACAAAGGCAGCGCGAGGGAACTGAGCGAAACTTTGTGCCAGAAAAAGTCATTTTTGTCCTCGTGGCACCAAGACGCTGATTGGAACTATTTGTAAGACTTAGAAGTGATGGTAGAGCTATTATAACGGGATGAATGAGACGATACAATGGACATGACTCTTATACAAAAAGGCAATAGTCCTTTGGAAACAGTACAACATTAACAAGTTCCTACTTCTTTAAACAATCACTTCACCATCTCTCGACAAGGAGCTTTGTTCATTCAAATAATGGAATTTTCAATCAATCAATCATTTATTTGTATAGCACAATTTGTGTACAAGGCAATTCAAAGTGCTTCACAAGATCAATTTAAAAACACAGATGAAAATGTATAAAAACAAACAAAAAACAGGTCAATAAAATATCATTTCATATTATAATAGAGCAGCATAAAAGTTTGGGTTTAAAAAGGAGAGATAAACGAAATAAATAGTACAAAATAGAATCAGTTCTATGCACAGCTAAAATGATATACAGTATATTAGGTCTATACGTTTTCAGCTGAGTTTCCAAATAATATGTCAACCCAAATGCTTCCAAATGGTTTAAAAATATATTTAGAAATACACAAATCTAAACTTTTTATCGTTGAAACCATCAAAATAGGCATCCAGCAAAAATACAATCCATGTCCCATCATTAGCCCCGTTAAAAAGGTGGCAATGCAAAGTTGACGCTGTTCCCTAAACCAGGAGTTTGCGACCCTTTCCAACTCGCAACACCCACAACGAAGCCAAATTCAAAGTAGCAATGATATGAAGTTGACTGATTGAAGAGAATATTGAATTTTTCTATTGATGAAGGGCATCTAAAACGATTCCCACAACACAGACTTTAGGACCGTACTTTCCAAAACTGTTCAAGAGTAAATAGAACATATTTAATCACACTAAGAATTCACACATTTTGTGTAGTGTTCAATCTGACTCTCTACACCCTGGGATCTGCTCTCTCGCTTTTTACTGCAGTTCAGTGAGGCCAAATCAATCACAGTATATCTTCATTACAACGCATGGTCAGTTAATATTAATTAAGTGAAGCCATAGAGATTATTTTGGTGAAACTCATTAACACACATTCAATAGTGTCCCGTTAAACCACTTAGCACCTACAGTTTATTTCCATATCTGAACAGAACAGAACCATAACAGAGGAGTGTGCCAACTTTCATCACTGCCACTCTCTCAAGGCCAAACAACACAAAGGCGACCGGTTCCGATAAGTCCAACTGCCTTCCATGTGATTTAATTTGTCAAATCTTTACTTTGAAAGTTCAGTATTTTTTACACATCACATTTGTTGTTCTTCAATCAACTCAGATTCCAATGCAAGTGGTCATTCAACATGTGAGGTCCTCTCCCCGTGTAGTCATCTGCAGGTGCAAAACCCTCACCGCTGGGGCACCTGCTCATATCAAATGGTAAATGTTTTCTCCCGCAGACTGAGAATATCAATATCAGACCTTCTTGTAGACCAGTGTGAGTCACTACAACAATTTGGGCTGAGAGCAGATTGAGTGAGCAAGGGTTGCGATCTTTAGTTACTGGTCTGTCTAAAAAAACGTACTAAGCCTGGGATAGATGTCAATTACTATAGATAAGATAGACTTTATTGATCTCACACTGGAGAAATTTACATGTCACATTTGGTACAGATAGAATCACTCAGACTGTGCAAAAGACAGAAGTGTGCAACATGTTAAAGGTTAAAATACTGTATATTTAGTCTGTGCAGGATATAATTATGTACAATAAAAAAGTGGCAATAGCAGTTAGCAGTGCAGGTTTTTCAGTCCTAGTGCATTAGTGACTTAAAGGGGCTTATTGTACTATAGATGTTAAAACTAATGATACGCCAAAGTGTTAGAAATAATCAGAAGGGAGTTCTACTTTCTGCAGTTTGTGAATAAGCTTTAAGGTTGAATGTGGAGTTCAGTCATTGCGTCTGATTGTCCAACAGCCGCACAGTTCAATAGATTTGCTATAAAAAGGTGTGATCTTATGTGGCCGTTCTTTGTTCTGTTGGGACCAAATTCCAAGTGTGTGGGTGTGAAATCAAAGTAAGTACTTCTAAATGGAACTTTACAGTCTCTCGCACCTGCCCGACGCTTGTGTCTTTGTTTACATTAATCAACTTTACTATATGGATTCCTTTAAACTAGTCCTTAAAAAGATCTGTCATTTTATTTAAAGAAAATCAAAATATCATGATTTGGTTCAGTTTTTTAACAGTTTCCTTATAGTCTTTCACTACAGCTGAGATCAGACAGTAAATATAAGAGCATTTTGGCCACTAGAGGCACTATTGTAGCTTATATTGTCAATTAATTTTGAATGTGATTAAAATTCTACAAGAAATATTTGTACATAAAATTTATTGACTTTTAACCATTCCACAACATTGAAGAAGTGTTGGTTCTCGTGTGTCCATTCTAACAAAACACAACACGGAATATGTGTTAAATGGTGTTGTTTACTAAGATTGATCCCACATGCGACAGGTGCTGCGTTATTGACGTAACACCAGCACATGTGCTTTGGCTCCGGGCCAAGATGGAGGAGTACTGGACAATCTGTGTAACATTAATTTAAAAGGAAAGGGGTGAGAGAGCATGACGTGGTAAAGCGGGAAAAACACTACACAGCCTTTATTATTTGTACTGACCTCCTGAACCGAACTCCCAAGTCATGAGTTTACGCTTGTTTTCGCAATTCGCTTTTACTTCCAAAACACATCCACTCACTCTAAACTGTTTCCTAATCTTTACTATATTCTACTCAAGAGACTCATTATTAAGGGGCTTTCTACGACTTTCAGTGGAGGGTCTGCTGGCTGCCTTTACATAAACTAAGGCAGTCTTCCAGTGTGTGATGTTAAAAACTGGACTGACATCATGCTAAGTAACAACTCATATCTGTGGAAAGGCTTTCAGAATCCAGGTACCTTTCTTTTCTGAGACTTGAAAAGGGACTGAATGATTTATTATGGTGTAGATTTTAAAGTCTCGATGTAATTGGACCAGGATTACACCAATTTTTAATTTTTTTTTTTTTAAATAATCATTGGTGGTTACAGCCCCCACTCAACCACAAACTCATTTTGTGAAACTCTAGCTTCCCCATAATAAACACATTAGACCTACATTTAAAGTTCACAATCTGCAGAATTTACGGGTTATATTCCAAACCACATCTGTTATTGCTGACTGTAAAAGGTCACAGTGAAAAGAGAAGTTCACGGTGTCATTCATAAACGTAATATGCATTTACTGTAAGTGATTAAGACACACAATATTCATCATTTACTAGCAATATAAAATAAGAGATCCTTTATTTGTCCCACATTGGGGAAATTTCAATGTTGCAGCGCACATGCATACATACATATATATATGCTTTTACCAAGTGTTAGTGGTCGATCAAAGAATAGGCTTGATTTCTTTAGATATTAATATGTATGACTTATTTTTAAAATAAATAATTACAATGAATTGGTAATTGACAGAGCACAATGGTGGAGGACGTGCTCCTGTCCTGACATGTCCCACTTGGAGGAACTGTGTCCTTCAGCTGGCCTGGGAGAACCTTGAGATTCCCCAAATGAGCTGGAGGAAGTGTGAGTGGGTAGGGAAGTCTGGGTGTCTCGGTTTAGAGTCTCCTGTGACCCGGATAAGGTGGAAAAAAAAACTCTAGCACAGACAAGAATGGGAATTGGTTCTGGCTCCAAAAAAGATGCGTCCTCTTACTAAATATTGTACACAACTAAATATAATTGAGGAACATCAAAGCAACACAGAAGGTGGAAAACAGTGATAAATGAGACCAACAAAGACACTTAAAAAGGTATATAGGAGGATGTTCTACTTCCAGGTGGATCATCAAGTATATTGGTCCTCCCAATTTTCAATCATTCTGGTGATACAAGCTCATCAAATAAGACCAGAGAGCGCTTCTTTCCTAAAATTTGGGAAAAACCTCCCGTAATAATCCTCCTATCCTTTGATACTATATTTTCCGCATAGAAAATGAAAAGAAACACAATTAGGTTTAACTGCCTTTGAATATGTAAAGGCAGATTGATATGATATTTTTAAATCCACTCAAATGAAGCAGACACCAAACCATGTACCAGATTTAACTAGTGAGAGGTTTGCATTTAAATGCACCACATAACAGGAGCCTGTATTTAATTCTAAACTGACGTTTATTTAATGATTGAACAATACCGCATTGTAAGAAGGTACCTTTAAGAGGGAACTGCAACCTTCAGATTAAATATTTTCACCTGTAAAAACTTAAAGAAAATCCAATCTGGCAAGTACAAAGTACAGTTAGGTATCCCTCCAAATGCCTGAGAATCTACAGTCTCAAAACACATGACAAAAACATTTTGTTACAATACTCAAAAAGATGCCATCTCTTGATTACATTTCTCACGACCCAGTTTGGCTCCTTGAGAGAACACTGGGGGCTCCTTTTAAATCATTAGGAACAAGATTCTCTGTATATCTAATGTTGATCAATGTGCTGGAGAAAACTGGTCACTGTGTGTGACGGGTTTGTATGAATGATGTTGGATATTCAAACATGTTAAATCATGTAAAGAGACTATATTATTTGGCTGTTACCTGAATTACAAAAGATGGACAAATAGAACATCTCAAGACCTGACCAAAGGAGTTTTCCTATTTAAACTCCTCAGCCCCACATGTAGATAAGACACATTTTACAACCAGTCATCATAAAACAGACTTACCTCGCAGTGAAATGTCACCAAAGTCCAGCTAACATCCGCGTGTGGTGCGGACTTTACCCGGACAAACAAACAGCCTGTTCACGGCGACGCGCTCGGTCACACTGGAAGTATCTGTGGCCGCTTCTCTCTCACTCCTCCCCGGTCACAGGTGGTCTTTCTGCCCGTAGACTCCTCCTCCACCGCCCGCCTCTGCTCGCCTCGGTCTCTCCCCGGTTATGAGGTGTCGTGTGTCGGGAAAAAGAACCACTATCCTCGTGCGGAAGCGTAAGGTGCACGCGGGGCTCGAATAGAGACGTCACGAGACAGTGTGGTGTAGTGTGGTGTAGTGGTGAATGTAATGTGGAATCGCGGGTTCGAATCCCAGTCAGAACAGAGAGCACCTGTTCACTGAGGAAATACAGTGGTGTCGCAGTGCCATCTGGTGGGCGAGCAGGGGATTACACTACACCAGGTCTTTTCAATGTATTTTTTCCGGGACAGATTTCTCAGAGGGTCGCGGTCTCTTGGGACTACACAAACTACTTTGAACGAAACTAAAATCCAATTTGTTTTGTTTTTCAATCAGAAATAAAAAAAAATAAAGAATCGATTGAATTATTATTATGTATACAAATGATCAAAATAGTCAATGCTGAGAAATGTTAACAGTTACTACACCTACATTCATTAGGAATCGTGGAAATGTCTGTTGTGGGGTAAATGTATTAGGATGCCCTCCAGTGGTGTTACTACTTATTCTAAACATTTGTTTTTTTTTTAATTTAAAGAATCAATATTGAACCAAATCCTGAACTAGGACAAAGCAATTCATCCTAAAAACAACGCCCTAACTTGGGACAAGGTCAGTGACATGCTAATGAGTTAGGAGCATGGATGTATTATGGTTAGGAGGGGTGAGACCTGCACTCCACTTGAGCATCCCAGCAGACAATAGGTCTGTGACATGCTAAGGAGTTAGGGTCGCTAGCCTCAGCAGGGTCGTTAGACCTGCTCCCTTCTACATCAAGCAGACCTTAGATTGTTTATGAGTTAGTATCAGGATTAGGGTGTGGCTAACCACACCCATAGGTTATAAATCTCCAACGCGCGGTCCGAGAATTCATTCCCTGAAGAAGTCCGCTAGTTTGAGGACGAAACGTCGGGAAAACTTTCTAAGAAGTACAGATGATGGGTGAGAAACCTTCCTTTGCTTTGACTAATCCCTGTACGACTGAGAGATTACACAAACTTATTTTGGATAATATTTGCATTTAGCTGGTGCATCAAGGGCCTGATTAGAATGTATTGAGGACCATGATTTGGCCCCTGAGCTGCATGTTGAATAGGCCTGCATTACTTCTGAACGCGCACTCCGGCTGCATTCAAACCCAAACTCATGAAAAGAGAGTAGCTTCCTCACCATTACCTTTGTGGCAGACCAGACTCTTTGACAAGGGCTGCAAGGGCATTAAAACAAACATTCCTTCTTCGTTATTCCCTCCAATCATTATATAGAATAGAGTTCATTTTCTACACTTTTTGATTCATCGCCACCGCTGTGAAATGGGAATTGTTCAAATCCAACAGTTTGTCATTCTACAGACTATTAAAGCCAATCCCCACAGACCAGATATCAAAGTAGCACTCCCAGCTTTCTACCATCTATACCCTTCCTCATACTTGTCATAGAAAATGTAGGTGGATTTTGTGCAAAGCCACAGCAGTTAGAATGTTGTTGTAGCTGTTCAGTGTTTCAGTAAAAGAGATGCAGGTGATGAGAGATGGAAAGTAAACGACTTAGCTAGCGCAGCTGTAAGCAGTATGAAGCAGCAGCAGTAGCAGCAGTAGCAGTATGATGCAGCTGCAGCAGCAAGCAGTTTGCAGCATCCGTCATATAATACAGCAAGTATTCTGTCTCAAAGCCACACAGCAGCTAGAATATTGTTGTTGCTGTTTAGTGTGTCAGTAGAAGGATGCGAAGTGAAGAGAGGTGGTACAAAGTAAAGAAGCGAGCAGCAGCACGGCTAGCAGTTGCTGTATGGATGCCCGGCAGTCGTCAGCGAATAGCAGCAAAAGTAGCTGCGGTAGCGTAGCAGTATGACGCAGCAGAAGCAGAATTAGAGGAGCTGTAGCACCACAAATGCGATTCATAACGAACAACAGACGTGATGTCACGCCTGCTGTGTGCGCCGCATGGTCTCTGTGAGCCAGGTTACATCGTGTCTGGAAAGAGCCGAGCGTTTAGAGACGGTGCAGCCTGGGAGACGCGGTGGAGCGGCAGCGGCTGAGGAACAGCGCAGCGGCACATGTAGTGCAGGAGCAGCAGGAGCAGGCAGAAGTACAGCGAGCAGCGGGGAACAGGCAGCAGGAAACAGGCAGCCAGTAGGAAACGGCTAGCAGCGGCGGTCAGGACCATGCCCATGGTTGTTTAACAGCCTGAGGATATAAATCAACCCAAATCGAATCATTCCCATGCGAATAACAGATGTCCCGGAAGCCATCTGCTGCTTTGGTTTATGGTAGAAGCTCTAATGATCGATCACGTTTTCATGCGTTTCATAGCTCCAACTCCCACTTCAAACCCATTGCGATTCACATTGGCCCTTTTTTCTTTCTGCTGTGCACTTTCAAATGAACAAATGCAGTTTAGTTAACAAATGTTAATACTAGTGTACTAGCTATTTAATTGCATGGCCCTCCTTCCATCTGCAGTTAGACGATTTTAAATGACATTCATTTAACTATAGTGACCTGCGAGTAAATGTGATAAATGCTGTAAAGAGGCGGCGTGGCAAGAGTTCTGGTTTGTGTGCCGTCTGGAGCACGATGGGTAGTCTTTGACATTTTTTCCAACGTGGTTTTAATGCGAGTGGGCAGAACATGATCTGAATTAATGCAATTGCTCTCTTATATCCCTCAGACAATAGAGAGTGATGCCATTTAGCTGCATTGCCCCTCAGTTAGCTCAAACCACGAGTGAATGAAAACGGAGCCTGCAGACATGCAGGGGCGAAAACTGAGGCCTGCTGCAGTCAAGTGCGAGGGCAAAAACAGCCGCCTGCAGCCTAGAATCCGGGATTAATCTGTTCCGCGGTCGGCACCTCATTTACCTCGCATGCCAGGAGACTGGGGATAAGCAACGGGACAAGCGGCACCGCCAGACCCGTTCGCTGCGCGCTCTTTAGGCAGCAGACAGAGGAACGAGCAGCACAAAAACCCGCGGAGGGGGTGGGGGGGGGACCCCGCGGAGGCAGCCCGCAGAAAGAAGGCCGCGAGGAGGAGGAAGCAGTGGAGACACTGCGAACCACAGCAGTGTGCAGGGACGCGGAGGTGGAGCAGCCACGAGCAGCCAGTCTGAGGACAGCAGGGGCCACTGCGGCACGTGCAACACGTGAGGCAGAAGCGACCCTCCAGAACAACGAGGGTCGCTTCATTTTAAGTATAACTAACTAACTAGTCTCAGAAAACTTCAAGTCTTGATTGAACTCAATGAGACCTTAACAAATACTACAGCACATAACTGCACATTCAAATGTAGTTGACGTATAGCAAGTTTTACATGATAGTCTTGAAGTTTTCCATTTCCAAAAACATTCATATTTTATACTTGGTGTTTTATCGGGTTTCACACTTGTCATAGTTTTTCTGGAGAAAATCAAAATAAGTTATTGTTTAGATGCAAAAGTGAGTGGCTAGCGATGTTCCTGGACCTGAATGGGTATTTCTGCTCAAAGGCTGGCTGTTTTTTTTTACAAAGACTGAGAGGTTGCACTTATGGAAAAGAATAGTAACAACCTTATATGCGGAAAAGTGTGGACGACTCAGGTCAGTGGCTGTTTAGATCAAATTATCTTCTGTATATTCTTCAGACAGTGCAGAGAGAAAGGAGGAAGGAGGAGAAAGGAGAGGAAGAGGAGGAAGGGAGAGAGAATGTGAGAGGGTGAGGAGAATTAGAGGTGTCATATTTCCTGTGTTGATTATCCGCCACCCCCTATCCTCTCTCCTCGGTGTGTACTTGTAGCTGTGATTTTCTCAGCGGGTTCTGTAATTTATAGGGATACGGATATGTCCTGTAAATTTTTGTCATTTTTACCATACATTTTTTCTATATTTTCTGCTCAGCCCTTTCTGCAGCTTTTCCCAATACCGTCCCGCTGTAATTGACACTTGGAAATTGTCTTTTGTCAATCCAGGGTCCACTTTCATCATGCCTCGACAGCTCACCCAACCCATTTTTTATAACATGTACAAAAATTTTATCATGTTCGTGGATTTGTGTTGGACACTACGTATTATCATGATTACTCATACAACCTTCTCTTTCTCTTAAGAAAGAAAATTCACCTACAGGAAATGTGTTTGTGACAGTGGTGTCAATTAAAAGCTGTCAGGGTTCACAGTCTTATGCCTGTTAAGAAAATATATTTCTTTCATTTAACCTATAGGTCACAGCATCCATTGCAACTGAATCAATAGATGAACTTGCTGAAATGGTGGGTCTGTGGTCTGAATGCTGGGGTTTGTCATCCTATGTATCATCTATAGCAATCAATATGACCTGAAAACCTCCTTATCGCCCCCCGGCACACATGGCTTTAGGAGCCTTCTGAACATTATATAAGCATTCAAGGCTCTAGACAGCTGTTTATACAGATTGAATGCTAAAGTGCCTATGGCCGAAGAAGCAGCAGTGTGGAGAAGAGCGGAACAGCTTGACTTTGTGGCCAGTGCAAGGTCAGGTGTGGACAGGGCAATTCTAAATTCATTATTGCTCAAACGATCAGCATTATTTTGTCCATTATGGGATTGTAGTTGCAAACATCGTCACTGCAAAGATTCCAGTTAGAAAGCAACCTTTTTTGTTTCCAAAGTCATGAATGAAGTTATAGGTTTTTCTAAGATAGAGAAAATGGCATGTAGCAGCCACCAGATTGTTTTATATGAACAATGCCTTAACCCCCAAGCTCAATGAAGCAAAGGGAAGTGCTCATGGACTAAAGTTTAGGCTCTACTCAACCTGTCTCCAATTTGACTTACTTAGAAACATGTAAAGTAAACTTCCTCTAGCTCAGAATTGCGCATTTCACCATAAATAAAATACAATCTGTGGTTTAGGTGTCTGTGGTCCTGGTGTTTACCATTTTGATTTGTCTTTGGTCATATATACTCCTATCTGGTATTTTTAAAAATCAGATTTCTTTCCTTTGTCAGGGGAAGCCCTATTAGTTTTTGTAGAAATCCGTCTTGGGCAACTTGTCTGCTCCTGTACTGCGCGAAGCTAACCCGTGTCAAAAAAAAAGCCCATTCATTAAGAAATTGGCTTCGACTAGCTTATGTTCACAATCTTCCTCATTCAGTACTAGGGCCTAGGTAGGAACTGTCAACTTGAAAACAATTTATATAAGAGACAAAAGCTGTCATGAGTGCCTAATATTAACGTCCTAAACCTCCAGAGAACTATATTTTGGAAATCAAAGCTTATTAGTTGATTTGAAGAGTCAAATGGAAAATAACTTCTTTTTTTGTCCTGGTCATTTAAAGAGTGCAGTTGGTAATCGTCCAGCAGAGGGCGAAACATTTCTATTGTTTTAGTTCAGCGGTGGCCAACCCGTGGGCTACTGTGAGCGCCATGTGGCTCTTTGGCTGGTGCGTGCGTGCTCTCGGGGCTTTCACCAAGCGTCAAAAAAAACGCCTCGGTGGTGGCGAGCATTCATTCTCTATGTGGTCTGACCCCATAGTATAAGGCCGACTTCACTCCACTAGCCGGGCCGCCAAAAACAATCTGACGTGAGCGAACGTCAATTCTGATTGGTCAGTCTCTTCTGCAGCTGTGCCTCAGCTGTTGCAATATCATAACAAACAACACGTGTGCCGGATCCATGAGACGTCCGTACGAAAAACAATTCTTGGTGCTGGTGTATGAGGGCAACAATTCCTCAGTTTGTGGAGAGGACACCAGCGTGATGCTTCGCTGTTCATCAGAAACCAGAAGGTGTTTGTATTATATTATATGGAGTAGCACTAAGGACGGCTGCAGAATGATTCCCACATAACATGAACATTGCAGGAGAAAAAAGTTAAAAAGCTTTTAAGGAATAGTACACCGTTTTTACATACTGACATATGTTCTTACCTTACATTAGACTTGTTTATACGTACCTGTGTGATCTTAGTCCTGTGCGCTCTGATCATGCAAACGGAGCAAAAACGGAGGACAATGCAGCCTCCCTGGTATACTGTGTAGCACCAAAAGGTAGCTCCCGCTTGAAGTACCAACTCTCCCAAGTGTTCCTTTTAAATGTATATAGACTTAGTGACGTGTTACACTGCAATGGGTATAGTAACAGAAATGTATCTGTCGTTTTTCTCAGCGGATTAAAACGGGGTACTATATTGTGAGGCGTGTTAGTAATTTGAGAGTGCGCTACGTCCGCGCACTAAATCTTCTACCGGAGATTTTCTCTAGCTCACTTCCGTCAATAGGAAGAACAGCGTGACTTGTACAACGGTAGAAGCTGAGACATCGGATAGCTAGCTTGAGGTACAGTTGTGGCAGCAATTAGTTTTAGAACGAAAACTATAAGAAAAAATTTCGGATGGCGGCTTTGTGGATGAGGAAGAATGGTTTACAGGGATCAGAGGCATATCTTTTTGAGCCTGAATATACAGAGGGAGGAACTTAGCCCAGATGGACATGAGAGGGAACAAAGACAAAGAACGACTACCAGACTGAATGCCATCGAAGAAAGAACACGGGCAAATAGCAATTGGTGGTGAAATGTGACTGTGCGAAAAGATGCGACATGAAACTGAGAGTCTGTGTTGCTAAGAGTGGGACCAGGTGTTACTTCGGCCACGGGCGCCAATGTTCACCTGGCAGAGAATGGACAAAGACTGTGTCACGGCGACAGATGCGTTTCAAGCAATGTTCATGAGGCAGTAGTCGATTTTTCTTTCGCTGGACAAAGTCAATTGGAAAAAAAAGACCCACACCACGTGGAACCGTTGGCCAGCTTATCCCCAGAGTAAGTGCTAACTGAAACATTGAAATATGCCATTTACCATGTTGTCATTTATTATCAGTGCATATTACTTAGAATATCACCTGTTTTGAGTCAGATGGAGGTGAGCGTTGTGCCTACGGATCGTCCTGGAATGGGCCTTGCAGGGTGAAAACTGGGCAGAGGCCATCGCAAACCATTCCATCTGTGTGGTTCTGGGCTTTAAGGAAAAAAGATATACGTCGGCTGTCCAGTGTATATATTGATACAAAGTCGTAGGGATGCATTGGAATGTAGATCCATAACTTGATGGAATGATGCTGGGCATCTTTGCATGGCTAATGCGTAAATTCATGGACATCTGTGGGGACAATTTGGATGCTGTTTTTGTGACCAGAATACAAAGCTATACTTGTGTTCTAGCTCCATAAATATTGGCCTGCTTCACTTCCACTCCGTTCGTCTCCTCTCCATCCCCACAGTACGATATGGTCACTATGGGGCCAGCGCTTTCAGCTATTCTGCCCCCAAAGCTCTGTAACACTTCAACAGCACCTCCGTCAACTGGACTTTTAAATTTTAAAAATCAACTCAAGGGACCGTTCCTTTTTAAATGCTGCACATGCACTGGGATATTATGTACATTTGTATTTTGTGTTAATTGTAAGGTTGTCCTGTCGTGACTTGAAAGGTGCCATATAAATATATGTTTTTCTTTTGTCTTATGATTGCCCACTATCATTGGTACATCTCTACCAGAGTATGCCTCATTATGTTCCATGGACAGAAATGTACTACCTACATTTAACAAAAAAATTAAAGCTTTATATGTAAAATGTATACAACTTAGAGCTATGTCGATAGTTATTGATTCTACTCTTTATCTTCAATTGCGTTGTAAAATTGTGAACGTCTGCATGAAAACAAGTGACCGGTCACATTTTTGGTACTTTAAGACGTTCGCGTACAGGCCGGGCATCGGAGTTGAGGACGCCATCATCTCCCTCCTCCATCGCTCGCTGTCCCACCTGGAGAAACCTGGCTCCGCTTTGAGGATTCTGTTCTTCGATTTCTCCAGTGCCTTCAACACCATCCAGCCGAGGCTTCTCAGGGACAAGCTGGAGACAGCTGGAGTGGACTACGACACCTGTCCCAGTGGATCCTGGACTACCTCACAGACAGACCCCAGTTTGTGAGAACCAGGGACTTTGTGTCTGAGGTCCTGACCTGCAGGATGGGGGCCCCCCAGGGGACTGTCCTTGCGCCATTCCTCTTCACCCTCTACACTGCGGACTTCAGACACAACACGGACGGTTGTGTTCTACAGAAGTTCTCTGACGACTCTGCCATCATCGGACTCAGCTCCGAGGACGATGACGCAGAGTATAAAGGAGTCATACAGGACTTTGTGGACTGGTGTCAGCAGAACCACCTCCTCATCAACGCGGGGAAGACCAAGGAGATGGTGGTGGATTTCCGCAGACTTCACTCTGCCGCTCCAGCTCCAGTGAACATCCAGGGAAAGGACATTGAGAGAGTGGACTCTTGCAAGTACCTGGGTGTTCATCTGAACCACAAACTGGACTGGACTCATAACACAGACGCCCTCTTCAAGAAGGGCCAGAGCCGGCTCTACCTACTGAGGAGGCTCAGGTCTTTTGGAGTGCAGGGGCCACTCCTGAAGACCTTCTATGACTCTGTGGTGGCATCAGCCATCTTATACAGTGTGGTCTGCTGGAACAGCAGCATCACCGAGAGGGACAGGAAGAAGCTGGACAAGGTCATCAGGAAGTCCAGCTCAGTCCTGGGCTGTTCCCTGCACACAGTGCAGCAGGTGGGGGACAGGAGGGTCCTGAGCAAACTAACATCTATGCTGGACCATGACTGTCACCCCCTGCAGGACACTCTCTCTGCTCTGGAGAGCAGTTTCAGTGACAGACTAATTCACCCTTGCTGTGTGAAGGAGAGGTTCCGTAGGTCTTTCCTTCCTGCTGCTGTCAGACTGTACAATAAGAACTGCTGAGTCTGCAAATGTCATCCATCTGTAAATAAGTAAATACTAAATCATGTGCAATGTGCAATACTGCTCCT
Source organism: Knipowitschia caucasica (assembly GCA_964034765.1). NCBI lineage: Eukaryota > Metazoa > Chordata > Actinopteri > Gobiiformes > Gobiidae > Knipowitschia > Knipowitschia caucasica. The sequence goes on along the minus strand of OZ035835.1, from coordinate 13,788,216 downwards.
TCAGAATGTCACAGAACTATGTCACTTTACTTATCTACTTCTTATCTTGCACTATACGTACAGTATATAACTCTGCACTACTACATACTATATATTTTTTTTTTATTTTATTTTGAAAGACTGGTAGCGAAGCATTTACAGATAGTTAAGTAATACAGCTACCACTTTTTTGTATATTTTGTGTGCATTTTAGTGTCAAAATTTCCACACTTTTGGACGAATAAAGGAACTCTTATCTCTTATCTTATCGTTGCATAATATTACCTCAGGCTCCAAATATTTGAACATTTGAGAGATCATGCTCTCCATAAAGACGGTCTCTGCATCCCATTGGATCGCTGATGGGGACAGGATGGAGCATGTACCCTCGGAGGATGTCGCTATAGAAACAAAAAACATGTTTATTCAATGGAAAGTTTATACAAGTCCTGTATCAGCATTTTATACCTGCTCCTTATGATGCTAACCAGGGGTTTTTGTACCTATGTCTTGCTTCTTCATCACACTAAAGTTGGACATTTCAAACTTCTTTCCTTTTTTGCTAAAGATAGAGATTTAATACAGTTTATTTTATGCTAGAGTTAATAATTTTTTTTGTTTTTCCTGTGCTGTGTGCTCCTCATTCCCACTGTTCTGTAACTTGTGATACAACACTGAAATTCCCCCACTGTGGGACAAATTAAGGATCTCTTAATCTTAATCTATCCTAGTTTATATGACCATCATCATAAATATACCAAAGCAAGTGGTCAGAACTTACTGCTCGCATCTCCAATGTCGATGGGACTCGCGATCAGGAAGTGCAGCCACTCCCCTGCGATCCGGAAAGCTTCGAGAGGAGCGATCCGACAGGCCAGCCTCAGCATGTCGCTCTGCTGGGCTCGGAAAACTAACACGCAAACGCTTGTTAACAATCAAAATAATATGAATAATAATGATTTTAAAAAAGTCTTCATTACTGAGAGAAAATCCGTGAAAATCTTCATCGTTGTCAAAGTCCACGCTGGAGTACAGGCAACTGGGGTGGTCGTTTCTGGATGGATACCCAGTCTAAGTGGAAAAAGTATATTTTTAGGAATATAAATGTATTTATATTGATCAGAAATGGCACAAATCGCTCGCACCTTCACCAAGTTGGTCATACACGTCTTCATATACCTCTTGGCCATCTCCACAACCACGGGCTCTTTGGACAGGACCTCAGACCTGAACAGTCCTCCCCAAGTTGGAAGAGTGGCCATTTTTAAATACTGTTCGACCAAACATAGAAGTATTCAATAAAAACATCACCCATTACGATAAATGATTCTATTAAAAATACACTCACGTGACTGGTGTGCATGGTGAAGGCCATGAGAGCCTCTGTGTACTTGGAGAGATTTTCTGGAATCGTAATCCCGGATTCAGAGCCCTGCAGAGAAAGAGGTTAGCCATTACCCACAGGCACTTTTTTAAATTTCTTTTTTAAATCTATGATCTTTCATCCAACAATTCCCATAAAAAATTTTCTCATGATGTTTTCTGGTATGTTTTTCATTAACTTAACTCACTGACTGCCAGGCATTTTCAGATTTGAGAAGTGCATTCTGCCAGCAATTTCAGGTGATTTGACCCAACTTTGAAGTGCCACAGAATATTCATTTTTTAGACGATGTAAACACCAAGGGCACCAAATTAAAGATTCACCTCTCTGCTTTACTCTGAAAAAAACAGTTTGTTTCTACCTCTTACCGTTCTTGCGTTATTTGCCATAGAACAAAGCATACTTTCACCCATAACACCTGGTCTGAGCAAGAAAACAGAGAAAACGAGCTGTATGTAAACAGGAACATATCAAGCAGAAAAGAGACTTTAGATGCATTTTTGCTGCTTTAGTGACAACTCAAAACATCTTCACACTTGTTCCATTACAAAAATTATAAAAACATGACTCTGAAATAATACTTTTGATGGCAAATTGTTGGCAATTTATTCACAGATAGAAAATTTAACTTTCTTCTATACCATCAACCAAAACGTCAAACAACAACAACACAAAGATCAATAAAACTATAGATGTATAAAATAGAATGAAGCATGTGAATTTGAGTGTGTGTGAATGTCAGTGTGCGAGTGAGTGTCTGTGTGAGTGAGTGTCTGTGTGTGTGAATGTCAGTGTGCGAGTGAGTGTCTGTGTGTGTGAATGTCAGTGTGCGAGTGAGTGTCTGTGTGCGTGAGTGAGTGAGTGAGTGCGTGTGAGTGTTTGTGAGTGTGTCCGATAAATCATGATCAGGTTTGCTGAACGAATCCGAGGCATCAGTAACAACAGCAGCTGATACGCTGCGAGAGGCGGAAGGTGTGTCTCTGCTCGGGGCTCTTGCTCCGCGCAAATGTAGCTGCAGAGACGGACCTCCACCCGGGTCTCCCCTCTCTCCCCTCTCGACCTCACTCACTGATCCGCGAGTCAATCTCTGAAGCAGTGTATACTGCTTATAACTATTCTTTTTTGCCATCACTCTTGCTATACTATCGCTAAACTAGATCTGATCCGTCTCAATGCTACAGTACGCTATCATCGCTCTGCTACAGCAGCACAGCACGCTCTCCAAAGACCCCACACTCCTCCTCCTTCTCTCCACTGACTTATGACCTCTCCTGTGGTGCAATACTGCATCCTACTGGTGGTGATTTATCATTACAGGTACATTTGCACTATATATCAGTGTTGTGGGTCATTCACGAGGTGCGCCAGACATTACTGCAGCCTCCCGTGTAATAACACGAAAAAGTCGTCTAAGTCGTCTTGGGCAGTGAGCGTCACTATACAATAGAACGACTTTTGTCGTCATGGGCAGTGAATGAGTTAAAAAAGCCGATTATTGTAGCAAAGTTTCCATGTTACACCACTGTAATACAGACCACAGATAGATGTGAATATAGGAGATGTGTATTGTATATATTTTTTTAAAAGGACAAATAAATGAATTATCAATATCTTCAGGCTAATATTTTGGGGTGTGATGTAGTATTTTAATCAAGAAACAATGCCAAATTAGGGCTGGTAGATATGGCAAAAAAAACAAAGCCATGAAAACTACAGTTTAATGATATTGCTGATAATAAATCGAATGTGGTATATGTTATTGATCATAAAATCTTCAACCAACCCCTTTTTTACCGTGCTGTATCTGTCTCAATGATATTTGTGTCTGTTATGTTTATGTAACATAGAGCAAATAATGAGTACTACTTACAGCCAGAAAGCCCAGCTGGCTCCCCATCGCACAGAGCACCTGACAAAGCCTCTTCAGGAACAGATAACGTCGCTCCACAACCTCCAGAGAACTGTGGACACAAAAGCATCGTCTCAGAACTGGGACGAGTGAATCAATGAAGCCAACAAACTCATTATGAAGATAACCAATGTAGTCAGTCACTAAAAAGTCATCTGGATTAGGATTCCAAGAAGTGTATATGACATTAAGAAAGATTGCAGAGCTGGAAATGTACAAACTGTTTAATGATAAAAAATGGTTTCAATGTAAACATGAATATGTGATTAACATAATTATAGATCCTGTAAAGAAAGAAATCTATGGCAAAGAAAACTTATGAGACCAGAACGATTGAACAAGGTCAAAAAGGTAACTATTGGTCTACTGTATAAAAACAACCTTAAAGTGTGAATGACTTTTCACTCTTTTTCCATAAGCCAATGTTTGGAAAACAATTCATAGTTTTACACCAAGAAAGTGACAATTTGTGCTAAAATGTGGGAATATGTTCAACGTAGAGCAGACATAATTCACAATAAATGCAATCCCATGACACATAAACAGTTGCCTCAAGTAAATTAACATATTTGATTCAAGTAAATGGTCAAGACGTGATTTCTGTGAACTTGAGCATTTTGACCCAGAATAATAACAAAACCCCCTAAACTGGGACAATATTGCAAAGATTTTAAGAAGATAATACAATCCTAACCCGTCATATGCACTAAGCAATGTTCTCGATTTGTGCTTGAATGAGTAAGAACTGTTTATTCACAGGGCTTTAACAGTCTAAACAATGGCTCGAGTATATAAATATAAATACAGGCGAATCACGTACTTGCCATCAGCGGATGTCTGAACAGCCAGTCCATCTGCTGATCTGTGAGGAGTAACAAAGCTCTTATTATCAAGTCCAGAAAGCAAAAGTACATTATTCAGTAAAGAATGGGACTGACTGAGCTGCAGAGAGGATCACGTCGATGGCCACGTCCCCAAAGAGAAGCAGGAATGGTAGCCTCTCGTCTCGCCTCCCCTGCGAAACAACACATCTGTAAATCACATCGCAAGTACTTACATGAACCTCATGAAAACTGTGAGGACTTGTTCTGGTTGTCCTCTGGGGCAGGTGTATAAGACCGGTTCCAGAAAGGGATGATGTGGCTGCAGGATTTCATTCAAACCAAGCAGGAGCACAGCACACTCCGCCCATTTCCTCAAGTCTTCAGGTCAAGACTGAGAAAATGGTTAGCCCTTTCTGGAACTCGTTTGACACCTTTCTCTAGAGCCTAAATCGCTTTGAAGCACCTTAACTTTCACTGCGACAGGTCGCATTCATGCGACGTCTCATAAAATGGTTTTTCTTAGGGTGTATTCGGACCTGCACATTTGCTCCACTTTAAACGGACCAGGATTTGTTGGGAACTCTGGTCCGAAGCTTTTATGCAGGTCTGAATACACACAAACGAATCCTGGTCCGGACCAAAGAACCGAACCGAGACCCACTTTTTTAGGTGTTCTCGGCCCGCTTCCAAACAAATTCTGGTCCAAGTCGAATCAGGTCTGAATACATCCGGTGTTGATCCGACACAACTCCAAGATACGTGCGCATTTTTTGGGCTTAACAAGCCACCGCAGACAGAAACTGCAGCCATGCAGCGGCTAACTATGCTGCTAACTAGGGCTGGGACAACGCGTCGACGTAATCGGTGACGTCGACGCAAAAAATACACCGACGTATAATATGCGCGTCGGTGCGTCACACACAAAACAAAGATGGCGGCGAGCGGTATCAATGCGAGTGCCGTGTTAGAGAAGTGCAAGCCGGCACGCGCTCGTTCATCCAAAGTTTGGGAAGTCTTCAGTTTGAAAGGGAACAACGCAGTAGCTTGTCGTTTATGCAAAATGGAGATGGCTTTTCACTCCAGCACTACGGCAATGAACCAGCATTTGAAGAGACGCCACCCGGGAGCTGCTGCAGCAGATGAGACGAGAGCGCCGTAAGTTTTTTTTCAACTCCCCACTTTACAACGTTATTTATTTTTTGTTGGAAAAGCACTTTCTATATTAGCTAAAAGCCCCCAAGTTTACAATAGTTACTGTATTCTTTCAGTAACTCTAAAAGAAAGGATGACTGGTTGACCTTTTTATTTGCTACACAATGCATTGTTTTTCTCTTGTACACTCTTACTTGAATTTTATTTTTGAATTTTGAGTTTAAGAAAAAGGTGAGTGGCAGAGTTTTGACTGTTATTTTTATATGAATGAAGAATTTAAGAGATGCACTTTAATTAATGGACTTCAGTAATATAGGCCTATGTGTCTTCAACTTAAATGTTAAACTCTGTTGGTTCAGGAAGGACGCCATGACAGGCTGATGGCTCCCACTGTTTTTGCTAAAAAAGCACTCTTTGTTTAGCTTAAAGCCTTCAAGTTTACATTGGTTACTGTTTTCTTTTAGTTGCTCTACACAAGTATTTGGCTGAACTTTTTCATATTTTTATTGAATGCTAAGCATCAAATGTTTGTTTCAAGAATGATAAGATGCACTTTTTTCAGTAAGCTGTGTTTTCAAGGCTTTAAGGTTTTATGCTACCTCTAAGAATGTCTTATTTTTGAATTTTAAGAGCAAGCAATAAATATTTTTTGTGAAGGAATTCATGTTTTTTTCATTAAAATATTTAAATCAACATGTATACATCAATATTAGTCAATTAATGGGGAGATAATCGAGAATCAAATCAAAATCGAATCGAAGCGAAAAAAATAATCGCTAGATTAATCGATGCATCGAAAAAATAATCGCTAGATTAATCGTTTAAAAAATAATCGTTTATCCCAGCCCTATTGCTAACGCTACACAACAACACTGAGCCGTGTGCAGACCTGGAGCAGTGAGGAGACGCTGTGCAACAGGCTTATGGAGTTAAAACTGTTCACAGTATACATTGATGTTAATGGCAGCATCTTCAAATCATTTGCATTATTAAAAGCCTGACACTGTTTGACTCACGTCTCAAAGAGCAATATTCCGCATCATCTAGTAGATTGTGTTCTTTGGTTCCTACCTGATCCTCAGCGTCTGTTTGTCCCGTGGTTATTATAGATCCATGGTTTATCCACAATGCTGAACAGGACCGTTATTATAATAGATCCATGTGTGGGACAGGGCACGGAGCGCACAGACAGTCTCCTTCGGCTTTCTCCTCACGCATTCTCCGACGCTGTTCCAATATTTAAAACAAAGTGTTTCGCCTGTGTCTGATGAGCTGCTGTTGATGTTGAAGGTGGTTTTGCTCTAAAAAGAGCAAACATAGGCAGAGCAGACATGCTGCACATACGAGCCCTCAATGTTTTCTGCCGGTTCCGCGTCTATCCTCCGTGAGCTCTCGGTGTCCAATAGGAGCGGCGATCGTCACACGTGTCAATATGTTCATATAAAAAAGTTAACTTGCAAAAAGGACAGTCTGAATATGAACCGGAGCAAAAGAAAAAAGTTTGGTCCGATTTTGATTTGGATCAAACAAGCGGAGCAAAGGACTTTTCAGGTCTGAATACACCCTTAAAGTGGTGACAATTTTCAAAAGACATATGCATGATGTTGACGAGTAGAAGGGTCTTTCAGATCTAAGAATACAACAGCAGGGAGGAAATAATTCTTCACATGTTACGCATATTATACCGGATGCAAACAGTTTTCAAATGAAATAAATTGAAAAAAATACTGCATATTTTCCCTTTCATATTGGTGACTTTGCAATTTTTTCAGAAGGTTTGCTGACCCCAAATGTGAGACTGGTTGGATGTGGAAACTCCTTTGTAGCAGAGATGCTAAATGAGCTCCTGAATCTAGGAAACTTTCTATGCAGAGACCTGGCTTCCCTGAATTTTCTTTCTTTTTTATTTCTTTATGTTGGTTATTGCCAAACGCAAACCTTGCAATGAAGTTTCACCACCTTTTGTTTGTTTCACAGTACATTTGTCATAGTTTTTGTCATTTAAAAATGATTAGTATTGAAACTTTTTTTTTTTTTTTTTTGTTATTGGTGTATACAATATATTACAGCAGACATTATAGACCCATTTGTACATTTAGACAAGAAACCTACATAAACATATAAGCATTTACATAGGGTCAGGAGGGGGGACAGGGGGGGGGGGGGGGGAGGATTCAGCGTGCGCGAGCGTGTGTGTGTGTGTGTGTGTGTGTATGTGCGTGTTCACTTTTGGTGTATTGAATAGGTATCTGAGGGTGTTGAAAATTTTCTTTTATTGACCGGTAGTGAGAGAGGGGAGAAAGAAAAGAGAGACTAATAATAATAGTAATACTAATAATAATAATAGTAAAAAACATAGGACGAGTTGAGGTGCTATAATCCAAGGGAGGGGGGATTATGGAGGGGGTGGTTATAGAGGGGGTGGTCGTAATGTTGGTGAAGAGGGCCCATTAGGAGTATAGGAGCGAGTTGGTAGGAGATTGGTGTTGCTCTTCCAGCAGCATCTCTGATTGTGTGGTGCATTAAAAACAGGTTTGGGATGTTGTGCATTAAAAGTGTGTCCTTGAGATGCATGTGGGAAGAGGACTTATTTTTTGTTATTTATTTATTATTTTTGTTATTTGTTCTTTATTTATATATTTTTATTAATTATTAATTATTAATTCCTTTATTAATTTATTCTTATTCCCTCCTCATCAACATATTACTGTAGAATGTATGTATATCTATATATATATTAACAGGGGTACAGTGGTGTAGCAGCAGGGAGAGAGAGAGAGGTGTGCAAAATACATGATGACATAAATATTGGAAATACGTAGAGTATATAAGGTTAGCTTATGACTGGGGTCTGGGATGCGTGGGGTGTATTGTCTGAGGTGTGGTTGGGGGGTATGTCTTGAAGTGAAATATAATCTGAAATTAAGTTTTCCCATGCTGAAATGTGTATGTTGGTTTTGGATTTCCAGTTTATGAGTATTGTTTTTTTGGCGATAGCTAGCGACATTAAAAGATACTTTGATTTACCCTGGTTGATGGGGAGTGTGGATATGTCTCCTAGAAGACATAGGGATGGGGACATTGGGATGTTGCAGCCAAGTGAAGTGGTGAGTGATTGAGTGACGGCTTTCCAGAATGCTTGGACCGGAGTGCAGTGCCAAAGAGCGTGAATGTAATTGTCCCTACAACCCTGTGTGCAGTGTGGGCAGATGTCTGAAGTGGATCCCATTTTTGATAATTTGTAACCGGTGTAGTGTTATCTGTGTAGGATTTTGAATTGTATGAGTTGGAGGTTGGAGTTGGTGGTCATTGAATACATATTTTTGCAGATTTGGGTCCAGAAGTTGGCACTGGGAGTAAATGCTAAATCTTGTTGCCACTTTGCAGTTGGAAGAGATTGTGTATTATCTGATTTGGTGATTATTTTGTATATTTTGGTGTTCAGTTTTTTGGGGGGAATATTTATGAAATCTGCAATTGTGTCATGAAGGCCTAGATTTATTGTTTGGATGTTGATTTTTTTTTGGATTGCTGATTTTAGTTGTAAGTATTCGAGGAAGCATTTACTCCCAATGCCATACTCCAGGGCCAACTGTGTCAGTGGTTTTAAACTGTTATTTGTGAGAATGTGATTGAGGTGAGTTATACCTTTATCTGCCCATGAATGGAAGTACAGAGGTTTATTATTGCTTGTGAATTCTGGGTTGTGCCAAATTGGGGAGCGGATGGATGGGGCAAAGGGGGTGTTTGTTAAATCGTGGAGTTTCCACCAGGCTGTCAGAGCTGCCGATATTGTTGGTGTTTTGAAAAGTGGGTATTTCTTTATTGATTGATTAAGGAAGGGTAGGTCTGAGAGATTGATGTTATTGCAAAGTGATTGTTCAGTGTCCATCCAGATTGAATCAGAAGTGTTTGAGTGGATCCATTTGTATATGTACTGTAAATGATTAGCTAATGAATAGTGGTAAAAATTTGGGGCATTGAGGCCTCCCTGTAGTTTTGGTTTTGTAGTGTTGCGAGTTTGATACGGGGTGGTTTGTTTTTCCAGTAGAATTTGTTAATGGCAGAGTTGAGTGATTTAAACCAGGTTTGAGTGGGTTGAACAGGGGTCATTAGAGTATGTAGTTGATTTTGGGGAGTATTGACATTTTAACCAGAGAGATTCTGCCTGTGATTGAAATGGGGAGATTCATCCAGCGTTGTAAATCTTCTTCTAATTGTTTGAGTAAGGGGGAGAAGTTGAGAGAAAACAGCTCTGAAAGCCTGGAGGAAACCTTAATTCCCAGGTAAGTGATGTGGTTTGAAGAGAGTGGGACAGGAGGAGTGATGGCTGCAACATCCCAACTGTTTGACTGTAGGGGGAGAATTGAGGATTTACTCCAGTTGATTGAATATTGTGAGAGTTTGGAAAATGATTCGATGAGGTTTATTGTGTGGTGTAATGATGAAGGTGGGTTTTGTAAAAAGAGGAGGATATCATCTGCATACAGGCTGATTTTGTGTTCGATTGATTGTGGTTGGAATCCTTTGATTTGGTTATTTTGGCGAATTGCTGCTGCAAGTGGTTCTAAGAAGATTAGAAATAAAGATGGAGAGAGTGGGCATCCTTGGCGGTTTCCGCGGTGAAGAATGAAGGGATGTGAAGTTCTACCGTTGGTGATGACAGTAGCAGTAGGTGAGGTGTAAAGCATTTTTATCCAGTTGACAAACGACCCCCCGAAGCCAAATCTCTCCAGTGTGGCAAACAGGAAGGTCCAGTCGACCCTGTCGAAAGCCTTTTCTGCGTCCAAGGATGCAATTATGGTTTTTTCCTGTTGTAGAGTTGACCAGTGGATTAAATTGAACAGCCTACGAGTATTGTCTGATGAGTGTCGTCCTTTAATGAAGCCAGTTTGGTCGGGATGAATGATCGTTGGGATTACTTTTTCTATTCGGAGGGCAAGGGTTTTTGATATGATTTTTGTATCGACATTGATAAGTGAGATGGGCCTGTAACTGGAGGGCAGTGTAGGGTCTTTGTTGGGTTTGAGGATGAGGGAGATTGTGGCAGAGTTCATGTGGGTTGGCAGCTTACTGATCTGTTCTGATTCCTGTAGCATACGCATGAATAGCGGGGAGAGTGTGGGCCAAAAATGTTTGTAGAACTCAGCAGGGAAGCCGTCGGGTCCAGGGGATTTATTGTTGGGCATAGCTTTAAGTGCTGTGCAGAGATCAAATTCTGTAATTGGTGAGTTTAAACCTGATATCTGGCTAGCTGAGAGAATGGGTAGGTTGATATTGTTTAGAAATGTGTGGATATTGTTTATATTTGGGTCAGAGTCAGAGGAATACAGTTTTCTGTAGTAATTTTCGAAGGTTTCATTTATTCCTTTGTGTGACGTTATATGCTCCCCTGCTGAGTTCTTAATGATGGGGATTGATGTTTTTTCTTTATTCAATTTTATCTGGTTGGCCAAGTATTTTCCTGATTTGTTGTTGTGTTGAAAATGTTCTTGTCGGAGTCTGTGGATAAGAAATTGAGTTCGTTTATTTATTATTTCATTTAATTTGAGTTTCAATACTTTTATCTCTTTTTCCTGGTTCTCTGTTGGGTTGATCATGTTCGTTTGTTCCAGTGTGTTTATATCATGTTCTAACTTGTTTTCTAATTCTTTTTCTTTTCTAGCTTTGTGGACAGAGAACGAAATAATTCGGCCTGTTAGAACTGCCTTTCCTGTTTGCCACAGGAGTGAGGGTGAAGTTCCCGGGGAGTCGTTGGTCTCTGTAAAGGATGCCCACTCTCTTTTGAAAAAATTGTCAAAGTTTGCGTCTGCTAAGAGGGATGTGTTGAAACGCCATCTTGTTGGCTGTTTGGGGTGAGGTGAGAAGTTCCAGGAAATTGCTAGTGGGGCATGGTCACTAATGGTTATTGGGTGGATATGTTGTTCTGAGATTTCTGCCATAATTGAGTTACTGTTTAGGATGAAGTCAATGCGTGAATATGAGTGATGGACTGGTGAGAAGAAAGTGTATTGTTTTTTTGTGGGGTTTTTTAGTCGCCAGCTATCGCCAAGGCCAAAATCTTTCATGAATTGTTTGATGGTTTCTGTAGATTGCCAGGGCCTTTTGACTGTATTGTTTGATTTGTCCATGGAGGGATCGAGAACTGTGTTGAAATCACCAGCTAGTATGATTGGGCAGTTTGAGAAGTGTTGGATTTGTGTGAAAAGGGTTTGAAAAAATATTGGGTCATCTGTGTTTGGACCGTATACGTTACCGATTGTGAGGGGTGTATTGTTGATGGAGATGTTTATTATTATGTAGCGCCCCTCTGGATCAGCTATGGTACCGTGATGGGTAAATGATATTTTTTTATGGATTAGTATACAGACCCCTCTCTGTTTGCTATTGAGATGAGCTGAGAATAATTGGTTATACTGTGGGGATTTTATATTGTTGAACGTTGAGTTTGTAGCATGTGTTTCTTGTAATAGGCAAATGTCCGCTTTGAGCTTGGATAAATGGTCTAAAATCTTTGTTTTTTTCCTCTGATTACCTAAACCTCTAATGTTCCATGACACTAATTTGACAGTTCCCATTCTACATTCTGTTATAATTATGTGGTTGGTATGTGGGGTTTGTGTGGGCGTATGTGTGAGTGTGTGTGTTTGTAAGTGTGTTGACTTTGATGGGGAGCCTCATGTTTGGGTGTGGTGGGGGGCAGAGAGAGAGAGGATGTGTGAGTCATTGCGAGCGTTTGTAGTGAGAGGGAGAGGAAGTGGGGGGGGGGGATAAAAAGTAATAATAATAATAATAACAATAGTAACAATAAAGAAAGTAAATAACCAGGATAATAAACTGGGGACCAAAATAGGGAGATTTTACAAATACAAAATCAAATAACAATTCGTATTCGGTAGCTCGGGATTTGCGTCCAAAATCACACTTGAAGGCAGTTGGGAGGTTTACCCTCCCCCCGTGGCCGCAAAAGAGAAAATATTAAGAGATAATAACAGTGGGGAGAATACTAAATAATAATAGCATTGATATCATTATTATTCATAACATTATGAATAATAGGGTTAGGGTTAGAGGTAATAATAATAATAATAATAATAACAACAACAATACTTAAAAACCGATATGGCTAAGGAGTCATATTGGGGAGGGAAGACAGGAAAGTGAATAATCGCGTAACAAAGGAATAATTCGATCATTACAAAAATACAGCTACTGGAGTCGTTCTGATGACGTCGTCTTTGTGGGACAGTGTTTACAATGGTCAGCTCTGGGGCGTTGGTGCAGCGTGCGCGCTGTTGCCACCGGTGAGCCAATAAGTTATTTGAGAGTTACGATAAAGTGTACCTTCGATGTAGAGTTTATCCATCGATAGCCTGACCTTCTTTCCCGCGGATCTTGCCTCAAAGAAAGCCGGCTGGAGCAGCTTGCGCCTCCGCATGACCTCCGGGGGAAACTGGTCGCTTAGGGCAAGCTTCGACCCTTTGAGCTGTTTGGCATTCCCCATGATCATGGATTTATGCCTGGGGTCCAGGAGTTTGGCCACGATGGGACGACTTCGGGATGCCCCCTCGCGCTGGGGTCCTAGGCGGTGTGCTCTTGCAAACTGGATATGTCGAATCGCGCTATCCTCCAGCTTGAGGTTGGATTTGAGGAAGGATTTCACAATGTTTTCTGTCGTTTGGTAAGTTTCTTTTGGTTCTTCGGGTAATCCATGTATAATAATATTGTCTCGCATGCTTCTGCATTGTAGATCGAGGATGTTGTTTTGAATGGATCTTGATTCATGTTGTAAATTTGCTGTCAAACTCTTGAGATTGATCACTTCACCGCGCAGTGAAGCATTTTCTTGTTGGAGCACATCGACTAATGCAACGTGGTAGTCCAGGGATTTTTTAAGTTCATCGACATCATCTTTTAGTTTTTGTAGGAGATCTAGTTTTTTGAGTTGTAGATGCATAGATTCCATAGATTGTCTTATTTGTCTTATTTCCAAGGAAAGTGATGTGTCTGTGTTGGCGTCGCTGGAGCCGAGCTCGCACCTTCCGCGTTTCTGATCTGGTTTCCCTGTCATCTTGTACACTGTGTCGATATATGACTCTAGCTCTTCTAGTGTCTCGTTCCCGGGGGATTCCAGTTTTAATATCTTTGTTTGTTTGGAGATGACACCCGGTTTAAGCAGCGTTAACGGGGGGAGACGGGGGTTACATGTCACGCACAGCTCCTGCCTGCCGCCATCTTCAGTATCTTCATCTCCATCTTTAGTATTGAAACTTTGATCAAAAGCCCACATTTGATTTGAACAGTATTGTATAGTTTCTTTAATGCCATACAGTGAATAAGCCAAAACATATTGTTGATTAGGGATAAACTAAAACAAATTGAATTGAACTGAACTGCCCTGTGCATAGCCCTGTGTGCACTGTGGAGCTGTAGACCCCAGACTTGGCCTCACCTTGCGGCTGATGGCGATGAGCAGACACTCGGCCGCCTCCAGCTGCATGTCAGGCTCGTTCAGCAGCAGACAGAGCATCTCCAGGAGCTGGCAGTTGTTGTTGGTGATGTGAGCCAGGACCACCCAGTCGATGTAGCCCGCCAGAGTGTTCAGTGTGGCCACGGCAACCCTGCAGTGGGATCTGGCCTGCACGTCAAACACAGTCAGTACTTGTTACTATTTAAAATACTGTAGAAGCATTTTACACTTAAAGGTGATGTTTGCAACTTTATCTACATTAAATGTTTTTTGGCCTTATGACCCTGTAGTATAATCTATGTCCCTCTCCTCGGCAAAACCACCACCAGTAAGATTTGCTGGAGAACAATTGTTAGACCAGGGGTGTCAAACTCATTTTGGTAAGAGGCCAAATGAAAGAAAAATAGGAACTGGTCGGAGGCTGAAAGAATAGAAGAGAAATCCTTTTCTTATCAAATTGTTTTGTTACATTATGACGGTATTTTGACGTTACTTTTATTGGAAATGAGTTTCATTTCTAATAAATTATTATTTTCTTGTTAATTTTTCTGAAAACAAAATGTATTTATTGTTTCGATGTAATAAAAAACTGGACCAAATATAAAGCTAAACACATTGCACTGGAGAACAAGTCTCCTAATTATTTATTTGAAAAGTATCCAACTTTCATTTTAATAAGTTTGGATACATTTTTATACAAAATGTGAGAATGGTCAAATGATAATGAATGTTCAATGAATTATAATATTGGGAATTTTTCTTCATTGCTTTATCTCACCTTTTGTTCCATTCCCGGTGTTGCGATCTGAAAATGAATAAATAAGTAATTACTTTAAACACAATGAGATATTACATTGTCTAATCTAAATTTTAATTTGAAGTTCACAAAGATTGCTTCAACTTAATCACTATCAGAAAACAAAACAAAAATGTGGGACATGAGTTTGACAGACTCCTATAGAAGGGATTAAAGTGAGTGTGCCCACCGCTTTGCGATAGTCCTCCACGTTCATGTGCAGAATGGCCAACATGAAGGTGAAGATGCTGTCCATGTTCTGGGTGAGGGTCTGCTGGATGTCTCTGCGCCGCTGCGGAGGGAGTGTGTGGAAGGTGATCACGTCCTCAGCCAGGCGCAACAAGATCAGCATCACCAGCTCCGTTTGAGTCTCCTTCAAACGCACAAACAGACTTCTACTGAGAATAATACTCATGTTTTCCATTTTCTCCAGGTCATTATTTCATAGATAGGCAGGAGGCGACAATATACAACAAAGTTTTGAACCTGTGCCATAAAAAAGGAAGTAATACTTTGTTCTACTCTAGGTACTTCTGTGTTTGTGTGTAAGGTTTTTCAACTTGTGGCTCTCAGCCCATGTTCACTGCAAAAAGTTGAATCGAATGGTCGGCATGGCCTATGTATATATATATAAAATAATTATATATCATATACACGTATATATTTCTTCAAATAATTTTTGACTCAGTTGTTGTATAGTGTATATACTGTACATTGATGGGTTTATACCTGAATGGTAGTCGCCCAGTCAGAGATTTGTACTGGTTTGTAACTGAATTATAGAAATTTTGTTTATATTTGCTGCTAAATGTTAAAAGTGGTAGTGTGTTGAACATTTTCCGACACAGAATAAATGGCCATCCACCGTCAGGTTGAATAGCCCTGATATATATGGATGGACAAAGCTCTGGCTCCCATTCACTTACATTGAAAAGTAAAAATCTGTAACTCTGCAACCGTGTGTGTCCCATCCATCATTTTGGGTGTAGAAGGTTCTGGTGTAACCTACTGTATGATCTACTTTTTTTATTTTATATTGCATTTGTAATTCTAGCTATGTACCCAAGCAACTGACCAATCAAGTTCCTTAACTCCCCAAACTTTAGCGGCGAGTAGTGTGAGCGCCCAGGGCCACTTGTGATTGGCTCTTTGGTTGCTAGGTCGTCGCTACCCACAAACTTGGCTCCAGATTCCCACCCATGGAGCCAGTTTGAGTTAGCTAAAACAGAATTTGAATAGGACATCCCCATGATGAGGCATATTCAAAGCAACTTTCTCCTTAAATGCTTGTATTTGCATGATGACTATTGCATCACTATAATCACAAGGCAAAAAACTAAATGGTCCTGGACATTGACTGACCCCTTGGCTGGTCAAAGCCTCCATCTCTTTCAGCATGTCGGGCCAGTTCTGAGGCCATTCTCTCTTAATCATCTCCACAGTGATCCGAGAGATTGCATCTTTGATATGGCTCTCCTCCTCCAGCACTGAATGTGTGCCCTACAAACAGCAAAGCAAAATTTTAGGTACAGAAACATGCATGTTTCTTTATTTATATAGCACATTTTAACAACAAAAAAACTGCAGAAAACAAAATAAAATATCACATAAATCTGCCGACAAAATATTAGAACAAGAAATAACCTAGAACACCAGAACAATAACTTATCACAATAAGATACCAATAGTATAAATAAAATCACAGAGGAGCACACAACTAACGCAATGCAAAAATTGAGAGGATAAAAGTGGGTCTTAAGACAAATTAAAACACTGCAACTGAATAAGGTTTGTTTATTATTATTATAATTATTATCATCATTTACATTCTCTTCAGTCCAAACTCTCGGTACAAAAGAACCCAGCTATGATAACTGTAGGCTGCAGAACAAGAACAGGGTGTTATATTTATTAATGAAAGAACGCTGGTCATTATTGAAGTGATCTTATTATGAGTATTTTCATTTAGAAAATTCCACAACAAGTAAGTAAGTAATCTTTATCTATATAGCACCTTTCACAGACCAGTCATTTTACATTTGTTGTGGGCATTTGTCTCTCGCTCCACACAGAGATGGAAGCGGGGTCTCCGCACAGGAGGCACATACTAGAACTATTGTACATGTTTTTACAAACAAACCCAGGACCTTCTTGCTGAGAAGGGAGAGTGCTATCCACTCACGTCTCTGAAACATTTTTAGATTCACTGGTGTTGATTTTCTTACAGTAATAGTTCTGATACACCAATAGATCAGACTCTAGATTTGTAAGAAACAGAATTATTGCCTTTTCGGATTTGGCCATACTTACATGTGACAACAGCTGCATGGTACAGGCCTTCAGTTCCACTTTCTCATGTTGTGGCATGTCATTCCATCTGAATCTGAACCAAAGAGATATATTAGGCAAAGTCGTATGTATACAGTATGTTTCATGACACCCAGAGACGCTTCAGTGGCATTATTCAATCATTCTGTACAGGGCAGGGGGTAAACTACTGCAGGAGCCGTAGTTTACCCACTGCCTTGGGGTAGACTGACAGAAGAAAGGCTACAAATTTGATCCATCCAACCGCCGCCAACCATTCAGACACACCAGACTCATGCAAGGCAATGTTAAGCTTCTTGCCTAAGGACACTTTACAACACTTTTATTTCCCCACTGTGGGACAAATAAATCTGTTAATCGTCATCTTTACAGCTGTCCCACTGTGGCACCTGGTGTTTCAGAAGTTATTCTGTCCTAGTACCAACCAGGTCCTGGGTTTCACATGCAGGTGGCGCCACAAGATTACATAAACACACAATCATAATACACATTACATTGGGATCTACGTACTTGATTACATGCTCCAGGACTTGGAAACCAAAATGTCTTGTAACAGCAGCATTGGCTTTATCAGCTAGTCTCAGACCACATGGAAGGCACAAGGGGCTTTCCTCTTTAAATTCCTCACAGAACTGTGAAACAACAAAAAATTAGGACCACACAGTAGATTATAAAACAGCAATAACAACAATACCCACAATGCACAGTTACTACACACATCCTGAGCAGCGATCATGGCAGAGAAGTAGCTTTTTACAATGAATGAATCGCTGCTAAGATGATACGAGCTAACAGCATCTGGAACATGAGCTTGTTGTGATAAAAGATAAATATTGCAGCGTGCCAAATATTGTGTTGTGTTCTGTAATTAGCTAACTACTACGTATCAGGACATGACGCAAATAACACATGCATATGCTGCTAAGATTTAAATGTTTGCCAAAACAGGATAGCAGCTAACTAGCACCAGCTCCTGTAGCAGTAGGTGTACCTTTAGGGCCTCCAGGCGGAATATTTGGCTGGTTTGGGGATCCATGGTCGCTTTGACAGCTCGGATAAGCTGTTCACATGCGTCCGCTACGGGGTCCACCATGTCTGCGGGAACGTCCACCAAGCAGAGCCGCAAAGAGGAGATTCTGCAGGCACCGTAGTAACGTTACCAACGGCAAGGCCAACAGACCAACGTGCACAAGCCTGGGCTCTGTGTATGCGGTGTTTGGGCCACGCGCTCGCCGTACATAGGGCATGCTGGGAGTTGTAGTTTGGTAGACATTCTTCGTCTTTTTGGTTGGTTGCTTTATTTCTTTGTCTTTTCAATGATTATGATGATTTTCTTTTTCTCTCTCTCCTGTTGTAACACTGGGTTACAAATATTTCTATAATTTACGTTAACATACATAAAAAGATAAAAGTAAATAAAATACGTAAATATCTAATTTAAAAGATTAAAAATGAAATAATGTATGGGGTGCGTTGAGTTGTTGGCATTTCATTGGAGTTTTGAATTGGAGTCTTCAATGTTTATATTGAACAGCTCGCTCCTGTCTAGGTTTTTTTTTACATATATTCTGAAAATATTATTATCGATGTATTTTTTTATGTTTGTAAATGTTTCAAATATCTTCTCTAATAATAATGCATTGGTTTTATATAGCTCAAAGACGCTTTACATGTCATTATTCATTCTCTCCATACACGGTGGTGATAAACTACTACGGTAGCCACAGCTGCCCTGTGGCACACTGACAGAAGTGAGGCAACCAGTATGCGCCATCGGCCCCTCCGACCACCACCAACCATTCACACACACACACACACTCTTTCATGGCAATGGGAGTGAAGTGTCTTGCCTAAGGACACAACAGCAGTTTGGCACTTTACAGCCACCCCACTGTGGCACCTGGTGTTCCCAGAGGTTAAGTGTCTTGCCAAGGACACAACGACAGCAGAAAGTGGGAGTCGATGGTGAAGATCGGGCTTGAACCCACGACCCACTGGCTCAGAGGCCAATGCTCTACCAACTGAGCTACTATCGCCCTCTAATATTGAGTATCACATTTACAAAATGATTTTGTATATTATTCATCCAAGGTACAAAAGAGTATCTTGTTTTATCTTATCTTATAATTGTATTATTATTCCATGCGTTTATCTTAAATGACTTCTGTCAAACGCTGCAGCTCGAGAATAGACTTTCATGCAGCTCTGCACAAGTCTCTCCATGGACGCACCAAAGTACATGACATGTTATTCCCATACGAACCAACTCTGAGGAGCATAGGACTAAACATGGGGAGGCAGCGATTCATACACGTTTATGTGTTTTGCATCATAGACTGTATGCGTACAATTCTCTAATGTGAGATCAATATAATTTATCTTATCTCACATGTTTATGTAGCTATGTGTTTATGTATGTGTATATGTTTATGTATGTGAATGTGCATGTGTTTATTTATGCGTTTATGTATGTGTATGCGTTTATATATGTGTATGCGTTTATGCATGTGTTTATGTATGTGTATGTGTATGTGTTTGTGTCGTTATTATTATAGATCCATGGTTTGTGTGTGTTCATGTATGTGTATGGGAGGTGGGGGAGTTGTTTGCTGAGGAGGCGGGGCCAGAATTCCAAAGTGTCCCGGGCTCCTCCCTCCACGTCACTCTGGGATCGGCCGCGTCTAGGCGAACACAGCCGACAGCCACTGGCTTCTCTCAATAATCTGCTCGTCCCAGGCAAGTAAACCTCTTCTTTTCACCTGTAATGTATCTGTAGTCCCCTCTGCGCTTCTATCAAGCTGCAGTTTCGCCTTTTTACTGCCTCTGCTGAGCTCGGCGTCGCCTTTACAAAGTTCCCTGCGATGCTCCCTGAACTACGGCGGAAACTTTTGTGGCGAAGGCCCGATTATCTGTAGCAACAGGTCAATAGAGCACCCAGCCGTAGTTCTGCTGTCAGACGCGGTGTTTATGAGCCACCGAAAGATAGATGTAAATGTGTTTCTTTGCAGGACGGGACCCCGAAGCGAGAGTTGTCTTCTGCCCTTCGCGGCTTTAGGATCCGGGATTACCGAGCTCCAGAGCCAGGCGCTTTCGTCGAATCGGTCCGGGTGGATTTATGCTGTGTGCGAGTAGCTAGATGCGGTACGAAGCTAAGATGATGCCGGTGAGTGCACTTTACTTCGATCTAAGGCACATATGCGTGTCCTGCTGCTGCTTCTGCTGCTGGACGAATGCGACAGTTTGTTTTGGCTGCTCCGAGCTCCGGGCTGCCGTATGCTGGTGCATTACCTGGGCATTTAAATGGCCGTGGTCTGATGGACGAGGCTCATATGTGAAGTCTGGTGGTTGTTCAATGGTCATAACAAAACAAGTTTGTCATCTTAAACTCCAAGTCAAATTGCAACAAAGTATTGTATGACCTATTATCTGATCCGGTGTTTACATAATTTGTCAGCTGTCAGGAAGTCAAACATAATCATAGCTTTGACCGATCTATTGTTGCATGTATGACTACTTCTAAACATTGTTGTGTGGATTCTGTTAGTGTATTACAATCAATTAGTGATATGTTTTGACTTAGTTTGATTTTTGTGAAATATTACTGGCTGATATACTGGCTGATAATTATTACCCCAATGTTAGGTCCAATAATTAGAGATGTGTTCCCCTTTTAGGTGCCAAAGTAGTAAAATTCTACATGAGCTTCTGAATCTGTTCCTATAAATATTTCCCTATATTTTTCTTTAAAATATTTCTGTGTTTGTTTGTTTATAGTCTCCTATATCTTAAAAAGTAGAGGTCTGAACCTTTATGTCTGTTTCACATTACATTTCTGAACAAACTAACAGGGTTAAATGCAAAACCACAACAGTAATTTTAAATAGCAGCTCTTCCACTGTTATTCAAACTGGACCTGGCACTTGCATTTCCAATCCTCAGTCATCCTCAGTGCCCCTTGTTCCGTATGTTGACAGAGCATTGTCTAATATCCAAACGCAGTGAACTTATAAGACAAAGTGCGTCCGTCCACGTTTGGCCGGGACTCTGCTCGCCTCAGCTCTGGCCATCTGCCATGTCATCACCAGAATCATCATCTCCATCACAAGGCCATTACTTTTTGCTGTGCTGCATAGTTTCGTGTCAATATATATTAGATCTATGCCAAGAGTATGGATAATATGGTGTATTGGTTGCAGTGCGAAGGTCATGTATTTTTAACAATGCAGTTAATTATAGTAATCTCGTAGGTTCCTATTTAGTGAGTGGACAAACTGCGCTCGGTCTGACTTCAAGTTGCAAGAACTATAAATCTTCCTGTCTAATTAGCTAATTATTTTAAGCTCTAAATAAATGTTCTCTTTTGGCAACAATGCTAACTTTCAACAGCTGATTCTCTGTCTTGGTGTTTCCCCAAATCTCGATAATTGCTTTCATTGTTTTTATGCAATCAAAAGGTCAATTTTCCGCGACCGTGCTTTGCTTGTGAACTTGTCGCCTTGATGTATGATGTCACATGCTGGCGAGCGCACAGTAACTCCTTGTTGTCTGTCATTCTCAACAATCACAGACTTGTCGTTCCAGAACAAAAACCTCCCAAGCGCATTCGTCTTTGCGTCTCACACCTCGCCGCTTCCACCTGTCCGTCGTACGACCTCTCCCCCCCTGCCTCCCGGTCGCATTTAACCATTCAATCCCAACGCTCTCAATATCTCCATCTCTACGAGTGCAACCTTGCCCCCCGCTTACCCCACATGTGTCACCGCGTATATTATATTGACAACTTGTTCTGCTTTGGCCCTGATAAACACAAAACGCCCCCCCCCCCATGCTTGTCTGTCCAGTGAGTTATAGCGCTCGATTACGGCCATAACTCGTGACGCTCTCTTTGGAGTAGAATGTGATGGCGTAATTGCTGGCAACCGGGGTAAATAGGGGGTCAGTGTTTTCAATGCACAATGACGACCAGAGAGTGTTGTAAATGGCTGTAATGGCGAGCACATTGTATGGGGCTTGTGCAGTGGCAGCCGGCTGATAAGGCGCCGGTGTGCTAGCCCTTAGCTGAACCATGTCTCTGTACAGTTCATCTGAGTGGTGTCTATGCTCTTAAGCCTCCACGGGCTGTATTGCAGATGCACAATGACGCTAGTGTTTTGTTAAGATGGCATTTATTACACCTGTCTACCTGCCTGGGATGTCTTTTAATTAAAAAAGTGAAAGCAGAGATGTGCGTATGGGCTTTCTGTCACTTCTGGTATTTCGCATGTATCAGAAAACAGTGAGGGATTTTGTCTCGCGAGTTTGTCCCGTCTGTTTTCTGCTCGAATGTAGCAGGGTCTAGAACAGGGGTGCTCAATACGTCGATCGCGATCTACCAGTCGATCGCAAAGGTAGTATTGGTAGATCGCATTAAATAAATAAAAAAATACACATTCTAAACGAATATATACAAAAAACTCCGGGCAAAGTGGAGATTTTTGAAAACTCCGTTAATGCATTTGTGTGTAGACAGAGATAACCGGAGTTTTGCGTTCTCGCACGCCACAGTACCCCCCTAAATTCCTCTGATCACTGAAGCATGGATCATACTACCTTAAAAACTGTTCGCTGTGAGATGCTCGCAGCAGCAAACATCCTCGCTCCACATCAGAGAGCAGCAAAGTGATCGCAGGGACTCACGCTCGAAAACAACCAAACCAGGACTAAACCAGGGCTAAACCAGGGCTAAACCAGGACTAAACCAGGGCTGAGGACGGGGTCAGTGCTTGTAAACATACGTCTTTACTCTGAGTGTCTTCTATGACTGTAAAAGTGACGTTACCGGCGTCTGCATCAAAGCTCCGCCCACTTCCGTGTTTTTCCCCAACGTAGGACAGGCAAGCCCCGGCGATCCAAGATGGCGCCCTATTCAAATGAATGGTTGTGCTCAGTGGCGCTTTGTGACAGCATGGGGGCTGAAAGATTAGCGGAAGTTGCCTGAAACTCGCAAAGATCTATGGGAAACTCGCCTGTATTTGGGCATCGTCTGGTCCTCCCGGTTCTGCGCGGTGGATGATCTCCCATAATGCATTGCGCCAAACACGCGTGTGTGGGTCTCACACCAGGTCTCACGCACGTGCACAGAGGGGCTCGGCCGCGCTCTGACCAATCAGAGCAGTTCCTCAGAGCGGGAGTTAGAGCGAGAGCCAGAGGAGCAGAGTTTGTGGCACTAAAGTGTGGATTTAAACAAAACCGAAGGATTTAAGAAGAAAAAAAGTTCAGGATGACAAGGGACACTTACATCCCCACAAAATCCGATCTTTATTAAAGCTGTAGGTTCTCTGTCAGCTGAGGTTGAGCTGTTTTAATATGCATTGAGTTCTATGGGGAAAATTTCTGGGTAGCCCGCGTGAATTTAGTCTGGTTCAGTCTGCAGTACCGCGAGAATCCCCTGAGCACATGAGTTATTCAGCTACAAGCTAGTAATACCCTATCCAGTTAATATAATAGATCCATGAGGACAGGACGTAAGAGACGCACATTTTGGAATGTTACAAATGTGATTGATAACGCAGATGTGTGGATGCAAATTATTTTATAAACTGAGGAGGGGAAATATTTGGATTTAAAAAAAACAGGCATGGCACATGGACATGGCACCACAGTCAAATGACATCTGTGTTTTACTCAGTAATGTTTTACTGACACTTAGGTGACTGCACATGCGCAAACAACCGCGCTCAGTGCAGGAAAGCTAAACCACGACAAACTTGTCAGCGAGTTACCACCAATTTTCCGGACTATGCCTCCCTGGCCGATTCAATTCAGTACAAGTCATAAGAGTAAACTCGGGTAATGACAAAAAATGTACATAGGTAATTGTGTTTTGTTGTGCTATATTGGCTCATGCGGTTTTGCATGTACATAAACATACATTGTCGATATAAAGAATATTTTTTGAAATAAATATATGATTTGCATTTTTGTAGTAGGTAGATCATTTTGACTTGATCCTTTTATAAGTAGCTCGCATGCTGAAAAAGTGTGAGCACCCCTGGTCTAGAACTACACAATTATCTAATTTTGGAATCCAATTGTAGTTTCCCTGTTTTGCTCGTGCATGTTGTGCCACAAAGGTAACTCCAGAAAATGGAATTAAGTAATAAAATCCATCCAACTCATTCCTTACTCTGGTTGCATGCATGTTTTTTGGCCTCTGTCACATCTTTGGATCAGCTTTTTCATCCCAAACAATAAATCACTCTTATTATAACCCTTTATCTGTTATTTAATCGCAAAAGATTCAACGATCTTTTTTCCTAGGGTATCCCAAGCATGAGGCATTCACAATACAAGCCTCAAAACAACACGTGATGAAAAAGGGGAATACAATTATGTTAAAACTGTAATAATTGATGTTGTTGATCGGCCTCAATAATCCGGAGTGGTGCACAGTCTTGGTGTGAGGGCGCACAGCCAGGGAAGGAGTAAAGCATTTTGAAAGTTGGCAACAAAGCTAATGTCAACTTGACACATGTCTTCTTAAAGACAGCGACATAAACTGCAAAACCATTATTTGGACTACAGGGATGCCATCACAACAGAAAGAAATGCTTAATCCTCTGATCTGCTGTTGGTGAATCGACAACTTTGTAAAGTCCTTGAAGACGACTGCTGTTGTGATTTAGAGCAATGCAAAAATACATCTAATTGAATTGAAATGTTTTTGTTTCAAAACATGTTTTGCTACTGTCGGGGCGACAGTAGCTCAGTTGGTAGAGCATTGGCCTTCAGGCCTGAAGGTTGTGGGTTCAATTCCCAGCTCTACACCTTCTCCACTGATGACTGCTGTCGTTGTGTCCTTGGGCAAGACACTTAACCCCACTTTGCCCAAAGCCCCCACTGAAAGATCAAGGCTATGCTCACACTCAGAGAGCAGCCGTCCTCCTGTGGACTCACCACCTGCAGAGGGTCAGTGAGGGGCTGGTGCTATGAGACTTGGGTGGCATCTCTGACTGCCACCCCCCTGACCCAGAAATGGATTAAAGGGTAGAAAATGGATGGATGGATGTTTTTGTTTAACTATAACTCAGATAAGTGCACTGTTTATCACAGCAACTTTAATTCTACCGCATCCCATGGTGGTCACTTCCTCATTCCATTCCCATGGCATGCGTTGTTTGTTTTGTGGCTTTTCCAGCTGATAAAGTTTGCTTTTCTTTTGCCTCCAGTGTTTAGTTTAGCATTCCTCTTCTGCACTGTACTCTCACCCGGCCACACAAACATATCAATCACCCGTACTTTATTTCTCTGATCGGTTAACCACATGTAATCAAACTATAGCCCCATTGTTGCTGGACTTGGTGGAGTTGTCATGTCAGTGGGAGATTGAGGTGGCACATTGTCTTGCCTTATATTGCTGTGTGTCAATAGAAACCTGAGCCGGGTCACCACAGTCTCTTTGTTTACACTGTGGGAGGGCAACTGGTTCTGACGTAATGTACAGTCTTATGGCGCAGCACCAACTAACTCAAGTGTTTTGGACTTTTCCAGGTCCCATTATCTTGCATCAATCAAAAATATGTAAGACTGATGGATAGATAGATACTTTATTGATCCCTGTAGGAGTAATCCAGGTGTCCAGTAGCAGCATATTTATTTTTTTATCATAATAATAATAAGCAACAGCACTTCAGGTCACAGCAGCAGAGGAAGTTGAGTGGAGCAGGACAGGCCACAGCAGCATAGGTAAGTTAGGGCAAGAAAAAAATATGTGACATTTATATTCCATAACAATCAATTTCAAATATGGATGTTGTTGTATCAGGTAAGAGTGTAAAATGAGCTTATATATAGGTTCCACTTAAGTTAATGCACAATAAGCAAGGCTAGGAAGGCTTGGTAAGTGTATTTGTATAGTAAAGTTCATACACAAGGCAACTTCAAGGACTTCACACAAGAAAGGAAGCTTTAAATTCACACAAGGCCTTAATCATAATCACAATACATTCATAAAGAATGAAGATGCAAATATCCTTCAGTTATGCACAACTAAATAGAATCGTTTAACCTAGATTGTAACATTGTTAGGCCCGGTTTGCACAGAGACAGAGCCAAGCAATTCACCTCTATACACGAGTGAAAACCATGTAGCAGCCGCAGTCGTTTGGTTTCACTCCACTCATTTGGAAGCCATTTTTCAATACTGAACGAAAGGCCAATGCGTTTATCAACTCTATCGTCTGTCACAGCGTCTCTGTGTAAACGGCTTCGTGTAGAAGCCTAGTCTCACATTTTCAGGAAGACTGTTCCAGATTTTGGCTGCATAAATCTGAAACGCTGCCTCCCCATAATTTACAAACAATGTTGCTTTGACCAGCAAGAAATTTAAATTGACTATTGATTAATCCAACTTGCTTAAATGCATCATTGATTTTAGTAGTTGTAATTTGTGGGTGCAGTGTTAATTGAACTCGAGTAAAATGTGTTTTTATAGTACTATAGAACCAAAAAGCATTCTTCGAAACGTTTCTTTCCTGGATACGTAGAAAAGACAGGATCAGTATCAAAAACATGTAGTTTGATTGAAGTAGAAATATTCTTTATGAAGATCTGTAAACATCTCGTAGCATGTAAAGACTGTAAAGAATGAATACTATAATGGCTCGTCTCATTCATAAAAAAGTGGTTTGGCCAGTGGTTGCCCTTGTCAAGCCTGGTCTTTTATTTGGATTGATGATTCACGCGTCTTCTCATCACACATGCATAGTTTGCCTGTACACTCAATACACAAGAATGTTGCTCTACTTTCGGTCTTCACTTGCATTACTGTGATTTGGACCATAACAAATGAATATATCTTAGAGGTGCAACGGTTCATCACTGATCCGTGATCCGTTCGGTTCAACGTCTTCGGTTCGGTACAGACGTGATCCGCGGTTTGATTTATGAAAAAAAAGTTGTGCGCACGTTGTTCAGTCCACACACAGCGTGGTCATTGCGAGCGGAGGAACGGAGATGCTTGAAAGCCCTGCGTCATTTAAATCCCCAGTATGAGAGCATTTTGGCTTCACTGTAACTACACTGATAATTAATATTCGACAAAACTGTCACGATGTGTAAGCACTGTGGCACAAGAAAGACATGAGTGAAAAAAGCGTCTCAACGACCGCTTATTGTCGCGGCATTTAAGCAGCTCCTTTACGCACAGTCAGACCGGGCTAAAGTCAACTCTCCCGCGCATCCTCAGCTGCGCTCACGACTGACGCTTGGACGTCCCGCGGAACCTATAATAGATCCATGAGCGGAACCGCTCACTTCATCACCGCAGACTGGGAGATGAAAAGTCTGGCGCTGAAGACACGCCCCCTCTACGACAGTCACACAGCGCAGGTTCTGACACAAGCAGCGGAGGAATGGAAGACAAAGGCCCAGTACTAATATCCCAGTCACAACTGATAATGCCAAAAATTAAATAAATGCAGTGAATGAGGCTGGGCCCAGAATGGACCCCCTCCTCGGGAGAATCAGGAAGGTGGTGTAATATCCTCATAAAGTGCCTTCTTATGTTGCACTTTGTGTTGTTTTTCATTAATTATGTTAAATAGACATAATTGGATGGATGGAATATGCCTTCCATCCATCCATCCATTTCCTTCCCCTTAATTCATTTCTAGGTCAGGGGGGGCAGTCAGAGCAGGTGCCGAGTCCACATGAGCTGTGTTTATTAAAAAGACAAAACTTTTTTTTAGAAAAATGAACCGAAAAATGAACCGAACCGTGGCCTCTGAACCGAGGTACGAACCGAACCGTGATTTTTTCAAACCGTTGCACCCCTAATATATCTGTAATATGAAATCCCTCTTGCAAAATTGTATCAACATTAAGCTCAAGAAGGGATTTTTATATTTTTGTCAATTTAAAGTTTGACTGGTGGGCTGTTACCTCTACCTTGGAAAGCTTTTAAAAGGATTCTACCGTTTGGAAGAAAAACAAGAAAACGCTACATACTTGGAGCAGGTTTGAAAATCGAGGAGGGGAGGGCCTTGGCTGCTATTGACACATGAAAAGTCTTGTAGAAATGCTTCACATTCCACACCTGCACACTCAGGTTGTCAATATAAAGACCCGGGGCCGTATTCCTAAAGATTCTGAGAGTCCTCTCAGAGAGCTCTTATCTTAACCTAAAAACTCCTAGCTAGGAGTCTTAGCTTAAAAGTTATTCCAGAACACTCTAAGAGAACTCTGAGCAAGGAATTGACAACAACTTTTATCTTAGTGAGGAGGCGTGGCCGACCCCGTTGCTAGGTATGAGTCATCATTTCAGACGCTGTGATTGGTTGATCCTAAAAGTTAGAACAAACATATTTTTGATGATAATAGGCAAAATAAGGGCCCTAAAATGGACAAACTCAATCATGGAATCTAATCTTAGGAACACTGTGTTATTGTAAATAATAACCAAAAGCTATAAAGTCAGATATATCAATGGTACATAAATACTGTGAATAGTAAAGTTAGACTTATACACCATCATCAGAGCTTGCTCAGCACCAATTTATCACACATAGTACGTATATATCATGAGCACTTATATTTATATATATATATATAATATATATATATATATATATATATATATATATATATTATAATTTAAATATTACTCTATATATAATATACATGATAAAGAAAATTATTATTATAAATATTATATGGATAAATGATGATAATGATGACGTTAGGATTAGTAAAGGCTGTGATATGTATAGACTTATAAGGAATTAAGGAAACAATATTAATATAAACATATTATACATACACTGTACAAATCAAGTACAAGGGAGCTTAAAAGTCTTATCCTCTCCCACTCCTTTTTGAGCTGGATTGTTGTTAATAAAACAAAACTGTATATTTGTACTTCTATTCTGTTGTTGTTTTGTTTGTTTTGTCCTTTTTTTTCTTGTTTGCCATGGCTCAAAATAAAGTATTCATTCATTCGTACTGAATGTGTGACAATTTAGGACCACTTTTTCCTCTCTTTCGACTTTTACCATTTCTACTTACTTTTGTGTAACAAAGGTAAAATGGATGAGGTGTTATTGCTGACCAGCCAATAAGAAGCTGGTCACATGATTGACTTTTAAATATACCACAAACATGATTCCTGCTTGAATCTGTAGCGTTTCACTGATTCACTGTCATCCAGTGTATAGAATATTTCTCCTGTCTCCACCGTCCACCATTTTGTGCTCTTAGGGAACTTTTAAGTCGCTAAAAGTCCTCCTCTCAACTCTTAAGGGATCTCCCCTTAAGAGCACTCTTAAGAGCTAGGATTTTTTAGGAATAGCTTTTATCTTAACTAGGAGCTACTCCTCACTTTTAGGGGAAATTCTAAGAGTTGGTCAAGATTCTAAGAAAATTCTTAGAATTTGGCCACTAGGAGCAACTTTTAGCAGTAAGAATCTTTAGGAATACGGCCCCCGGTTTCAACTCTGAAGTCATATCGTCAGAACTCGCCTCAAATAATTCATGGATTTTTGTTTACGTCTTTTGCTGTTGAGTTTTCCCTTGAGATTTCTTCTTAGAAAGTCAAAATATTTTCCATTTAGGTCACTCACGTCTAAATAATTTAATGAACTTAGAGCCTAAAGTGATTAAAGTCGTGAAATTCCTCAAGTTGGGGATAAGTCGTCTTAACTGAACATGTATTTGTTGATGATTTGTTCTTAGATGCCTGAATAACTTATTTTATAATCAACTTATATGGCTCAATTATAATGCAATGCAAATACTATTGTTGTAAATGCATCAAAGTTCAGATCTGACCTGTTTCAAAACTAGCTACTTATTTGAGAAAAAAAAAACAATGGTTGTATGTTTGGGGACATTTTTTTAATCATCAACAGTACTATTATGTTGCTAGTTCTTACGTTAAAAATCCTTTCTTTTAGCTGAGTAGTCAATGGTTTTCCATGGTATCATACCATGATACTCAGTTCATTAGTATTAATATCTTTATGATCTTTTATTTCAGACTCATTCAACTGGTTCATATTTTAAAAGAAAACTTAGTCAGTTTTTTTTGTATCCTGACAACACTTGGTAATACTGAACAGCCTGTTAGTTCTGACTGGTGAAGAATGTCTTTATTTACCTTGACCTTTTTTTCTTTCAGCCGCAGCAGGACCTTTCACAGTATATTTCCAGGACCCTGTATGGTTTTGTGTTTTGCGATAATGCAGCTGGAGCAGTGATAGGCCGAGTGGTGCAGTGCAGGCGGACAGTCTCCACTCTGCAGCTCCAGCCCCTGTAGTAAAACTGTTAGGATTTAGCAGACAGAGACGGATCGTGGTGTGCCAAACTCTGGAAGTTTATTTACGTTTCTCTCAAGTTCCACTGGTTTACTCTGTTTCTTTCCCTCAGACAGAATAAAGGCAGTACACAGTTTATATAGTCATTGTCACGTCACACATCGAAAGACATACGTGTCACAAAGAGACAGTCAAATCATAGTCATAACATGGAGTCCTTGTAGAGTCCTTGTACAGTCCTGCACGTAGGCCATATTGCTATCTAATACTAATACCCTCCCCTTTGATCACATAATCACATGTGATCACTCAATTTGATCAATCAATAAAGTGGAAAAATAAAAAAAAAATCTAAAAAAAAAACTTTAAAAAAATTATTAAAAACAAAGAAAATGTATGCATTACTCATAATCATCAAATCAATATCAGTGGATTTTATCCTCTATCCTGGAAAAAAATAAAACAAACAAAAATAAAGTAAATAAACAAACAAAAAACAAATCAAAAAAATAAATAAATAAAAAACAAACAAACACTATTGGACACACAAGAACTCAGCAGATTCAGTCAAAACACAGACAAAAACGAGCTGAGTCTCAAATTTGAAGCTAATTTCACTTTTATTACTCTATACTTTTATTCTAATGCTAATTGTTTACACTTCACTTCACTTATTTCACTGTATTATTTTCACTTTTCAATCTTAGACTGTGTACTTTACTTTGACTATTCACTATAGTTTAAAACTATTCTAATCTATTTACAAATATGTTTGCATATTTGCTTCTATTGAGCCATATTCTTAAACATACATTTTAATCTAACAAATCTCTCTGTGGTTTTACACTCTCATTATCAGTGGCTTTGTTAGTGGGATTTTGCTCCATGTCTATTCTCATTCTCAGGAATAAAACTGTGAACACAGTAAGGCAAATGGTCAACATTTACATTTCTATAGTGGTCAGTGATTTATTACTTTTTATTATCTAAAGATATTATTGTCAGGCAGTTTGGGATGAATGAACATCATTAATCAAATTGGTATTATCCTTACAAGAGCTAATCTATTTTAGCAGGTTTGGGGTTGGGGTCAGTTATTCTACAATGGTGTTTGTGCTGGAAACTTCTCAATATCTAAATATCTACTATTGTGTTTTTGTGCTATACACAAATACATCAAAATGCTTTTAAATGCTTTTGAATCTCTGTTGGTTGTAATCTATCTCATTGATCTAGGCATTAATCTAGGCTACACTCATATGGACTTTTGCATAGTCAACATTCACTCATGTGTGAACACAAGTGAATTTGGCAAGTATCTAATAAAACTGTACATAAACTGTAATTAACTTTATCTACTTTTGAAGTAAATGCTTGTGAAATGGTCCCTTTACCATTTGATATTAGCACTGGCTACAAATAATCTCTATTTTTGAAAGCATCTATGGTTGATGCATTTATCTATTCCTATTTTTACTCTATTTTTTAACTCAAAAGCTCGGCTGCAGCTTGAGCAAAGGCATATTTCTAATCTGTGACTTCTGTCACTTTTAATGGCTGTAACATGATTCTGATTCTAATATTATAGCTGATCTATCAAAAGGATAACATTGTACGGTACTATTTTAACTCTTACGTGGAAATATGTTTATGAACAACAAAGGACAATTCTACTTTTTTACTACTATTTAACATCTACTAAAACGCTACAATACTAATACTTTATCATTTTCAAAGTTTTTGTCTGTCAGATGTCTGAATACTTAACATGTATATTGCATTTGGTCACAGGTTGTGGTTGTAGCAATAGCATCAGCAATAGACGTTTTCATTGGCTGGTTCTTGTTCTGCAAATGGCTGTGTCCAATAGATCATCAGATGTCCAGAAGCTAGGGACAAACAAAAACAAAAGAAATAATCATGAGTATCTCTCTCATTTAGCACTCATCAATGTATGATTTCAAAAATATATACATCACTCCCCAGTTTTCTCTCTCAGATCCTCAGGTCCTCAGGGTCCTCAGGGTCCCCTGAGGGTGAGTCTCAGTCGTCATCAGGTCAAGTCATCTTGGACATCAGTAGGGTCCAAGCCATGGTTCTGGTCTCCAGATGCACATCAGGATCTCCAGATACAGTCTTTTCACTCGAAGCACATCAGGTCATTTGCGATGCACTTCTGGTCAATGGTGCAGTGTCTCAGTTCCTGTACACAGCTTGTTATGCAATAGTTACTTTCTATGGTTAAGTCACTTTGATTCTACTTTAACACAATTTCTATTCATGCTGTTGCTTCTGTCCCTCAGACAAAAAGCAAGCGCAGTTTACTTCTCTAATTTGTATTTTTATCATATCTAATTCTAATCAATGTAATTACTTCACACAGTACAAAATCAACAAATCAAAAGTGTCAGGACAGACGTCAATTATGTCCATGACAATATAGAATTCAAATGAACATTTCTGGTCTCAAAAAATACTGATTCAACTAAAGATTCAAGTGATAGACGATAAAAAATATTTGTTTACATTGGAGTAAACTTTTAAAATGCTTTTTTCTCATGTTCTGCTTTTTCATGTATCTATATGTAAATGTGTGAGTGTGAGTGTATGTGTGTGTGTGTGTGTGTATATGAATTTTGGGGTTGTCTCTCCAGACTCCTCGAACCACCTGTAGGTCTCAAAGGTCACACTGTGGTGATGTAAACCAACTGGACACACTCTCAACTCTCATTCAGGTCTCTCCCTGACGCTCCACCCATCACTGCCTCCAGAAACCTCTCTCTACCCCGGTCTCTCTCACACCCACTCAGCTCTGGAGTGGCGTGGGGAGGGGCAAGGAGGTGGCATTTTCCTTTGCTCTTTGATCTGTGACCTGTGGCTGGGTGGGCTTTGCTGTCCAGTGTCCAGCAGTCCAGTGACCCTGTACAGTGTGTGCCCTTGGTCCTGGAACACAACCTTATAGTCAAATTAAAAACAACAGAGATTGTGAATGAGATTGTTTTTCTCTCTGAAGTCTAAACAATTTTGAAGCGCTCTGGGTTTTCCCAAGCGCTATGTAAATAAAAGATTACTTATTCTCTTACTAATGATGACATTTTTAAAACCAGAAACTCTCAATATAAAAAAACAAGACTCAAATCTAAAAAAAAAACCTTTTTAAACATTAAAAAATGTATTCTATTTTGTACTTCTGTACTGTGTGATGTTTTTAATCTTGGCTTGCTTGGGTTTCTTGAAATGCGCCATAAAATAGAATGAATTATTATTATTACTCAAATCGCAACTAAAACTGTATGAAAAATCTCTGTAAAAATGAATTTTGAAAAACATTAAAACAAAAATTGAAAACATGAAGTCAAAGCAAAAAGATTAACTAAACTGGATTAATCACTTTATGGAATTTCCCTTTTACACTTGAACATTTATAGCATATATTCTAATTTAAAATAATTGCTGCATTCTTCAAATGCACTCAATAAACTTTTAAAAACATTTTGAATTGGAAGACACTATCAAACTCTGCTCGCCCTGCAGTGAGCAGCAGCTGCAAGGCCAGAGCTATAGACAAAACAAAACTCACAAAACTCACAGCTTTTAGACTGTGAATTGGGTCACAGTTCAACTTAATAATAATACTTTTACAGCTATCCTGTTCTATTCCTAATCCCTCTTTTCTTTTTTACACAAACTCTATAAATCAATCATTCTTATCACTTTTAACACGGATTCTAATTTAAATGTTTTGAAAAACGGCTTTTGTAACTAAAATAAAAACATAAAAACAAACACAACTCACAAAAAGTTAAGAAATAAGCAGCAGATTTAAAAAGAATGGACTCTAGAAATATGTTAGATCTAAAAAGAATTGCACAGCTTTTAGCACTAATCTTTGGGTTTCAAAAACATATAATATTCAAAACTTATTCACTAATGGTGTTTAAAAACGTTTAACTGTGTCATAACACAATGTTCAATGGCAAATTTCGCAAATTTAACGGAATAAAAACTATGAAAAGCCAAATTCCTAAAGCAGTAGCTCCCCTTTAAATCAGAGCAGCAGCTCAGCAGCAGCGAGGGCGGGGGGGTTCCTTTCACACAGACGCGCACACACACAGGCAGAAAGACACAGAAGAAGAACTTTCAAGATAAATTTTTTAAGCAAATATAACTGATGTTGTAGTTTATACTTTTGTCATCCAAGTCTAGAATTGATCACTTTCCACACTTGTAACAAAAGGCACTCTTGTCTTTAACGTTTACGCTTCTATTTTATCGAGGTAGCTAATTTAAACTCAAAATCTCTTTCTAAAAAACAAAAACAACCTGTTGGATACAACCCTCTCATAGCTCAACTGTAGATAAAACTCGGCAAAAAAAAATGTAAATAACTCACGAAAGCTCTCATAGCTCAACTTTAGATAAAACTCTGCATTCTCCGGTGAACTCTGTTCACTCCAAAAAACACGCCAAAAAACAAAAAACTCCCTTTTTCTGTATGTAATTTAAACCGTGATCACTGAAATATTGTTGCTTCTTTACTTTTGTCATTTATCAAGCTTGGAATTGGTTAATTACAAAACTTTTTGTGACAAAAGGCCTCCTTAACACGTTTCCCTTTTTATTGCTTTTATTATTACACCATGGTTTCTCTCAAAGGGACTTTAACCCTGAAGCTTCTTCTCAAAGGGACTTTAACCCCGAGGCTCAAAGGGACTTTAACCCCGAGACTTTTCTCAAAGGGACTTTAACCCCGAGGCTCAAAGGGACTTTAACCCCGAGACTTTTCTCAAAGGGACTTTAACCCCGAGGCTCAAAGGGACTTTAACCCCGAGACTTTTCTCACATACAATTTAGAGAGTTTGACAGACCCCAAAAACAGACCAAAATTTAGCTAATATCCAATTATGCAGACTTTACATATAAAAAGGTGTCTGCTTACCTTATTCTTGTCAAACCGGTTCCAAGGACTGTCCGAGAGGTCTGCCAACTCTTTTCCGCGTCGGAATATTCAATTTAAAAAAACAAAAGTGACAGAAGCGACAAGAAGCATCCAGGAACAGCTCTTCCAGCCTGCTGGAATCTCCGCTCCCAGACACAGCATGCCGATCTCTCACGCCGAGGAAAAGAAACAGAGCAAACTCCCTCAAAACAATCCAGAGAATGGCACAAACCGAGCCGCGCATTCTCCACCAAATCTGTCAGGATTTAGGCAGACAGAGACGGATCGTGGTGTGCCAAACTCTGGAAGTTTATTTATGTTTCTCTCAAGTTCCACTGGTTTACTCTGTTTCTTTCCCCCAGACAGAATAAAGGCAGTACACAGTTTATATAGTCATTGTCACGTCACACATCGAAAGACATACGTGTCACAAAGAGACAGTCAAATCATAGTCATAACATGGAGTCCTTGTAGAGTCCTTGTACAGTCCTGCACGTAGGCCATATTGCTATCTAATACTAATAAAACGTACATGTTCCTTGCCTTTGGTTTCTACGTGTTGCCTTTCAATCGGACTCCTGCTCCCCACCTTACCCGTACCCTTGACCTTTGCTGGCTCGCCCACTCATCCTGAAATGCAGCGCAGAAAGAGGGGGAGAGAAAAAAATAAAAGGAATAATGCATGAAGACTTTTAGCTGTCTTGCAGTTTTGAAGTAGCTGTGTGTGTCAAGGCAGTGGCAGATGGTTGGATGTTGGTCTTTTGACATAGAGAATAAGTCACAATTTGAGCTGCTGCTGTTCTTTTCAAATGAGATAAATAAACAAAAAGAGACTTTCACGCTTACACAAAGAAATGAATGGTTATATCTTTCATATTGCATACCAAAGCTGTACATAATATAAAATACATACAGTATACCTTACCGTACATCAACATTCATTTTAGGGTTTCCTTTGTTTAACCCCTTTACCTAAATTCACTTATACTTATATTCCAAATCTTAAAAATCAACAAAAAAACAACTCTACTGCAAAGATAAGCCACTTGTGTTAAGAAAAGACAGTTGGACTTGTCAATTACTTACATGATTCGTATTAATGGCTGAATTATTAAATTGTATGTTCCTCGCAGTTCTCTGTACTATTAGCTAGTATCGACCAAGCTTCTCTTCGTGATGGAACACCCCTTTCATTTGCTAGTTATCCTGTTATTGCAGAGTAATTCCATTTCGAGCCCCGTCCCATGTGATTGATCTATTCTCAGAGACGGCCAAGCCAATTCTGCGTC
The DNA here is from genome assembly GCA_964034765.1 of Knipowitschia caucasica. NCBI lineage: Eukaryota > Metazoa > Chordata > Actinopteri > Gobiiformes > Gobiidae > Knipowitschia > Knipowitschia caucasica. The sequence continues at coordinate 13,751,857 of OZ035835.1, read as the reverse complement.
ATTCTTAACTCAATATTCTCGCAATTGCATTTAGACAAGCAAAAGTTCTGACCCTTGCAAGGAGAGGATTAGCGAAAGGTCACCGTGATGTCCCTCTTTCTAAACAACTTCTTTCCTCTCTTTGTTTACGTACACTAATGATGAGGAGTGTCACAAGTGAGCATTCCTCTGGTAATTGGCCCAGAGCTGAATGTTTAGGTTCAAAAGTGGAATAACCGTTCAGTTCGAGCCGCAGAGTCGGTCCCGCCGGCGTTTCTAAGTGAAGTTTAAAAGCAGCATCAGCATCTCGGGGCGATCCCTGTTTATTGCCGTCAATGTAAGCTGTTCCTCTAATGGCCCCTGTGTTCCCAGATAATTAAATGCAGCCTTGTACATCCGACGCTGGAGTGTCTATCTGCCGCATTCCCGCTTTGTAACTACTTTTAGTACAATACGCTGGCAGTATTTTGCTCTCGGTGTTAATGCTGTTGAAGGTTGAGGTCGTGGCAGACATATTGTGATGACATTTTATTGCATTGTGACCCATCTCTCTTGCATGTTTTATCGTATTTTGCGGAACCCACAGATTCTTAGCTCTAAAAACTATATATATTGGGATACAATATTTATCGTCTCTTAATTGTCTTTGCTATTCCTCTGTAAAACAATGACTTTTTAAGGATCAGTCTAGCTTATTATATTAATTCTGTCTTTAAGTACTATGACATTTTTTGTTGTTTCATTACTACATTTTGTTTTTCCCAACAGTCTTTAAAAAGTAAAATGTTGTTAAGAGATCAGCTCACTATAGATTTTATCTTGTACATACTGAGAACTGATCGGCTGAGTGAGAGTAGTTCTTCTTCACTTTTTTGTGTCTGAGAAGCTGATATACAGATCTGCCAGAGGCCAAAAATACATGTATGTGAAAACTAGAGATGGAACCAAACTACTTAGACTATTTATCGTTTTTTATGTGGTTCACAATGGGGAATGTATGTGATTAATGGTAAATAGAAATATTGCGTTAATACTGAAAACGACATCAAAACGATCACAATAACAATCAGCTCAAATATTTGCACCGTGACTACCCTAATCTAGACTAGATATTCATGTATTTAATTATGGATCACGATGCATCATCAAGAACAATGATCACTCAATCAACAAATATGGCTCTCTCCATATAAATCCCTCACTCGCTGCTGGATCACATTTGCGACACTAAACCAGAGCTGGGTCAGAGAAGGCTACATTTTTTTATATCTGAGCTTAAGATAATCCTCATGATCTATCCTCCTCCTTGGCCCGCTGGTCTTATAGCTGCTGTCGCTGAGCTCTCACATTGTGGGAGTGTGGGCACAGTAACCTCCATCTCTTCCTATAATTGTAAGTTTGCAGTTCAGAGCTGTCAGCCCAGTTCTAAACCCGGCCAGAGTGTGTCCTATTGGCTTTGACGTAGCGCACACATGATGGGAACAGAATTCTATCGCTGTAATAGTGATCCACAGAAGTCTTTGTTTCCTTTTCCCCGGGGCAGTCACCTCTAAGGTAAGATAGTAGCTTGAGTCAGCAGTTCCACTTGTCACTGCTCTGATGGACCCAAAGAGACTGGAACTGTTTTTGTAAAAGACTGTCTTCGTCAAGTCCAAATTGGTTCTCGGTCCGCTGCCGAAAGTACCATATGCATGTCTTTTCACCACCATTTTTTTTGCTTGACAGTTGTGTTTTATCTAGGTCACCGAACTTGTTTAATTAGTTTTTTAAATTTAGGACAGAATTGTGTCGCTGTGCAACCTGTGCAAACTTTAGGTTGTCCTTAATTAAGCAGTGCGGCGCTCACTGGTTAAAAGTATTGCAAATGAGAGAGTGATACTTCATTCAGTTGGTTTAATGTCTGGGTTCCAAAAGGTTTTCCTGAAATTGCGCTAAAAGATGGAAGATATGTTAGTATTGTGTCAGCGTAAACGACTAATTTTGTTGACCTTACCCTGAGAATTGCAGTCCCTGAATGTTGCTCACGGCACGTTTTTGTGTTAAACCCATTTTGAATACATAATAGAATGCTAATAATAAGACTGGGGAATTTTATTCTTAGTATAGAAAATGATTTCCCATTTTCCAGTGATCCCTGGTGTCCCAATGAAACCTTTCCTAATTTTAATTTAAATAATAGAGTTTGAATAAACCAACTTTTATTATGAGTGTTATATGTATGTTTTGATATTATAAATACATTTCTTTTTAACCTTGCTGCCACTTGGCCTGGACACTGTTGAAAAAAAAACAGATTCTTAATATCAATGAGTCTATGCGTGCTTACAAACAGGTAAGGTCAAATAAAGTTTTTGGGCTGTTTAATAAAACAAAAATCTACCTACTGTAACTATAAACTCACGGATCATTTCTCACTTTAATATTACAAATGAGAAATGTCACTGTTGCAACACAAGTTGCAGAACAATAGTCATGAGCACACAAGATGAGGGAATATATAAAAAATAAACATATAAGGTACAGTATAACCCTATATATTCTAGTGCAAAGAAATGTATATACAGTTTGTATCCATCTGTTGTGTACTATTTTGTGAGAATATTGAAATAATCATTTGAATACATTAAAAATAGTTAAAAAGATGCAACTTCATTATTATCATTTTGCATTGCGACCCTCCCTCGCCTGTACGTAATGTAAATCTGCTTGATCAAATTAACCGTACACACATTTGTGCTCTGTCCAACACATGCTTGAAGGTCACCCCCGAAGTGCGAACTCATCCACAACCCAGTGTCCGGGAGCGTAGAGTTGCATCATTAACTTCAGCGCAGGGGGAAAATTGGCTCTCAGACCATGGCACAGTCGTCGCTCCGCCCCAACACCACAATCGCCTCCCCACCTCCCCCCCTCACCCAGTGTTTGTTGCCTTTCTTCTGACTCTCCAAACATTAACAGGGCCGTTTGATCGTCCCACATTAGCAGTATGTTGAAGATGGCAGCTTGTGTGAAAAAATTAGTTATTTTTAAACCGGACTCCCTCTCCTCCCGAGCTCCTGGGGTGGTTGTGAGTTTGGGTCGCAACTACGGATTAATTATAGAAGCAGGCCGGAGTAATTAGAGAGGAAATGGGTTAACGGGAGGCTTCCAGGTTTAGGAAAAAGGGGGGTCTGTGGAGCGAATGACATGTTTTCAGCAGGCTTGCATGCAACCAGTAACTAAATGCATTTCAAATTTACCCCATTTATGTAAAAATATCTTAATTTAGGAACAAGTGTGCTTCTGAAGCAATAAAAGCCGTCAAAATGTTTGCTTTTACTGTACGCTATCCTGTATCCTCACTGCTCCTCCTGCAGGTAGTAGGTCCAGAGGTCAATGACACAGCCCAACAACAAATATATATATTAGAAGTAACCACTTAAAGGTCACTGGATCCAAAAATAAGTTGATATGCTGGTTTAAGATCCTAAAGAGGGGAACAACCGCATAAACCTCAACAGAGCCGCCGGACAGCAGATCTACAGATACGTGATGCCACCAAGCCGAGTGACAGTCCTTCTTTGCACATTTGTATTTTATTATGAAATAAAGAAGGATTGATTGATTTTTCAATATCTATGATGAGTTAATAAGGAATTTAATAATAAATGGGTGTAAAATGTGTAGTCAACAGCACATGAGTCTGCTCCCAGAGGTTCTTGGAAAGAGTCCCCCAAGAGCCAGAGCACCTGATAAAGGTTCTGGGTAGACTGCATGTTGTGTGAAAAGGCTGACGTGGGCCAAGTTTTAACAATTTTAGCTTGTGTCGTGTGTGGCTTGAGTCAGATTTTTTCTATGCCTACTTTTTAATGGAGTATGTAAAACATGTTGCTCCTAAGCACTGATTACTGTTTGACAGCTTATTTGTGTGTCTGCTTTCATTTCAACAGATGCGAGGTGCTTTATTTGGGTGTGAATTTGTAGAAAAAAAGGGCCAAAAACAGCTAAATTTCACCTGGTGCCCAGAGCCCCAGTCTGGAGGAGGTGCTGCATGAGGCGACACGCGTTGAAAAAGATCAGATCACATTTGATGGTGATTTTTATGCAGAAATGTCATGAATTCCAAATGCTTCAGATACCTTTTCAGGCCACTGTATATAGATTTCTCGCGGGGCTGAGTCACTGATGTCCGGCTGTAGTTTGCATCCCAAAGGAGCGCAGGGGGTCTGAGTCACGCTCTTCTGAATCACGAAGCATCACATTTGCCTTTGCACGGCGAGCCCTGCACCTGCCCGCTCTGTCAGTCAGATGGCTTAAGACTGCACCTGAATAGTAAGTTAAATGCTCTGGTGGTGCTCCTTTGAGGCAGTTGGGCACTGTGCACTCCCCCGAGGCCCTTTGTTTTGGTGACCCCGCTGACCTGGTATTCCCAGCATGGCCCCTTTTCAGCCACAGACTCTCAGTGGCCAGCTCGGAACACTGCGCTGACTGTGCAACCTGCCCATCCAGTTAGAATAGGAGTTTACAAAGCACTCCAGTTGGCATCCGGTTTACATTATTGATGGTAGTTAATTATGGAGAAATCAAAGAGTAGAATAAGTGTCTATAAAACAGGTTTCATTGTTTCTCTCTCTCTATCTTAGGATATCACTTAAGGGTTACATCTGTCATGAGAGCGACTCAGTGGGGGAGTGGTTAGTGCTGTCGCGTCTCAGCAAGAAGGGCCTGTATTTGAGTCCTGGGGTTTTCTGTGTGGAGTTTGGTTGTTTTCTCTGAGTGATCTATTACAATAGTCTCCTTCCCTCTGGGATCAGGGCACCCCTGAGATTCTGAAATCTGGTTGCCTCGCTGCTGTGAGTCTGCCCCAGGGCAACTGTGGTTACAGTAATAGTTTAACATCACTGTGTACCTGAGTAAATTAATTATTAGTGTCCAAAAAGCGTGATATAAAACTGATGCATCATTATCTTTATTATTAACATGAAATATAACAAAACCCCAAATGGTTTGTGTTGTTCTATCGGCTTCATTCTGTTATATAGTTGTAACGTTTTCAAGATTAATTTGTCGAAAGCGGTTCTTGCTTTTTGAATAACACAACAATAGTAAAGATTAAGTTAAGTCTGACCTCTGCTTTAGACCTGGAGCTTTCACTGCTGCAGCCTTTGGAGAAAACCGTTGCATGCATCTTGAGACTGTTATTTGCGGCAGCAGCTGTAATGAAGGGTGACCTTTACTCTGGAGGTGTGACAGCTAAATGTTGTTTTGTCTTCAGGGAGGTTCGTCAGCATTTCTCAGCTCTGATTCTCAAACGGTCCATTCAAAGTCGACTGATTCTAACACATACTTTTGTTTGACCTGAGTGGGCAAGTCTTTATTAACGAAGCAACAACTAACCACGCTTTTCTAACAGTTCTATAAAGTTCTAAATTTAGACTCCAAATGTTTCTTGTTTTGCATTGGATTGGGAAACGTTATGCTTTCCAGTTTCTCTGTCAATAAACCAGCGTGCACCATCTGCCACTCTTCCTCCGTCTCCTGTGTGCGCGGTGACAGCAGCAGTTTGCATAGCTCTGGCATGAGCTGAAATGTCATTCTGGAAGCAGGCGTCCTATTACCGCACCGACAGGAAGGAAGCGGGACAGAGACACGATGCTGTTATGATTATCACTGTCGCTCGCACATAAACACGCTGCGGCCGCAGGGAGATGAAAGGCCCTGGATCACATCAGGAGCGGTCCTTCACTTCCTCTGAGCGTCCGCCCTCTCTGTCCCCAGATGTTCCTGACCGTGTACCTCAGCAACAATGACCAGCACTTCACTGAGGTCCCCGTCACCCCGGAGACGCTGTGCCGGGACGTGGTGGAGCTGTGTAAAGAGCCGGGGGAGATGGACTGCCACCTGGCCGAGGTGTGGCGAGGCTCTGGTAAGTCAGAATCTCTCTATACCATGTTGGTGGCAGGGATTTAATAGGATTAAACAAGTTTTGGAATCAATTATGTCTTTCAAATTAAACCTTCAGTACATAACTTTATTTCTGCATAAATATTACCTGAAGTATCGAACAAATCAGACCACAATCTGTCTTTTATCTAAAGACATTTATTATTTTACATGTTACGTAAAATACGTTTTGAAAGAAAGAGCCCAATGAGTCAATATTGAATGTGTTGGGCTGAGAGCGGGGTGAGGGGGGTTTCACTTTTGATATTATACAAAAATGTGTGAACTCAAAATGAAAATAGAGTACCCTGGGTTTTTTCAAACATTTTTGAAACAACAAAAAACTAATTTCGAATTATGTGCATTCTTTGTCATCTGCTACAGAGACGCTAAAGAGTTATTTTTAAATATAAGGATTTGAATCATTACTGTCAGAATTGTGTTCTGATTTATCTTGTGTCCTTAATTATGGCTTTCCTTCAGAGAACATGTTTTTATAAAGTCGACTCGCATGATACATGTGCGTGTCTTAAGAGCTAATCTGTAATGCAAATGAAGCAGGCCCATAATCCCTGTTCTAAACACAGATACTGGGACATATTTCTCCCAGGTCACACAAGGGTTTTTGCCTTCTCATTCTGCCAACATGATGAGTTGGGGAATAATCACGATCTGACTGAAGTACCATGGTTATGCAGTCGTTGCTATGGTGACGGTGCCATAAGCCGGGGAAAGTGCCAATTATTGTGCTGGAGTGCTTCCTCAAGTGTCCTAAAAGAAGCCCGCTCTCTCCTGAAGAGCCTCACAAGGTTCTGTGCCAACTGGCTATACCCAGCTGTCCTCTGCGGGCACACAGGCTCCACGTCCAGGCTCTGAAGCCCTGTGTGTGCCACGGCGGGACACACGGCGGGACACACGGCGGGACACACGGCGGGACACACGGCTGGACAAAGGGGTGTTTGGGATCATTAACATTCAGTCATGTGTAATGGTCAATCACGGCTTTTAGTCTAAAGCTAATGTTCTGTCAATAAAACCCTGTGATTTATAGCAGAATTCAAACTGAGTGAACTTGTGTGTTCACTCAATTGGCGAGTGAGAAAAAGTCTGAGATTCAGTTTGTGCTGCTGCCTTAAAGCTGGGGTACCTTACTTTCATACCACAGAAAAATGGGGCGATATAATAAAATCCATATAACTTGTTGCTGGCTCTCAAAACTTGTGAGAGTCAACTTCCATCACCAGTGTATGTATTTTTATGGTTTTTCAGACAGAAAAGGAGGACCACCCTCACTCAGTCAACCATCTCTCAGTCCAAATCATGATTTGCTGATTCTTAATAAGATGGAGGACCGCATGGTGTGGTCTGATAGTTCACTAAATTTTATTATTGGCTTTACTATTACTTTATATTCATAACATCACTAAATCTTTTATAGTTTTCATTCATGATTCTAATTAGACCAAAAGAATTTGTTTGTTTCACTTGACAAATGTAGTATGGCTTCAACCCCCAAACACTGATATGATATAAATCCCAGTGAAGGATGGTCTGATCAGAGTGTCCACTGATCCGACTCGTGACATCCAGCTGCACATCATAAATCCAATCTTCTTCCTCTGTGGCCTGAAAGTGTCGACTTTAGGGCTGCATTCCCTCCGCCGCACAGTCCAGTGCTGGCGTTTCCTGATAAATAAGTTTTGAACATGTTTTCTGTTTCATGTTGACAGAGCGTGCGGTGGGAGATGGAGAGAGGATGCTGGACGTACTGCAGCGGTGGGGCCAGCACAGATCCGAAGTGCGCTTCTTCCTACGCCACAACCGGGCCCCCAGCCGCGAGTCGGGTAAGCGCACATGTGCTTTGTAAACACCAGGACCACGTGCACTGCAGAAGCAGCATGGAGGAGTCACACGGAGGTTCTGTGGCTGAGGACATCTGACACCAGCGTGTGAAACTCCTCACATGCCTGCAGTTTCTCAGTATACACACAGAGCACTAGAGCTGTTTGAGTTTTATTTGGTGACCTTAAAAGAAAGTACAACATTATAGTTTTCCTATATTATTTGTGGCACTGAAGCATAAATATTACAGGTGGAAGTATTGTTCAAAAGTTTGTTTGTATCATATATTGGTTTCACATTGTAAGTCAAATCACAGACTCGTTACATGCAAAGTGACATATGCCTGTTATGCTTTGTATGATCAGTACTTACTGTCCATTTTCAAAATATAATTACAAGTTTCAATCAGTGGGGGCGGATCCCGGCTCAAAAATGTCCAAAATGACGGGTGCTGACATGCTTGCAATACCATACCAATACCAATTATTCAATGCAAATGTACGAATCTTCTGACCTCTCAGAAACGTCTTTATAGGATGGTCCAAAAGTTGGATCTTGGCTCAAAGCTCCGATCCACATGTGTGTCAATGCTGAGGGGAGTGAATTTTTTTGGATCACACTAGTTTAGTTGCTGTGAAATTTTGAAGGCACTCGTTAAGTGAATGGGACTGGTGCCGGCTGACGCATGCGCAGATGCGTTTTTTCACATTTTCCAGCCCCTGCGGCCATTTTGAAACACTCCATGAAAGCCCAATTTTTGTTCCTTTTCTTTGAACGGCGGAGATAAGCGTGACTATGTCCGTCAATATTTACATGTTTGCAATCCACACGGTCACATAAAAAATAAAGGCTTGATCTTACTTTGCGAGTCAATAGGAAAATATTTTGCATGTGTTCTTATCACCCAGCTATCACACTTTCATCACAGAGCCATATCAATATACAAGAATTGTGTTGTCTGATGCATCTTAAAAAGCATTTATAATTTCACTAGTGTGCATTTTCAATTCATAAAACTACCACCTCTGCTTAACACAATTATCCTCACGGCCTCACTGTGATTCGTACAATAGTGTTGTTGCCTATCCCGTTCCTTTATTATGCATTGGTTTATCCGTCCAGTTCCCTCCAGTCCCAGTAAAGCTCGTACCTCTCCTCATGGTCCTCTCTGCCCGCAGTTACATAAGTGCGCCCCACTACCCCTCTCAGCAGGAGTCTGGCTCAGGGATTACAAGTCTGCTCTCTCATCCTGTTATCTTAGCCACATCTTGCTTTCCCACACTGCGGAGCTTAGCTTGCATCTTTTCAAGACGAGACTTTCATTTTTGTCTACACCCTATTATGTTGGCCTTGTCTGGCTTTGTTCTTCGACCAGGATTAGTTTCAGTCAAAAAACATTGTGGAAATAGTGCTGCGGATGCAGGAGAGAGCATTTACCAGAACATTCTGTGTAGTGTAATGTAATATAATGTTATGGTTCTTCAGTTAAAAGCAGAATAATTTTGGCCACTTTACCAGTGCTGCATCACTTGCACGCCTGTAAAGATGGGAGATTCATCTTATTTATAATCTGATGGTCATGTCTTGAGTATGGTTTTGATAAACATGATTGCTCACTGTAAAGCGGTTCACTATTCACCGCCTCGCTTTTTTATAGTGTGCGATTTTGTGTTGCATGTATACTCCAACATCATAATTTGTTCAATTTCCCAGGCTGTTTGAACATTCTGTAAATATCTGTTCAGAACATTTCGCCCTAACGGAGGTAATAACAAAGTGATTCCAGCTCTCAAAGATACTAAAGTATTATTTCCCTGGTGTCTGCGAGTACAGGTGCATTCTGCTTTCAATATCTTGAAACGAGAAAATCTTTTATGATTTGTAATTAAGAAAGGGATTATATGAAAAGTCATATATTGTATATTTTTACATTTCATCCAGGTACAAAATCAAGACTTTAACAATAAATGTCTGTGTGTGTTGCTCCTTAGTTCTGCCACTATTCTTCACTGTGTGGATTTGTGAAAAATGCAGAGTCATTCTGGGCAAAAATAAGTGAATAGATATATAACTGCAGCTATAACTGAACCCAAACACCTTCCTCCTGCTTTTGACTTCTGAGCCACAATAGACAAATAGAGCACATATTCTCTATAAGTGAACATAAGCTTCTTAAATAACCTTGTTTAGTGTAGAATTTTCAATATCCCAATATTAGAATTTATCATTTATCATAGCGGCTATAAATGGTCCCCTTAATAAGACAAGCCATTCTCTTGAGTCATGAGGCAGCTGTTTTATTCCGTGGCTATAAAATGAGAATATATGAACTATGAAATTCCAGAACAATCCTTTGTTGTGGCTTCCTTGCTGCCCATTTCACAACACCACAGAGATCGCACTGTTTGTCAAAGGGCAAGTAAAACCATTATGTAAGCTAACAGGCTTTGCTTATGGGCCGGGGCTTTACAGATGAGGATATAGATTGCCTGTCCCGTGTACGCCCGGGAGCCTGGGTCTGTTTATGAACACAACCTACATGTATATCTTTACTGCAGCATTGTAAGTTATGTAGTGGTCTAAACCCGGAGATTACCGCAAGTCACAAAGAACACTGATCCCGTTGTTTCCCCGCGGAGCTTAGATCATTCACCAGTGGGCTTTTTTCCCTTCAATACTCCAGTAATCTGCTCTTGCTAAAGGCCAGGCACCACGCGGCCGTACCAAAGCATGACAGGCTCAGAGAAAGGGGAAGAGCCAGTGGAAAGGTTGTTTTTCTCCCGAACTGCGGAATAGTGATTGTGTCATTGAGTATTTGTTTTTGTATTTTGAATCAGGCGGTTCCAGAGGTTCAGAGCCCAAAAGGAATGGAGTAAAAGGGCCACCTGACAGAAGGATGGAGAACGGGGTGAGTTTTTTTCAACCATCTTATGTAATTCACTGTTAGTATATATTAGTTTTTGTTCATAGTATTCTCCAATCAGACCTTTTGGGAGAATCCTATTTCAGGATTGATTTGATTAGAAATTAGAAATGGGGCTTTGTTTTTTTCTAAATGTATATTCAGCTGAATGTTTCGGATCTTGACCATTGACCAAACCTGACCATTTTAAGACATGTGTTTGCTCTGTAAATGGAAGTGCTTTTATCCAATAGTTTTTAAAAAGTACTTCTTGAATAATTCTATGTTTACATTTTAGTCTTCAACACTCACATTTTGAAGTTTGGGCGACAAAGTTTGGGATAAACAAAAAGTACCCATACTGTTAGTCGACCGACAAAGATAGGCTTTTGTAAGGGAAAGCTTTCTGAATCCTTAAAATCCTAACCCTTATTAATACCAAATCGGTTTCCAGCTAGACTCAAGTGCGAAGGTTTCGAATCAGGTCGCCCCAGTGTTAAAAAGGGTAATCAATTTGATGCAGCCAAATTATAAAGGCCTTAAAAGCTTTAACTTATGACATAAACACTTTTGTAGTATTATTTTTTTTTACTTGCAATGATCAAAAAAGTCTTGATTTTGTCTAAACCTGGAGAAACCCTATTTTCTTCTTTTTATTTATTTATTTTTTATCGCCACTTTTTTTTATTGTTCATAATTATATCCTGCGCAGACTATATTTTTATCCTTTCACATGTTTGCACACTTCTGTCTTTTGCACAATCTGAGTGATTCTATCTGTGCCAAATGTGACATGTTACTTTCTTCAGTGTGAGATCAATAAAGTCGATCTTATCTTATCTTAGTCTCGTGATTAGTAGTGCTCCACCCTGAAGAAACACTTCTATTTCCTCTTCAAAATGACTCCAGCTCACGTTAAGCCTAAATTAAATGTCCTTTGGGCTGGTTTATTATCTGCAGTGACTATCCTCTAAACACGTGGGAAAGCGAAGGTTAATGACACGTTATTACAGCGGCAGCCACATGGCAATTTCAAAGTAATTCAACACCAGAAACTTCCTTTTCCTTCTACTGAAAACTGCAATCGTATCAACAGATTGGCACGCCTCGGATGGACATGACATTGGCTGAACTGCAGGAAATGGCGGCACGGCAGCAGCAGCAGATCGAATCCCAACAGCAACTGCTAGCATCTAAGGTACGACTGAGAGGCCCCACGCGGTACTGTGCACTAATGGAGTGGACGATTGAGCCAAATTATACTGATGAAAGCTGATATTTTGAGAGATTTTTGTGGAGAAGATGAAAGGAGAATTGAGTCGTCGCTCAAAGCCGCAGCTCGTGGCGTGTATCGACAGAAGTGTTTTTTGAGCAGTGGCAGGTGCAGCAATATTACTTGAGAGGCCTGGGATCACCACAGGCTTCAGGCTCTCATTGCCGAGAGCTCCATTGTGATTTAGTGGTGACGGCGAGAAGGAGAGGAAATAGGGCAGGTGTGATTACCTTTCTACTGAAGTGTGTCAACTGTATTCAGAGCATAGTATTTAGGGTGGCTTGCAGAAGTACAAATACAACTGTTTAAATAATAAAAAGAGTTTCTTTAAAAGAATTGAAAGAAACTTAATTTTAACTTTAATTGTTCTGATAGCCTGGCCTTAGCCATCCGTACACTTTGGTCAATAATCATGTCATCAAGTATTTACTCGTTTTGTATGAATACTTGTTCCCACCTTTTTAATTTTTTTATCTTCACAGCTGTTGCAACATGCAAAAGTAACAGCCGTATTAGTACTTTCTTACAAGTCGCTGTTTGCACCATGTTGCTGTTTGATGGACGTATGTTAATTAGTTCCGTTTATTAGTTAAGAATGTGTCATATTGTCGTATGCGGCTAGGGTTGTGTACACATGCATACGTGTGTGCACTTAGTGGATACGCCTCGGGTCGTCAAGACAAGCCACGAAACGTCAGTCATGAAGAGTGCACGTGTTTTTAAATGCTGCATTATTCCGTTACGTGGCTCTGCTTTAGTTTCGAGCTACAGAAAACATATCTGTTCATTGTTTGGTCTGGAAACAACAATTGTGTCATGTTCACTCAACTGCAAACTACTACTTTACTCCAAGGACAGACCGGTTTACAACATCACCCCGAGTTTAATCAAAAGCAACTAAAGTATATGCACTTTTCTTGTTCTTACTTAAGACAAGCAGAACAACAAATGGTGAGCAAGTTTATTTATACAGCACAATTCATACATGGGCAGAGCCAAAATGTTTTACAAAACAAGGGGGAACCATTTGAATATTAGGTTTAATTTGCAATCGAGCATTTTTTTTATTTTTAAATATGTAATGGGAATATGAGTGGGAAAGTACCTAAAATTATAAGCACTATCAAATATAATTTGTCTGTGATTCAATTTGTTTTTACATTTACTGCCAAATACCCTGGGGTACCTAGACCTCAAAATATTTTACAAGGTAATACAATCATTGTCATTAGTTCCTTGCTCTCAAAACATCTTTGGTTCAGCTTTTGCAGATAGAAAAATGAAAAGGAGAAGACAACCCTTCCTCAGCCAATAAGCTCTCAGCCCAAAGTGTCAAATAATGACTCACACTTGTCTTGTTTTTCCAACTAATTTAAACCAAAAAATGTTAGGTACCTCAGCTTTAATAAAGGTACCGGTTACATTTGTTTTCAAAGCAAATTGAAAAGTGCTACAGTCCTTCTCCTTGTGTCCGCAGTCCGAGTGTGTTAATGTGACGTGTTTCTAGGAGCAGCGTCTGCGGTACCTGAAGCAGCAGGAGCAGAGGCAGCAGCAGCAGGCGTCTGAGCAGGAGAAGCTGCAGCGCCTTCGCGAGAACATAGACAACCAGGAGAGCCGCCTCAAGAAGGTCCGGGCCCTCAAGGGACAGGTGGAGCAGAAGCGCCTCAGCAATGGCAAGCTGGGTGAGTCCCCAACATGGAGCGATCTGGCCAACATTTCCACTGTTCTGTTTGAATGGCTTTTGGTTTTTGACAATGTTACAATGTTTTTTCCTGATCAAAAACATCCAAGCTAATATGCATGTCCCCCCACCCCTTCTGTCTCCTGCTACTCCTGGTAATCCTTACACTGTTATATCATGATCTGAGCTGCTTTTTTTGCTTTTTAAATCAAACTTAAATTTCTCCTGGGAATTAGCTGAGATCAGTTATTTTCATCCAAATATTTTCTAGAAATTATGACATTTTAAAACGTAAAGCGCCAAACTAAATGTTCATAATTATATTTTAGGACCAAAGTGTGTAACTTCTTTTTTTTTTTACTCCTGAAAGTGGAGCAGATGTGTCCACATGTTTTCATAAACTCTGTGTCTGTCCTGATTTTTCTGAATAGCTGGCAACAAGAGCGATGATTTTCAGAACTAGTAGGAGCTGGTTCTTCTTTCATTCACTCCCAAACAGTGTTCTGCTACTGTTCCTGTTCTTTGTTTTGGTTGTTGCTTTTCCAGTCATTGTTGCCACATTTTTGCATTTTCTGTAAACCAGCAGGAAGTAAGTGGTTGCCTTTACTGTCAAACTATGCCCCACATTGAATAGCACAAATCATCAGAACATGTGGTTGTTCAAAAAGTAACTTTTCCAAAAAAAAGTTGTGCCAAACTAAAGTGCAACATCTGTGTTTCTGTTGTTGTGTGCAGTGGAGGAGATCGAGCAGATGAACAGTCTGTTCCAGCAGAAACAAAGGGAGCTTGTGCTCGCTGCCACCAAGGTGGACGAGTTGAGCCGCCAGCTGCAGCTCCTCAAAAGTGGCAAGATGGAGGGTTTCCATGACAGCCAGTCGTCTGTGGCCGAGCTGGACCGCCTCTACAAGGAGCTGCAGGTGAGGGGAGGGTCGTTCATTGGAGGTGTGTGAGACGTTTGAACAGTTGTGAACATTTTCCGGACAGTAAAGTCCGACAAAGTTGAAACCTATCATAGATCTTTTAACTGAATTGAATAAATGTTTTGTATTGCCAAACAATTTTTCACATTGTTCTGGAGTTTTCCTGTTTTTAAAGAGTTTATTGCATCACAGGTCTTATTAATGCCCAGTCATTCCTGTTGAAGTCTGTTACTATTGTCTGTAGATATGTTTCTGTTCACAAATTATTGTCTTTTTGTATTTAAATGTGAGCTTACAGCTCTGATCCCTTTTCCCGCTGCTATTATAATTTATTCTGCTCATATGCTCTGCTGCTAAAGTACAATTTTAACCATCTGTAATCATGAATCTTCCTGACTGCTAACTGCAGTATACTGCATAAGTGTTCTTTTCTTTGACTCAAGTGCAATTATCCCTCAAGAGTTTATTATCTGTTTATTATCTATGTATGATCTATTATCTTAAATAATAGATCATGTTGGATGTGTGCATAACCTGATCGCTCTTATTTGTCCTGTAATTTTTTGTGTAATTTCCACAACGATGACACATTTCCACACTGAGGGACAAAAGGGTTGTTCATATTGTCTCATCTGATCTATCGTATTTAGCTTTGTTGCGTTTCTATTGTAACTCACTACTTTGTTGAAAAGAAGCACTGAAACTGTGAAGCACACATGAGCTCAGAACAAAATATAACTACACCAAAGTCTCCCATTTTGCCTCGATCTTTATCCATAACAAATATTTATTCATAACGATTGTTTTCTGTCTCCACAGCTGAGAAACAAACTGAACCAGGAGCAGAACTCTAAGCTGCAGCAGCAGAGGGACAGTCTGAACAAACGGAACCTGGAGGTGGCGGCCATGGACAAGCGGATCACCGAGCTCCGGGATCGACTGTACAAGAAGAAGGCTGCGCTGCAACAGAAGGAGAACGTTCCGGTAAGCACCAAAACACACAAGCTGCGTCTCAAGACAATCCAGGTCCAAAATCACAGAAGTAAAAATACAAAAGGGAAAAAACATCTGACTTTTCTTTTTCTAAATTGATTTTATTTTTAATTGAAGGGCTGAGAATCAAATGGAATGACAGATATAAGAACTATTCAATGAGCTATTCCAAAAAAATCACATTGGTTTATTTATTTTCCCTCCAGAATTAGAATTTCAGGATTACCCGCAAATTTGATACTCGCACTTTTGATTAACCAATTAATGACCCAACTTTTGACCCAACAACTATTTTGACACATAATCTTTTTTGATCAAAAGTGTTTTTTACTTATAAATCATGAAATCATAAAAAAAACCTTTATGCAATTGATGAAGCCAAATTCAAGGTCTTAAAATCTATAAATGTGACAAAAAGACCTTTTCAGAACATAAGATTCTGTCCCTTGTTCATTGTAATTTGATATAGCCCCCATTATGCCAGTCAATGATATCGGAGCAGCAGTGGTACAGAAATAGTATAGGAGGATATTTTAGGTTTTAGAAAATACATAATCCACTTATAATTAGCTTTTGATGATATAAAATGTGACCTATATCACGTTAAAGTCTTAAATTTGACCTTTCCAACCCAGAAGCTGCCCTGCCTTAATTACAATGTTAAAACTTTCATAACAGTATGCCTTGGTACCGTGTGTTGTTATTTTAAAATGGCTCCCTCTGCTGGCTATACCCTGAAACTTGTTGTTTATCTCCTTAACCCCCCAAGCCTCAGAAGAGCGTCAGCACAGACCTGCCACACTCCAATGTAAGGCTGAAAAACACTAAAGCACCTTTGACTTTTCTCATTCATCTTCAAGTATCGGTGTTGTTTTGAGTGGGTCACACACACCTGGCTTCTTCACCATCCGCTCGCTGTATTCAAGTTCCATTTGGCACAAAACCAGCTGGAGATGAAAGGGGAAAGCATGTCCATCGCTGCTGACGGGGAGGAATTTCTGGGGAGATGTTATCTGTTCAGAGTTGTCACGAAAGTAGAAAGACGGATAACCTACTTTCTTCAACTGAGCAGAGTCCCATCTAAACCCCATTTTGTCTTCTGTGGCAATAATTAATGAGAGTCATTTATCACTTGTGAATTTCACCCCATTTTCTCTTTTTCTTCTTTTGGAAGTGTAGTGTGAATGAGCCTGTAGACTCTACTGGAGATTTGCATGTCCACTGTTCCTTTGAATACAAGGCTTTCATCATGAAGGGGTTGAAATGAAAATTGACCTTGCGGCCACAGGGGGAGGGGCAGAGAGTGACCGCCAAATCACTTCACGTTCTTGGAGAAATAATTGGGTTTCAGGCGACTTCAACTTTAACTTTCTGTCTTTTCACTAAATGATTGTTATGCTAATTATTCTCACATGTTTTTGTACATGAACAAAAACCATTATCTTTTAAAACAGAAAAAGTTACAATTGTCTGAATAATTAGGGCTACGTGCTCAATGCTCATAGTTTAGTTTTGCCCCAAGAATGTATGCTGTAAACTCGGTTATTTGCATATGCGCTGAGAGCTGATTGGCTGCTGCAGGAGTAAGATTAAGATTAAGAGATCCCATCGTGGATAAATTTCAGTGTTGCATCACCACTTGCAAAATAGTAGGAATGAGGAGAACGCAGCACAAGATAAATCACCAATAACTCTATACTAAAATAAAAGAAAATCTTTGTGGATAATCCTCCCTCAGCCACTATTCTGCGTGAAAAGCTGCTCTATGGATCTAGAACTTTTAGAATTAATAAATCAGAATGTCACGGTCAATATATGGATGAGTTATTTCCAGAACTTAAAAAAAACCCACTTATGATTCAATAATAGTGAATTCAAATGATGTTTTATTTATTTTCCCACGGTAGCCACAGGGTCAATAAATCATTAAAAACAAACAATTATATAAAGTTTTTGAATTTGACCAAAAATAAAGTACTGTACACATTATTGGAAATCATAGTGGAATTTGTCAGTTAAAGATCGTCAAACAAAAGTTTTTGTCATATTTATTATTATTCAGGACGTCAAAATAAAATGGAAAATTGTCAATCTAGAAGGAGGAGTGCTTTGTACAGTCATTGGAAACCTGGACATCCACTTTACAGGCCCCAAAGAGGTTTCAGTTTTAGGAAATGACTTACGAATCAAAAATGTCTAGAAGGCCAAGTATTATAAAAATGTAACGTCCAGTGGCATTGAAGGATGGGTGAAAATGCAGGGGACATATTTCCTCATGGGGTTAATAAAGTAGTATACCATAGCTCAGCCATTCCCAAAGTCAGTAACACCGCGGCCCCCTTAAAAATCTGACGGGTCTTCGCGGCCCCCCAAAATAATAACCAAGAAGACAACGTTAAAAATAGGCTCTTCTCGTTATTTCATTTGGGGGAAATAGCCTCTGCTACAAACATGTAAAATTTTGTAAGACAAAAATGAATACAATTTGACTATTCAAGTCAAATAATGAACACACATTTTTTAATTTTACAAACAAAATATTATTAATTTAACATACAATAATAATTATATAAAACTTTTTTTTTTAATGACACACACACAATATCAAATCTACACTAGTTTAATAAAGTAGATTTTTTTTAGTAAACTTTTTCTCCTTTGTTGCTTATGCTAAAATATTCTACTTAACATGCAGCCGACAATGTTTACTTTATAAACAAACTCTGGAGGTCCCTGAGAGCGTGTGCATAACTGATCAAGATGCAGCGATCCTTCAGAAGCTATAAGATAAGACAAGCTGTTCCTAACCCCACATAAAGAGCAGCGTGCGATCTCTGCCTCGGCACAATCCGTCGTCAGACTCTCGCGTTCCGACATAGACATGGTAAGAAGAAGGTGATCTAACCGTGAGCTGCTCTGAATCATAATGAAGTCTTTTTCAAACGCCTCCAAAGACACGAGCATTCAAGCTGTCCAAATGTCAACAAGCACACTGCAGAGGGACGGGGACAGGAGCCGAACACTTTAGGGAGGAGGGCTGTTGAGATGGGTCCTTTTTGAACTGCTTTTGCATATTGTGCTTCTTGTCTTTTAAGAATGGCTTCCCTGGTAGAGAGAGGGCAGCAAAAGACATTCATCTGCAGGTAACTAACCCAGGACTGGACGCTCGAGGCTTCAGTCCCATTTTCTTGCTTTGAAATATTTTGTTTGTATAAATATTGTACAAATCTGGCTTGTTGTTTAGTTGAATTGTTGACTGCTCCATAGTTCAGTGATGTAAGGAGACGTGGGGAGGGGTGGGATTGGATTGACTTTGTTTTATTTACATAAAACTGCAAAAGGATTTGTGCTGTGTTAATGTGGCAAATCTGTTTAGCCTTGTTACAATATTTAACTTGTCTGTTTTCAAATAAGACTTTATGAATGTATGATAAATCTTCCCAATTTGGCAGAATATAATTTAAACGGATCAAATCGTAAAGTTACCATCTTGTTTTGGTGATATTTACATATTTGGTGATATAAGGATATGATGTAATGTATATTTAATAACAGCAGTTTGCTTTGATTCTAGGATAAAAATATTACATTTGAGACCCTTTATATTGTAATATTATAAGGTGTAAGAAAAAAAAAACCCACTCGTAACAATATCCGCCAAGAAGTGCAGTTTAATTTTTTCAAATAATCCCTGGATCCATACTGATTGTAGTCACCACCAAATATACATCACTTGTTCCTTGTCCCATTTTGAAGCTTTTCTCAACAGTGGAGGTAAATGTTCTAAAATGTACTTAAGTCACACAAAAGTTTTCAATTTCTCTATTGTGAGCTCAATAAAGAATCTCTTATCTTAAATTAACCTATACATTGTAATTGCAAGATAATTTGCTAATCTGGTATTTATATTCTGAACAGTACAACACATGCCATATTCTTGTATGACTGGGATATAACAGCGATGGCTACAAAATCCCAAATGTTGTTTATCAATTTGAACATTAGTATCTAGTTGCCGCCCTAAAACAGCTCAGACTTAGCCATCACTTAACAGCCCACACTCTGACTCCTGCCCTTCTCCCTGTGCTCAGTTGCCGTCTGAAGGCCAGAACCCGCAGCAGTCCGGCCCCTCTCGTGTGGCTGCCGTGGGGCCCTACATCCAGTCCTCCACCATGCCCCGTGGACCGTCCAGGAGCGACCTGCTGGTGAAGCCCGCCTACCCTGACGGGACGGCCACACTGCCCACACACGAGCCCCAGGGAAAGGCTGCCACCGGTAAGGACACAGCACTGATGAGGAGAGGAACATATGTGTTTGGAGTTATTTGGATTTATCCAGTAGTTATTATTATTATTATTCTTATGCATATTATTATTGTAATATGATAGTAAATTAGTTTTTTTTTCTGTCTTTTAAATTATGTGTAAATGGTATATATCTGACTGTAAAGCTGAGCGTTTTCAGTATTCCCTAACTTGATGGGAGCGGAATGCAAATATGAAACCACAACTATCATCAGTGATCTGAGATTGATCACATTTTTTATTGATTACAATCGACCAACACTACTCATGAAAGCTTTTTTAAAAATTATCTTTAGTTTACTTATTATAAAAATAATTTTGCATAATTATTATCATAATTTTTTCATAAATTAAAAGGCAGAACACTTAAAGAAGTATCTGGCAATGAACACTTGGGCGTCTGACTTTCAAACCTATTCGGGTCTCGGGATGTAAAAGGCTCTGTTCAGCACTATAGCAAAAACATAGTAATTTCACTTTGTACTAAAATGTATGAAAACATAGATGAGGAATAGAATAAAGCGTGACATTGTGTTGTGTTTGTGCTGCGTCCTGTCAGAGGATTGTGAGTCTTCAGAATGTGCCGTGACTCTGAGCTCCGAAGGTAGCGCCGCTCTGCTCTGTTTGCTGTGTTTTTATCCTCTTTGCAGTGAGACTTTCTCCATAATTTGCTCTACAGTTAATCCATGAATCTTCTCCTTGTGTGTTTGTCTCTACAATGAGTCTTTCCCTTTTAGAAAACATGTGGAGTTATTAAGAATTGATCAGGCATCTATTTTCAGTACAGAAGTTACGTGTTGCGCTCAGATCATGGCATGTTGCACAATCACTTCTGCATGGTGCGTTTGTTCCCTGCAAAGACAAAAGAGAGAAAGCCAGTTTTGTACATTTTTCCACACTATAAGTTGTACATCTGCGTGTGGACTTGGACCAAAGCAGAGTATTCATGATGGTTTTATCTCTTCTCAAACGCGCCTCCATCAGAAGCCATGATCTTGCTTAAACCTCTCGAAGAACTGCGGGCGAAGAGAAAAGGTACTCGGTGAAGCGTGTGTGTGCGGTGTCTGCGATCTGGGTGCAATCTCTCGTTTTTATGTGACTTCAGCTGAGAAAAACTATGTTTCTGTTTTTGCGGAGTTGCTTCCTCGTGATCTTGTTTTATTGTATTGTATTAATGTTTACATGATCAAACTAAAACTAAAATGAGACTTGGGCTGTATCCGAATCCTTGCAAAATACCTCCTTCCGTGCACTTACCTTTTAAATCAACTTTTTTTTTCCAACAAGACCGGTTTGGTAAAGTGAATTTTAAACCACTCAAAGTTTTAACTATGTGATAGAATGGAACTATCTGTATTTCCTGGCTCTAGTTTTCACATCTTTGAAAAGGTTGATCTAAAGATATGACAGAAAAGTGAAAAATAGAGAACCACCCTCAGTCAGACATTCAGTTCTCAGCCCAAAGAATCAAAAGGTCACTCAGAAGGCTCTTCTTATCAAAAGGAGATGATAAGAAGACTGCTGTGGATCCCCAGCTATTAGTACTTTTAAATAATTAGTTTATTTAAATGTAAAGCCGTTACAGTCCATACAAATTAGAAGGGAGGATAAGGAGATGTTTTATCAATTCAAGTGAAGCCTCACTGTTTACCACCCGTTACTTCAGACAACAAACTTTTTATCTTGTTTTTAATATCAATGCAATGTTTTGGTAACTTTTTCCCTTTTCTTTGAAGGATCATCAAAGCACGGAGAGTGGAGTCCCTCTGGTCCCGATGCAAACTCCATCAGCAGCCGTGGCTCTGCGTCCACACTGCCCCGAATGCCCTCACACAGCACCCCCACACCAGACCTGGGTATGCAGACTTTTGATTTAAAAGAATAAAAGAGTGAACTAAATTGTCATAGAAGTCGCTTTGAAGACATTGTGTGTTGAAGTCGCTCTTATTAACTGGTTTTGAATAATACTACTGGACTAAATTTATCATTAAATCCAAGTCATGGAAACATCAAGACTTTTGAAGTTTCAAGCATTTTTATCACAATATTCTAGGGCTGGGCAAAAAGTTTAATTTGATTTTATTAAGTATTCATGGAGAAGACTTGAGACAAGTTCAAAATTGTGAAATTAAGGTCAGGATCCGTTCATCTTCAAGAGCCCGAAGTGCAGTACACTCTACAAGGAATAGTTTATTCATTTAATTATTTATTTCAATTTAGGGCAGTACATAATAATCAATGTGTCCGCAAACTGCGTCAAAATAAATATGCTGGAATTAGCACAGTAGCTAAATTGCATCCATTGTCCTAAAAACTGCAATACAAGTAAAAACACAATCATATTATGATGTAAAGACCATGATGATATTTAGCAAGGAGGATTTCGATACATTATTCTAAAGCCATGGCTTGACAACCGTACTGGTCTTGGATAAGGGAGAGTCAAGTTTGCAGGTGAAAGAAATGTGTAACATGCATCATTAGCCTCTGGGCCTGGAGCATTAGATTTGAGAGTTTGGAATGTCTTCAAAAGCCATGAGAAAAGTTAGACTCTTAATTTGATAATGTTGAAATACAGTATTGTTATTACAGACTCTGATCATGTGAAAGCAAACTGACTTTGGTCTCTTTACTCTCTGTTTAGATGACCCAGAGCTGAAGAGGGACAAAAAGGCCCGGCCAGCTTCCATGTTTGAGCCCACAGACTTCCAGGCCAACGCCCTCCGCAAGAACCAGAGCAGCGACGACCTGGTCCGGGACGCACAGGTGGGAAACTGAATCAAATACATGTTATATCCAGACTCAATGCTGTGGCTACATGTAGAATAAATGTGGTCTTGGATTGCAGAGTGAGAAGGATCTGTGAACGCTGCAAATGCACAGGAATTGCTTGTGTCTCATTAGTTATTTATGAAAACGAATCTTTCAGGATGATACCGCAAAGACACAAACTGCACGCATGTAAAAGGAGGGTAGAACCTGTTTTGTATGTGTAGGCACGAGTCAAGTTGTGTGATCTAAAACTGTAATACTATATACTGTATTACTATGAGACAGAACATTTCTGTGCAACAAAACTAGATTTAAGTGAAGGTCCTGAATGATGTGTGAGGCAGTGTGAGTCATTAATAGGGCTGGGATGGAAATTAATCCCACTAATGAGAAGAGATTGAAATATTAACTGCATTGGGTTCGTACATTTCTTTTGTATTCCAGAAATCACTTTTATATATTTATCTACTGGATGTAGATTTAGAAAAGCAATTTCATTATCATTTCTACTGATGTTAATTTATCTCAAGGGCACATGGGATGGGGCTCTAAAATGTGATCTGTAGCTTCATAAATTATTATTTATTCTATTGTAAGGTATCCGTTGGTTTCTTAAGGCACCATTTAGTTTAAAGGATATTATTCTTTTACTTCTTGTCTTGTCAAACAACTTCTTTAAAACTTAATAATGGGAGGGGTTTGATTGTTTTAGAAACAGTCAAACAAGACATTGAAAACATAAATAATCACAGTGTGTTTTTAACCTGGATTAGAAGGCTGTCTCACATTTTCTGGAAGACTCTTCCAGACCTTAATTTTGACCATTTCAAACATTTATGAGAAGGGAATAGGAAATTGTTCAAGATACAGTGCCTTGCGAAAGTATTCGGCCCCCTTGAACTTTTCAACATTTCGCCACATTTCAGGCTTCAAACATAAAGATATAAAAATTATTTTTTTTGTCAAGAATCACCAACAAGTGGGACACAATCGTGAAGTGGAACAAAATGTATTGGATAATTTAAACTTTTTTTTACAAAAAAAAACCTGAAAAGTGGGGCGTGAAATATTATTCGGCCCCCTTGCGCTAAAACTTTGTAGCGCCACCTTTTGCTGCAATTACAGCTGCAAGTCGCTTGGGGTATGTCTCTATCAGTTTTGCACATCGAGATACTGGAATTCTTGCCCATTCTTCCTTGCAAAACAGCTCGAGCTCAGTGAGGTTGGATGGAGAGCGTTTGTGAACAGCAGTCTTCAGCTCTTTCCACAGATTCTCGATTGGATTCAGGTCTGGACTTTGACTTGGCCATTCTAACACCTGGATACGTCTATTTGTGAACCATTCCATTGTAGATTTGGCTTTATGTTTTGGATCATTGTCCTGTTGGAAGATAAATCTACGTCCCAGTCTCAGGTCTTTTTCAGACTCCAACCGGTTTTCTTCCAGAATGGTCCTGTATTTGGCTACATCCATCTTCCCATCAATTTTAGCCATCTTCCCTGTCCCTGCTGAAGAAAAGCTGGCCCAAACCATGATGCTGCCACCACCATGTTTGACAGTGGGGATGGTGTGTTCAGGATGATGAGCTGTGTTGCTTTTACGCCAAACATATCGTTTTGCATTGTGGCCAAAAAGTTCGATTTTGGTTTCATCTGACCAGAGCACCTTCTTCCACATGTTTGGTGTGTCTCCCAGGTGGCTTGTGGCAAACTTTAAACGAGACTTTTTATGGATATCTTTGAGAAATGGCTTTCTTCTTGCCACTCTTCCATAAAGGCCAGATTTGTGCAGTGCACGACTGATTGTTGAGCTTTGGACAAACTCTCCCACCTCAGCTGTAGGTATCTGCAGTTCATCCAGAGTGATCATGGGCCTCTTGGCTGCATCTCTGATCAGTCTTCTCCTTGTTTGAGATGAAAGTTTGGAGGGACGTCCGGGTCTTGGTAGATTTGCAGTGGTCTGCTACTCCTTCCATTTCAATATAATTGCTTGCACAGTGCTCCTTGAGATGTTTAAAGCTTGGGAAATCTTTTTGTATCCAAATCCGGCTTTAAACTTCTCCACAACAGTATCTCGGACCTGCCTGGTGTGTTCCTTTGTCTTCATGGTTCTCTCTGCGCTTTAAACAGAACCCTGAGACTATCAAAGAGCAGGTGCATTTATACGGAGACTTGATTACACACAGGTGCATTCTATTTATCATCATCAGTCATTTAGGGCAACATTGGATCATTCAAAGATCCTCACTGAACTTCTGGAGTGAGTTTGCTGCACTGAAAGTAAAGGGGCCGAATAATATTGCACGCCCCACTTTTCAGTTTTTTATTTGTTAAAGTTTAAATTATCCAATACATTTCGTTCCACTTCACGATCGTGTCCCACTTGTTGTTGATTCATGACAAAAAATTAACATTTTATATCTTTATGTTTGAAGCCTGAAATGTGGCGAAATGTTGAAAGGCGAATACTTTCGCAAGGCACTGTAAGTGCCACAATCTAAACCCTATTAAAGATATTACATTCTACTTCAGACTTGCTGTGTATACAATGTGATTTCACTTCTGACTTTGAATATTTGAGATGGTTGATACTATGTGGAAGTTTTCTTATTGTAATTATGCTAACAAAACTTCTCGTTCTCTTCTCTCCAGTCCGCCTCCAAACCGGTCAAGGTGCCTCCTCCGGTCCCTACGAAACCCAAGGGCCCTGCTGTCCTCCCATATGGCAAAGCGGCCCTGCACACCGGCACCTTCCCCAAAACCAAGCAGCCACAGCCAGGCCCCGGCCGCTCCCCTCTGCCCCCGTCCCAGAGCCAGACCCTGCCCCTGCCCTCCAAACAGGAGCTTCCCCCCGCCGCCACGGTCAGGCCCTTCACTCCGGAGCTCCCCAAGGACCGGATGGGCAAACCAAAGACCCTGGACGCCAACTCCATCTACTCCATGTACACGCAGCAGTCCGGCATCCAGGGGGCGCTGAGCCGGGCACAAGGCCGCACCAATGGCTTCACCAGCGGTACGTTTGAGGCTAACGGGGTTAACGGGGCTTACAGCTCAGTGACCGGAGAGGCAGCTTGTGCTGTATTCTCCGCCATCTGTTGTTCATGTTATAGGCCAATGGACAGAAAAAATAACCAGTACCTCCTGGGTATACTTGGGATAAACATGTGTGAGCTGTCTCATTATATGGAATGACCAGCTCTTAGGTTGCAGTGTGGCAGTTCCAAGATGCACACTGGTTTCTTAGGAGAAGGAAAATATTGCCTATGTATTGCTATTAAAGTGTTTCCAATATCGTGCAGCATTGAATATTGCACCATGAGCTGCATTACTGTGATAATACCATACACAGGCATGGGCATACATCATTTATCCCTAGGATGATTGGATGACAAAATCAAGATTTAAATTGTAAAATTGTTTTATTGTGAGACAAAGCCTAAATCATATATTATGCATAGCGGTTTTCATGTCACTCAAAGACTCCCATCATAGTACTAACCTGGCCTAACCCTGCTTAGATTTTGAGATCCGACTGGATCAGTCTTTAACATGCAGGTTGTGCCACATAACACCATTTATAATTATATTTGTTACAAAAATGACTATGGATATACATTTTCTGCTAAATGCTTTGAGCTGCCTTTCAGAACTCATAGAACTTACTCTCAAAAACAAGCAAAAAGATTAAACAGATTTGTTGTAATACTTCACTAATGTCGGTAGATCATTCCCCTTTCAACTTGAATTTCATCTTGTGCTCACTGTGCTTTTACATCTTCTTGAAACTTTTTCTCTCCAGTGTACGGCAAACCGGTCTTCTCGGGCTCCCAGTACCCGGAGAACCCATACCTGGACCGCCGCTCTCCCACTGAGAACGAGGTGGACCACAACAGCATCCCCACGCCCGCACAGACACCTGCCCACCCCGAGACTGAGCGCATACCCCGGCCCCTCAGCCCCACCAAGCTGCTCCCCTTCATCTCCAACCCGTACCGCCACCAGAGCGACGGCGACCTGGAGGCGCTGAGGAAGAAGCTCTACAACGCTCCCAGACCGCTGAAGAAACGCAGCTCCATCACAGAACCCGAGGGACCAGCCGGGCCAAACATCCAGAAACTGCTCTATCAGAAAACCACTCTGGCTGCCATGGAGACGACAGTCACTCCGACCACCCCGGCCTTCGCTATGGAGCCGGAGAAGATGCCGGAAAGCGCTCCCGTCCCTGTCAACGGGGAGGACGACAGCCACCCAAAACACGTCGAAGAAGCCCCGCCCACTGAGCCGGCTCGCCCAGAACCGGTCACCACGCCGTCGATAGTTATTGGCAGAGGTGGGTACTCCTTTCTAATCCACATTGTATTTTGAAGCGAGGTTTTATTGTTTCATGGAAATGACAAGGGTGCTTTGTGCTCTAGTGACAACCACAAGAATCCAAGTAAAAACATAAAAAGTTCAGACGATACAGTCTCAATTATGAACAAAGGATGTAGTTTTAACCCAGGGAGGCATAAGGGAGGCCTTTTCCAAAGCATTTTTAGATGGATGTAATAGATAACTTTTTGGCTTAGTTTTGGCTGTATATTCATAACTCTCTGAAATAAGTGTGTGTAATTTATATATAAGCAGACAAACAATTGTGGTGTTTTTACCATAATAAAAAAGCCTACCTTTTAAATCTTCCTTGAGTTTAAATTCTGCCCACCTCTCATCTTTTAGGAGGTGAAGAAATCATCCCTCCGCCCCCGCCCAGCCACCCAGCGCCACGGCCAGAGCATGTGGCCTTCCCCCCACCGCCTCCGCCCTCCTCTGCCGGGGAGGAGATCCACGTGCAGGTGCCCAGTATGCCCCCTCCTCCCCCACCTCCAGAGGGCTTCCTGGAGGAGTTCCCACCCTACCCGCCCCCTCCCTATCCCAGCGGGGCGGAACAGGACAGCCAGAGCGAGGAGAGCATGAAAGCCCCGGAAGTCACGGGACAAGTCACTCTGCCACCGGTGAGCATCAAAGAATACTCAATATATATGACGGTAACTTCAGTTTTATCAGAAAATCTATTGCACTTACTGACTTTCACGTAACAAAATCTATCAAAAAGATGAATTGTGAATGTGATCGGATTTGTTTACATTGTTTTACTTTTACTACACACTTTCAGTTGAGACAAAAACATTATTTGTGAACAAAGTACCCCAGATTTAATATAAACTACTTATTTACTAACTTTTACCCTTACAAATCATAGTATCACAGGTGGGTGACTACTACAACATTGTTTACTACTTACATTACTACAACAAAATATTGACTCCCAAAAAAACAATAATTCAAGGTTTTCTTTACAGTATGTGAGGTGAGTGTTATGCTAAATTCTCCATCGATCCATGGGTTTGATTGCACCAAACTAATAAAGCATTGAACTGATTCTTGTCAAATTTTATTAAGTTTACACCCATCTCCAAAAACAGTGTAATAATTCTACAGACATTATCAGAGACAAAGCTGTAAGATCTCAGTCCAGCCTCGGATCAGAACGGGAGATATTGACCCAAATGACTACTTTTGACACCCCCATAAATGTGCCTTTAGTCAAGTGTACTTTTTATGGAGAATTTGGTTCGAACTTGCTCTGTGTGCATCGCTTAAGCCAGTGTTAAACCCTTTTTCCCCTTGTGACTTTGTAACTGCTTACAAATAGCAATTCATGCATATTTGAGTTATTTATTAACCTGGCAAGAGCCAGATTGATGATTGTGTAGAACTCTAACGCGTTCTCCACGATATCAATCTGGGATTTCTCCCGGAGAATCCTTTCGGGGAAAGGAGGGATAAGCAGCAGAATACTTCAAGCTGATTGGGCGAAGTGACGCTGTGTGCCCGCCTACCAAGGTTGCCGTCCAGAAATGCACAAAGCGCCTCTCCCTCTCGCTGTTCATCTTTCAAAAAAGAAATTGGAGATTCTGCTAAAACTGACTTGATAGCCTCAGCTACGCGTCCGTCCTCCTGCGTAGCCATGTTTGTTTTGCTTCGGCCCGGCACTTCTTGCTTTCGTCAAACCCGGATATCCCGCCCTAAACCCCCAGACTGGCGCGTGATTGGCTCGCACACCCAGTGGTTCGACTCGAAAAGTGTAAGCGGGAGCGGTACAAGATGTATTCTCGAGTGTTTGTGAACTCACAAATACCGCGAGAATTCAGCTTGCAGGCAAGGTTAGTTATTTATATTCTCCAACTAAAGGATGTAATTGCTGCTCCTGCAATCAAATCTATTTAACAAGCAGCTTAAAGATAATTGTGAGAAAATAGACACACTTTGCATTCTATTTTATGTATTTTTACTGTTTTCCATGAACTTGAAAAATAAATTCTGATCTAAAAACTTAAACATTTTGGCAATAGAATAAACCTGTGACCTGCCCTAATATTGCATAACTTGGTAATCATGGAAAGCATCCGTATTGTTTGTTAATGCTAAGCCTCTCACCTCAGGTTTCAAAAGCCGTTGTGTGTTGAAAATAAACACACTTTCCCATAATCCTCCTCAAGAAGCTCTTGGATTGAGTTGGTTTTAACCCAGAAAGCCGGTGTGACTAAAAGTCCGATCCATGACCCACTTCACCCTCTCTCACACCCAGTTTCATAAAGCAAAGACATCTTAATGAGGTTACATAAGCCTTTGATTAACTGGGAAATATTTGTGGAGTACAGCCTGTTCCCGTCGTAGATTAGCAGCGGAATAATAATTGCTGGAAAGTTACTCGCTCCTTCCTCTGGGCTGGTTTCTGTGGTAGCTCTTTAGTCGCTCAGTTGTTCCAGTTTGAGTTATGGTTGTTGTGGCCGCAGGGTAAAAGGACCAACCTTCGCAAACTGGGCTCCGAGCGCATCGACCACAGCATGAGGGTCAAGTTCAACCCGCTGGCTCTGCTGCTGGACTCTTCGCTGGAGGGAGAGTTTGACCTGGTCCAGAGAATCATCTACGAAGTGAGTCACAGGGATTTAGTGCGGGTTTCAAATGAGGACAGGGGGATAGTTAAAATGGTTAAAAATGGTTTTGTTAAAGGTTTCCCATTATAATAAGTGCAGAAATATTTAAGCTATCATTACTTAGTTTAACAATACATAAACGGTAATAAAATCTTGAATATCTTTTGCAAATTGTAGAAATTAAGACTATAGGCTGATTACAAGTCTGTGTACGAATTAGGTTGAGTAGTCCTGATCTAGAGTAATAAAATAATGTATTCATTTGACTATTGATAATTCAAGTCTATGGTGAGTCTAGGGGATCTCAACATAGATTCGAACCTATTCCTAGTCTTTAAATTATCTTTACCATGAGTCTACTCATTTATTCATGATTTTAATCTCCAAACTGCATCTACTCTTGGTTAAGTGCATTTTAATCATAGAATCTAATTTATGGACTCTTCTATTCAAACCAATGGATTGATAGATATTTGAACACACTCACAAATAGTGCCATTTAAAGTTTTGGAACCGACATATATTTTACAATGTGATCTGACTAATCTACAAGTTTCTTGCTCTCAGAACAGTTTACTTCTATCACTAGTTTTCTCATGCCTGTATCTGCGGCTGCAGCCTCTGTCACATCTTTAGATCAGCTTTTTCAGACCACCCTCACTCAGCCAATCACGTCTGTTTCTTACAATGTTTTTGTTGACAAGAATTTGCTTTTACAAAAAAGCGTTGCTTATGGTGGAAAGAGTGAGGTATTCCAGCTTTGGTCTGGTGATGCTAAAGTATTGTAACCGCCCTCTGTCAGGTGGAAGACCCCAGCCTGCCCAACGACGAGGGCATCACTGCTCTGCACAATGCGGTCTGCGCCGGTCACACAGAGATCGTCAAGTTCCTGGTCCAGTTCGGGGTCAACGTTAATGCGGCCGACAGCGACGGATGGTACGTGGACTCTCATGTTTACAATGTGCAGGAGAATTGACACGTTATTACTTCTTCTTTAAAAGGTACATGTCTCCTCTCTCAATATGCAATTACCACCGTTATTGGTCTAAACGTCCTCAGGCTGCAAAATTAATCACATCAAAACCCGAGAATCCGTCAGCTCTAATTGTGCATTAAACAACTTGGTTCTTTATTATAGCCTCCAGCTCCACAACCATTTCTCTGTCAGTAAATCTGCTTAGACTTAGGAGCGAGAAATTCAACATTCATTTTGTGTTAGTCTTGTTTGTGTTTATGAATTTTGTTATTTTGACAAGAAAATGCTAATAAATATAATTAATTGTTATTAATTATTATTGTTTATCTCAAGATTGCTATTGATTTTCTTACCTTCTAACATCTCTGGTCTGCTTTCTCCCTCTAGTCTGGTCCGGCCTCTTTCTGGTTTGATTGCTCTCTCTGGTCTGGTCTCCCTCTCTCTGGTCTGGTTTCTCCCTCTGGTCTAGTGTTTCTCCCTCTGGTCTAGTGTTTCTCCCTCTGGTCTAGTGTTTCTCCCTCTGGTCTAGTGTTTCTCTCTCTGGTCTAGTGTTTCTCTCTCTGGTCTGGTCTCTCTCTCTGGTCTGGTCTCTCTCTCTGGTCTGGTCTCTCTCTCTGGTCTGGTTTCTCCCTCTGGTCTGGTCTCTCTCTCTGGTCTGGTCTCTCTCTCTGGTCTGGTCTCTCTCTCTGGTCTAGTGTTTCTCTCTCTGGTCTAGTGTTTCTCTCTGGTCTGGTCTCAGCCTTACTCATTTTATGTGAACGTATACTGGAAACAGCAAAACACAGTATTATTTTCTGGATGCATTTGTTTTCATTATAACATCTCTGTTGTTGCTAATGGTTCTGTTTGTTTCCCGTTAAAAAGTATTGCTGTTGGATTAAGACCATTGGTAATGAATGCAGTAAGGATCTCAGGAGTTTAAGTCTGATATTCTTTATAATTGGAAATGCTCTACAAAGCTAGTTACTGTGCACAGGGACATGCTTATACAAAGTCAGTGTTGTTTACTATATACACTGCTTTACACACACTTTTCTGAGGGAATGAAAGATGCATACATACAGTATTTAAAACAATATCTCCCCTTTGAATGAGCCTCACCAGTAATATTTGCTGTAGGAGAATAGTTGGACCAATTTTTAGGGGACCAATTAATTGTTTCCGATCAGGAAGCTGCAGGGGCAGGTCTAACTGCTGCTTGCATTTTTTTTTTAAAGTCTCGACCATTTATTTCTAAAACACAATGCCTCAGAAACTCTCATAAACTGACACGCTGTGTGGTACAAAAGGTAAAATCTTTGACCACACTAAATGGCTTCATCCAACCACTAACCATAAGTGGAAAGAATTCTATCCGAACAATCTATCATATTCTCATTAAAATATCCAAAATATACATTCTACCAATGTGTGTAGAAGGAGGAGCACACCTGTACATGGAGCCATAATACACTCACTACTTTGTCTGTACGTTTTCTCATGTGATGTCTGTCCTTGTGTGTCTCAGGACGCCGCTGCACTGCGCCGCCTCCTGTAATAACGTGCAGGTGTGTAAGTTCCTGGTGGAGTCTGGCGCCGCCGTGTTCGCCATGACCTACAGCGACATGCAGACGGCGGCCGATAAGTGTGAGGAGATGGAGGAGGGCTACACCCAGTGCTCCCAGTTTCTCTACGGTCAGTTTCTTGTCACACATTCTACTTTTGCTTCTACTTGAAAGTTGTGGATGATACAGTGTTTCAAAACTTACTTTGGCAATAACAACAATTTGAAGAGTAGAGAGAAATTCCTCGCCCTCTATCTCGAGTGCATGTAATTATGGCCTCTGTCACATGTTTAGATCAGCTTTTTTTCAGCCAGTTTGATGGCTTTAAGAACTGTTTCTGCAGACTCGGTGAAGTGTGTGTGTGCGTGTGTATTGTGCAGGCGTGCAGGAGAAGATGGGCATCATGAACCGGGGCGTGGTGTACGGCCTGTGGGACTACAGCGGCGAGAACACAGACGAGCTGCTGTTCAGAGAGGGAGACTGCATGACCATCCTGCGGAGGGAGGACGAGGAGGAGATCGAGTGGTGGTGGGCGCGCACGGGCGACAACGAGGGCTACATTCCACGCAACCTGCTGGGGGTACGGTGTCCACACTTTTAAACACGTATCACTGGAAGCCTGCTTTGCTCATTTCAAAACTGTTGCTGCATTTTGGCGAGAATTACACCAATATATGGCGACTGCAGATTTGCAGTATTTTATTATTATGTGGAGCTTAAACACACAGTGGTCCAGCTTCTGTTGACAGGAAATTCTTTTTATGTGGAGTTTACATGCTCTCCTTGTGTCTATGGAGGTTTCTATGGGTGACCTAGTTTCCACTACCATTAAAAACAACTTATAAAAGTTGTAAATATTTAAATTTCAGCCTGTTTGTCCGCAACGCAGCTTCAGGTGTTGATTATACTCTTTGTATATTAAAATGCTGTGGACAACTCCAGATAAACGTCAAAGACAAAATGTTTCTCAGGATGGAAAGGCTCGCGATCCAACTCACCAGTTGAGAGCCACTGTTGGTCCAGTTTTGATGTGAAGATCTGAGCCTTCTCCACTGCTACAAACTAGAAAATACCAAATGTGATCTGTCCCTTATTTTTTCCCGTACGTAATTATATGTGTCATTTTCTTGCAGCTCTACCCCAGGATAAAACCAAGACAGCGGAGCCTGGCCTGAGCCACCACCAACAAGCTGCACATTCCTATGGACAAAACCTGCCCAAAACACTTCACACAAACTGGCTTTAACACAAATGAAGACTACAAATGGACGTATGAAGGATCTGTGGACTTTTTGAGCCCAACCGGCACTTTGACTGGTCTCTACTGCGGAGACGCTTATTTCCCCAAGAAGAAGAAAACGACGCAATCCCATCCTTTTTTTGTACTTGTCAAAAACTCTTTCTTTCTGAAACAAACAAAAGAACAAGCAGTATTTTTATGTGTTTTTTTAGAGATTTAGTGCATGTGATGAATGATTGAGGGAGGATGATCATATGACAATCTGAAGGGGCTATCACTTTGGTCAATTTACTTTTTATTTTGTTTTTGAAAAACTGTGCCTCGTTATAGCTGCACTAGCGGTGTCAAGTTGTAGCCTAACGATTGTGAATTGAAAATAGTTAGTAATAGAGTAATTGTTAATACTCTGCGGTATATGATTTTGCAAAAACTAGCAAGCTAACGTTAGTCTGCAATTGATTCGCCGAAGAGGAAATATCATGCAGTATGAATTCCAATATTTTGCTATTTCGTGTCAGATTTCAAACAATGCCTTTATTTTTCTAGCTGAAGGTTTTACTAGACTCATATCAGCTTAAGTGCAAAAACTCCAGACATATCTCCATTAACGCAAATGTATTTATTTTTGGTACTTTTTCTTTAGCCCTTTTGTCAAGTCTATAACCACTCGTGTAGAATTTGAAGCATTTACAATAAAATAATTTGTACCATGTGGTGTCGTCGTGCTGGTATGAACATGGACGCTACAGTGTACAAAAGGAGACAAAATGTATGAGACATTTGCAAAGGGATTGGAGTAAAAATATGTATATTCAACATATATTTGTATAGTCTAAACCACAACAGCAGTCGTCTTGGAAGACTTTACAAAGTTATCAATTGCTCAACAACAGATCAGAGAATGATGTGTGAGAGAGTGATCACCAGAAATGTCCAGAAATGTTTATAATTGCCCTTATATAATAGAAGCCAGATTCAGGGGCCTCTTCATCACACCATGAAGCAGAAAATGGGACAGTGTCAAATGGCAATGAACAGACTACAGCTGAATGATGAAGCAGAGGATAGTGCTGGAGTTACCACTTCTCCAGCAGGGGTCTCCATATGCAGTGTGACTGACAATCTGTTTTCTAAAACACAACCTACTGAGCCATATCCTAAATTAAAAAGCAACAAAGGGTACTTTTTCATCATTCCTTGGCCAAAATAAAAGATTTGTCTACTTATCTCTAAATTTACCTTGGTAATAGTAAAGTTAGCTAATTACTAGGCTGTCAAAATTATCGCGTTAATTCACGTTAATTACCGTTTTCATTAACGCGTAAAAAAAAATAATTAACGCATTAACTGCCACTGTCAATTGCGTTTCCCGCTATTTTCACGTTCCCAGATGTAAGGCTTGAGGCAATATTTTATCGAGCCAGCAGATGGCAGCATTGCTCTATGAATGGTTTGAAAACAGCTAGAAGCTAGATAAGATAATAAAACTGACCTCTACTCGACTGGGGAACGAAACAAGCTAGAAACTAAATTATTTTTGCTGATGAAAGTAGACAGTCCATTCTTTCAGAATTTAGATAGTCATAGTACACAATATTCTGTGGGTCTTAAAAATTCAGTAAAAATCATCAGAAACGGCTGGCAATATGGGAGTTCTGAAATAGGCTGGCAGTCAATCGCATGTCCGAATGACCCGCCCATTTATAAAAATATCACTCAGAATGCCGTGGACACGTGCGTGTGTGTGATGGTGACAGCGGTAACGTGGTCATATAATACACGCATATATATACACGCACAGGGGCCATTCTCTGATGTTGTGTGACACACGGAGGAGAGGAGGAGACACGCTGAAATGCAACCAAACTCGCAAAATTAAATCTGGGGTACCTACATTTTCCCTTTCATTAACAGCTCTTGTTGATTGTATCCAAAAGTAGAAGGTTGTGAGCAAGTCAAACAGACTTAAGTACATTGGTATGAATAACAATGTGTCATTACATTTGAAAATGTCATTTAACTTCAATTGGAGTGGATTTGAAATAGAATGTTAAAAATGCGATGAATCGTGAGTTAACTCACCATTACTATGCGATTAATCAACTAAAAAAAATTAATCGTTTGACAGCCCTACTAATTACATAATATATCAATTATAATATATCATTATTAGAATATTGATGGTAGACGTGCCAAAAGTACTAGTACAGTAAGTATTTGTTAAAGTATAGTATTTAAATGATCCAAGGCTGGTCAATTTAGGTAAAATCAAAATTCAAAAAATGTTAAGGTAATTTTTAATCACTGGCGGGTCAATTTGACCCGAGGATAGCACAAGGGTTGGATTATTAAAAGTAATAAAAGATGAGCAGACATACTGTGGGTATAATACATACAAACATTTTAAGCATTGCCTTTGAAACACTATCAACATTATCGTTGTATGAATTATTAATTCTAGCAGAGATGAAAATGATAAAACGTGTAGAACTGATTTAACAAACCCTAACGGTAATGAATGAAACCAATAGCAAGCATGAATAACCACTTCAAACCTATTATGTTTCCATCTGCAAAATAACTAGTTGTTTCAAAATGTAAGGAGAAAGAAGTTCAGATATTTGACTTTTAAAGTGAGACGTAAAATTTAAACATTGACACATTAAACAATAAAATAAGTTGTGAAGTATTGACAAAAGGAATAAAAACTACCTCCGCCTCTGTTTTTGGGACATTACTTAGATCTGTACAGTGGAAAAACTGATTGTGGCTGATCCCGGCTTCACATTTTCACTCCTAATTCTGTTCATGTGAATAATGAATGCTCACATGTATTATTCATAGAGTCGATCAGCTATAGAGTCCAGTGTTCACTCAAGTTTTCTCCCACCTGTCACCTCAATGTCACCGTTACCATTGCATCTGTATTGTCAGGAATGATTGATCTGATCGCCTGTGAAACTAATGACTGCTACTCTAATTATTTTAGGTGAACCCAATGATAATGATCTTCCACATGTGAGACTATTAGCATTGTTAAAAATATGACTGGGGAAGAATGATGGTTCTACGTCATGGTGCTACGTCCCTTAGGACTTCGCTAGTGGGATATCACTCGTGACCCCCAGGTCACACGCCAGAAAGATCAAAATAATTTGCTCCAATCACCAGCCACCTTCCTCTATAAATGCCCCTGCACAAGGCCGCACCCCCTCTTTCACTCTGGCGCCGATTGAGATCTACCGTTCAATTTACCTGAGGAAAAGATGTCTTCTGATGCTCGTCCGAGTTCCCCTTCGCCATCCGGCGTCGGACGTCGTCGTTGCTCGACTTGTCGGGTCAAGCTCCAGCGCAAGGACCAGCACTCCAGCTGCTTCGTGTGCCTGGGTTCGGGCCATGCGGCGTTGAGCGCCACCTGCGCCTCGTGTCTCGCTCTCCCCAGGGAGGAGAGTGAACGCAGGCGCGCGTTCTTCGCCGCTACAGCGCCCCGTCCGGACTCCTCTCAGGACGAGGAGTCTGTGATTGACTGGGCCCCTCTCGACCTTCCACCCGTGCCCGCGGAGTGGGGTGACTGCGAGGACGGAGAGGTTTCGGAGGTCGGCTCTCTCCTCACGCTGGACGAGGTGGTGTCCAACCCGGAGCCGGACCGCTTCCCGCTGGACCACATGCCTGGGCTCTACTCCACGGCGGCGGCCATCATGGATGCCCCCCTGCCACCGCAACCGAACCAGAGGGTGGAGGACTTCACCTCTGGTTACGCCACCCCTCGAGGGAGGAGGAGAGCGCAGCCCACGTTGTGCCCGCGGATGAACCCGATCGTCCATTACGCGACACGTGAGTGGCCAAAGCCCCTAGCAGCCAAGAGGCCCGCTTTGGGGTACGGCATGTACTGCAACGTGCAGGACTGGTCCTGGACCGGCGGGGTCCCGGACATCAAGGATTCGGTTCGAGCGGCCCTGCACCCCTCCGTATCCGTGTGGCCCGGCACCAGACCTCTCCTTCCCTCCGAGGGGGACAGGATGTCTTTGGCGATGCACGACAGATGTTACGCCAATGCGGCACAGGTCGTCGCCGTGGCGAACAACATGGCTTTCATCACGGGGGCCCTGGATAGGTCGCTCTCTTCTGGCCAGGCGCTCAGTGGAGACACCTTATCTCAGGCAAGGACCACTTCAGCGGCGATCCTGCGCATGTGCCAGGCGCTAGCTGTCGATGGCGGCCGCACTATGGCGGCAGCACAAGTCGGGGCCAGACACCTCTGGCTGGGGCCGGTGAACCTCAGAGAGGCGGAGAAGAGGCAGCTGCTGGACCTGCCCATCTCCCAGACGTCGCTCTTCGGTCCGGAGATGCAGACCCTGATGACTAGGCTGGACACCGCAGCTAAGGACTCTGCTAGCCTAGCCCAGCACTTAGCAACGAGGCGCGAGGCCCGCCCACCAGCGCGGAGCCAAGACAGAGGCAGGGAGCGCTCGCCCGGCAGGCGCCCCGGGCCATATCCACGCTCCGGGGCTCATCGTTCCCCAGCGACGAGGCCCCCGGGCCCAGACAGGCACACGGGAGGCTCGCGGGACCAACGCACCCACCGACGACCTCCCTATGGCAGAGGAGGTCGGGGTGGGAAGAATTCTTTCAATAAAAGCCGTCCGGCATTTCATCAGTACTCGTTGTCTGAGTCTCATTTGGGGGTATGTAACATGTCAAATGATCTGAATTCTGATTGTGTTACTTCTCGAGCACATAACGTGGCTCCGCTAGGCCTGCAGCCCCCAGAGAAGGGCGTGCAGCGTGCTACGCGGGCCACGAGCTCCGATTCACGGGTACATGCTTTGCCCTCCCGGAGAGAGGGCAGGCGGAGGGATCTGGTGAGTAATAATGTGTGTGCTTCGGCCGAACGCGTGTTAGCATCTCTGAGCTACAAGGCTAACACGGGGTTTCCCACTCCAGGGGCTCGCCCCCCCCTCCATGAGGCAAGAGCCAGGGGGGGGCACAACAGCCGAGTCACGTGTGGTGAGCAGAGCTACAAGGCTAACACGGGGTTTCCCACTCCAGGGGCTCGCCCCCCCTCCATGAGGCAAGAGCCAGGGGGGGGCACAGCAGCCGAGTCACGTGTGGTGAGCAGTCCCGCACTTATGACGTCGGGCCTGCAGAACACGTGACCGCCCCCGGCGCTCACGGTGTGACGCAGGGGCCCCCCCGGCCCTTTCAGCCACCCCCCCTCCCTGCTAGGAACACCAGGAGAGGGCGGGGCCGTGACGTCTCGTGTTCCAGCTCCCGTTCCGCCCCTCACAGACTTCTACAGCATCTGGAGGGAGCAGGGCCTACTGACAGATATTTGGCTGGAGAAAACTTTGCGCAGGGGTTACGCACTGCAATTTTTCCGAAAGCCACCACCATTCCGAGGCGTACGGGCAGTACGCTCTCAGGTACGGGGATCGATAGAGGCACTACAAGCGGAGGTCTCCTCTCTGCTGAGTCGAGGCGCAGCAGTGGAGGTAGACCCGCAGGACGCCACCAGGGGGCTGTACTCCCCTTACTTCTTAGTGCTAAAGAAGTCAGGCGGGGTGCGTCCCATTCTGGATCTGCGCGTGTTAAACGAGTGCATTTCCAAACGGCAGTTTCGGATGCTGTCCACAAGGCAGCTCCTCGAGTGTGTCAGGGAGGGAGACTGGATGACATCCATAGACCTGACAGATGCGTACTTCCACGTGCCCATAGTACCAGAACACAGGAGGTTTCTGCGCTTCGCAGTGGGAGAGAGGAATTACGAGTACTGCCGTCTACCCTTCGGGTACGCACTCGCGCCTCGGACTTTTTCCAAATGTGTGGAAGCAGCTCTGGAGCCGATCAGACGCGCAGGGGTAAGAATATTAACCTATATAGACGATTGGTTAATACTGGCCTCATCCAGGGAAGTGGCCGTGAGCCACACGCACTGGGTCCTGTCCCACATAACAGCGTCTGGGCTTTGTGGTGAACAGGGAGAAGAGCAAGCTGCAGCCAGCCCAACGCATGATTTATCTCGGCCTGCAGCTAGACTCTGTGACATTCCGTGCTGCATTGTCCGTGGACAGACGGATGAATATTACCCGTCTGGCCCGGGAGGTTCTGGCGGGCCCCAGAGTCCCCGCTTGGCGCCTCAGGTCCCTGCTGGGAATTATGGCGGCGGCTCATGCTGTGGTGCGGCTAGGCCTGCTCCACATGAGAAATTTTCAGAGGTGGTTCTCGCGCCTCAGGCTTCACCCCTCCCGGGACGGGGGGAGGCTGATCTGGGTTCCCCAAGGGGCAGCATCGGACATCAGGTTCTGGCTCACTCCGGGTCTATTGCGGGACGGAGTGACTCTGGCCTGCGCCGTGTCTCACGTCGAGGTGTTCACGGACGCGTCGCTCGAAGGATGGGGCGGGGTCCTCGGCCAGAGCTCTGTAGGAGGCTGCTGGTCGGACTCAGCCCGTCACATCAACCTGCTGGAGATGGAGGCAGTGCACAGAGTACTGCTGCACTTTGCCCCTCAGCTGCAGGGGAGACACGTGATGGTGCGCTCAGACAACACCACAGTGGTCTCCTATCTGAACAGGCAGGGGGGCACCAGGTCCCCCGCTCTCCATCGCATGGCGACGGTGACGCTGCTGTGGGCGGCGCTTCACCTCCTGTCTCTCAGGGCGCGCCACGTCCCGGGGGTCCGGAACGTGGGAGCCGACAGGATGTCCAGGGGGGGCCCACTCCAGGACGAGTGGGGCCTGGCCCCACGGGTAGCTGCGGAGATCTGGCGAAGGTTCGGCCGTCCAGTGGTCGACCTTTTCGCCAGTGCAGAGAACGCACAGTGCCCGTCCTGGTTCGCCTTAAGGGCCGCGGACGAGCCGCCTTTAGGCGTGGACGCTCTGGCTCATTACCCATGGCCAGGGGGCCTGTTGTACGCTTTCCCACCGGTGCGTCTCCTGCCGGTCCTGCTGCGGAGGATCGAACAGGAGAGGAGATCGGTGATCCTGGTGGCTCCGGACAGTCCGCATGCCCGGTGGTTCCCCTTCCTGAGGGGCATGGCGGTGATGGAGCCCTGGGCCCTCCCGGACGAGCCGGGGGCTCTAGTCCAGGGGGCAGGAGCCCTGTTTTCACGCCCGATAATCGGCCGCAGGCTCTGGGGCTTGGAGGCTGAGAGGCGGAGCCTCGTAGACCTGGGTCTTCCCCCTGCGGTGGTGGAGACCATTCAGGGAGCGAGGGCGCCGTCCACTGTGAGGGCCTACGCCACGAGGTGGAGGCTATTCAGTGTCTGGTGCGATTCCCGTTCCTGGGATCCCAGGTGTTGCCCGCTGGAGGGGGTCCTGGGATTCCTACAGGAGCTCTTCGACAAGGGGAGGGCTGTCGCTACCTTGGCGGTGTTCGCGGCAGCCATTACTTCGGGTCACGACGGATTCGGGGGGTTCACAGCCCGTTCTCATCCGTTGGTTAAACGTTTTCTGCGGGGGGCGCGCAGGAGGAGGCCCCCGCTCCAGAGAACGCCTCCGGTTTGGGACCTCAGGGTGGTCCTTAGGGGGCTGTCGGGTCCGCCTTTTGAACCGGCGGCGGAGGCGAGTCCCGAGTGTATCGCCTTTAAGACGGCCCTCTTGCTGGCGTTGGCGTCTGCTAAGAGGGCGGGCGATTTGTGTGCGCTCTCCGTCCATGCGTCGTGCCTGTCCTTTGGAGAGGACGACGGCATGGTGGAATTGTGGCCCAATCCGGCTTTTCTCCCCAAGGTCATCACGTCGGCCTTTAGGTCAAGAGTCATCAGGATTAGGGC
Source organism: Knipowitschia caucasica (assembly GCA_964034765.1). Lineage (NCBI taxonomy): Eukaryota > Metazoa > Chordata > Actinopteri > Gobiiformes > Gobiidae > Knipowitschia > Knipowitschia caucasica. The sequence goes on along the minus strand of OZ035835.1, from coordinate 13,710,763 downwards.
TTTCCATCCGCCGCCGCATGCCTCCCCCGAGGAGGAGCGGCAGCACCTTCTGTGTCCTGTCAGAATGCTGAGGCATTACCTGGCCATGACGTCGTCATTCAGGTCGGGTGGTCAGCTGTTTGTGTGTCTGGGCCCCAAGAACAGGGGCGCCCCGCTGTCGGCTCAGCGGCTGGCGCATTGGGTCGCCACGGCGGTGCGGCGGGCGTATCAGGCGCAGGGTCTGGCCCCCCCGGTGGGTTTCAGGTCGCATTCCACGCGTGGGATGGCGGCCTCTACGGCCCTTCTCAGGGGGGCGTCGGTCGAGGACGTCTGCCGTGCGGCTTCTTGGGCGTCGTCCTCCTCTTTCGTCGGGTCTTATCTTTCGGATGTGTCGGACCGGTCGGTGGCCCATTCCGTGCTGAGTGCAGCGGACTGAGTTAGACCGTTGGGTCCCTCCCCTGAGGGGGCCTTCGGTCTATTTCCGCCCTGGTGCAGGAGCTCTTGGGAGAGGCATCCTACAGGTGCGGTACATTTTGTGTGTTTGGTCGGTCTGGTAGTCCACGTCAGGAGCTCTTGGGAGAGGCGTCCTGTGACTACGGATGACCTACGGCTTGTGTTACGTGGGGGTATCCTTGGTAGGAGTGGCCCCGTAACACACTTGTTTCTTCTGCCCTGAGTCCTCTCACGTTGTGAGGGTCTTGCTCGGGCGGAGCTCCAATCACCCTTCGCTGGCCTGCTGGGAGTACATTTTCCTACGGCCTCCGCGTTGTGTCCCACTAGCGAAGTCCTAAGGGACGTAGCACCATGACGTAGAATGAATAGTTACTTAATGTAACTTAAGTTCTACGAATAGGTGCGTAGTCCCTTAGCTACGAGCCCATCAGGCCAGCCCAGCTTGGCAGAGTTCAAGAGGGGGTGCGGCCTTGTGCAGGGGCATTTATAGAGGAAGAGGATGCCAGGAGAGAACCCCACCTCCTCATCAACGCGGGAAGGCCTAAGGAGATGAACCACTCCTTCGATCAACGCGGGGAAGACTAAGGCAGATGAACCACCATTCCTCATCAACGTGGGAAGGACCAAAGGGAGATGGTTGGTGGTTTTCCGCGACGTCACTCTGCCGCTCAGCTCAGTGAACATCCAGGGATAAGGAATCGAGAGGGGATAAGGGGGGTAGGAAAAAACTCTTACAAGTACCGTGGGTTCTTTGTTAATCTGAACCACAAACTGGATGGAGTCATAAACACAGACGCCCTCTTCATGAAGGCAGGCCGCCTTACTGCTGAGGAGGCTCAGTTCTTTTGGAGTGCAGGGGCCACTCTGAAGCTTCTATGACTCTTGTGGTGGAGCTCTCTTGTACGGTGTGGTCCTTACTGGTACAGGCTGGCATCACAGAGAGGGACAGGAGAAGCTGGACAAGTTATCAGGAAGGTCCAGCTCAGTCTGGGAGGCTGATCCTCTGGACACAGTTTGCAGCCGGTGGGGTACAAGGAGCGGACATGAGCAAACTAACATCTATAGCGTCGACCATGACTGTTCGCCCCTGCAGGACACTCTCTTGCTGCTCTGGAGAGCAGCTTCAGTGACAAGACTAATTCACCTCGTGTGTGAAGGAGAGGATTGACAGGTCTTCTTCCCTGCTGCTGTCAGATGAACAACGAGAATGTGCAACAGGAACTGCTAATCAGTCACTGATAGTTCACTATTACATTTTGTCACTAGTCACTTTACCTGTTATCAGGTACTACTGTATTATTACAGATCTGATAATTCTGCCTTTCCCGTCACTTTACTGTGATTTTTTTTTACGATGCTTATTCTGCTCCTATTCATATTCTCCGCTGCTAAGTACCCATATTCCCATTGTAATACTCCTGAACCAAGGCGTTATAGCCAAAGTTTGTATTTTTATTCTTATCTTAAATATTATTGTCTATGTCTTAACAATAGACTATGTGATGTGCTGCAATCTGAGTGCACTTATGTCCTCTCTCTGCTGTCATGTGCCACGATGAACTGACATTTCTCCGACTGTGAGACTAATAAAGGCTTTTATTTATCGCAGAGAGAGAGAGAGACCAGAGAGAGAGAGCCGATAGAGCGACCCAGGGTGAGAGACCAGCGAGAGAGAGCAGAGAGATGAGACCAGAGAGGAGCAGACGGATAGACCAGAGGAGAGAGCACCAGAGGAGGACGAGACCAGGGAGAGGAGAGCATGAGAGAGAGGCAGGAGAGAAGAGACCAGAGAGAGACAGGGGAGGAGCAGAGAGATGAGAGACCAGAGGAGAGCCAGAGAGAGAGACCGAGAGAGCGCAGAGCAGAGACCAGAGAGAGAGACCAGAGAGAGAGACAGAGGAGGAGACCATGAGGAGAGACCAGGTAGAGAGACCCAGGAGCTGAGAGCAGACGAGCGAGAGCAGAGAGAGAGCAGAGAGAAGAGAGCAGAGAGGAGGACCCGAGAGATACCGGGAGAGAGAGCAGAGAGAGGCAGAGAGAGAGACCAGAGAAGAGACCCGGGAGAGAGAATAGAGAGCAGAGAGAGAGACCCAGAGAGAAGAAACCAGCAGAGAGAGCAGAGAGAGACCAGAGAGAAGGACCAGAGAGAGAGAGAAAAAACCCCCAGTAGAGAGAGCAGAGTCGAGAGCAGATAGAGAGCAGAGAGAGAGAGAGCAGAGAGAGACCAGAGAGAGACCAGGGAGAGAGAGCAGAGAGGAGAGCAGAGAAGAGAGCAGGAGAGAGCAGAGAGAGAGAGCAGAGAGAGTCCAAGAGAGACACACACACACTCTCATCACTGTGTGAGTTTTGGCTCAGGTGATGTACCTGATGATAGACCCCAGTGTGTAGTTCATTTCCTTCATACTTGAACCAAAAACCGCGTCATGTTGGTGAGAACAAAACGCTACCTGACTTTCCCCCGTGAGAGCAGTACGGCTCTGGTTTCTCCCTGTCCCCTCTCTCTCTTTCTCTCTGTCTCTCTCTTCTGGTCTTTGTCTCTCTCTCGTTATGGTCTCTCTCTGGACTCACTCTGGTCTCTCTCTCTGGTCTCTCTCTGGTCTCTCTCTGGACTCTCTCTGTCTCTCTCCCTGGTCTCTCTCTGGTCTCTCTCTGCTCTCTCTCTCTCTGCTCTCTCTCTGCTCTCTCTTGCTCTCTTACGCTGGTCTCTCTCTGGTCTTCTCTCTCGGGTCTCTCTCTGCTCACTCTCCTGGGTACTCTCTCTTGGGTCTCTCTCTCTGCCTCTCTCCCTGGTCTCTCTTGGACTCTCTCTCTGCTCTCTCTCTTCTCCTTCCCTGGATCTCTCTCTGGTCTCTCTCAGCTCTCTCTCTCTGCTCTCTCTCTGCTCTCTCTTGCTCTCTCTCCTGTCTCTCTACTGGTCTCTCTCTTTGGTCTCTCTCTCTGTCTCTCACTTTGCACTCTCTCTGGTCTCTCTTGCTCTCTCTTGGTCTCTCTCTTGTTCTCTCTCTTGGTCTCTCTCTCTCGCTCTCTCTCCCTGGTCTCTCTCTGAGTCTCTCTCTCTGCTCTCTCTTGCTCTCTCTCCCTTGGTCTCTCTCTCTGGTCTCTCTCCTTGGTTCTCTCTGCTCTCTCTCTGGTCTCTCTCTCTGCTCTTCTCTCTATGGTCTCTCTCCCTGGTCTCTCTCTTGCTCTCTCTCTCTGTCTCTATCTCTCTCTGAGATAAGCTAAAACTTTATTAGTCTCACAGTGGAGAAATGACAGCCCATTGGTCATCGTTGCAACAATTACAGCAGAGAGAGGACATAAGAGCATCCGATTCGCACACATCAAATAGTTATTGTTTAAGACAATAGACAATAAAATTAAGAAAGAATAAAAATAAACTTTGGGCTATAATGCACTTGGTTCAGAGTATTTAACAGATGGATATATTGTACTTTAGCAGCGGAGAATATGAATATGAGCAGAATAAGCATCGTAAAAAATATCACAGGTAAAGTGACGGTGAAAGGCAGAAATATCACGATCTGTAATAATACAGTAAGTACTGATACAGGTAAAGTGACTAGTGACATAGTTATAGTGAACTATCAGTGACTGATTAGCAGTTCATGTTGCAACATTCTCGTTGTTACTGTCTGAAAGCAGCAGGGAAAGAAAGGACCTGTCAAACCTCTCCTTCACACAGGAGGGTGAATTAGTCTGTCACTGATACTGCTCTCCAGAGCAGAGAGAGTTGTTGCCGGGGGGCGTCAGTCATGAGTCAGCATAGATGTTAGTTTGCTCAGGGACCCTCCTGTCCCCCACCTGCTGCCACTGTGTCCAGGGAAACAGCCAGGACTGAGCTGGACTTCCTGATAACTTGTCCGCTTCTTCCTGTCCCTCTTGTGATGCTGCTGTTCCAGGCAGACACAACGTACAAGAGGCTCCACCACAGAGTTCATAGAAGGTTCTTCAGGAGTGGCCTGCACTCCAAAGACCTGAGCCTCCTCAGCAGGTACGAGGCGGCTTCTGGCCCTTTACCCATGAAGAGGGCGTCTGTGTTAAGACTCCAGTCCAGTTTGTGGTTCAGATGAACACCCAGGACTTGTATGATGTCCACTTCTCCCTTCTCCCCCCTTCTTTCCTTTGTTGTTATCGATGTCCTTTCATGGATGTTCACTGGAGCTGGGAGCGGGCAGAGTGACGGTCTGCCGGAAAAAACCACCACCATCTCCTTGGTCTTCTCCGTTGATGAGGAGTTGGTTCATGCTCCTTAGTCTTCCGCGGTTGTGAGGAGGTGTTCATCTCCTTAGTCTTACGGTTGATGGGGAGGTGTCATCTCCTTGGTCTTCCTCACGTTGATGGAGGGAGGTCGGTTTTCTCCTTGGCCTTCTGTTGATGAGAAGGTGGTTCATCTCCTTGGTCTTCTGGTTGTTGAGGAGGGGGTTCATCTCCTTTGGTCTTTCTGTTGATGAGAGGTGGTTTTCTCCTTGGTCAATCCGATGATGAGGAGGTGGTTCTTTCCTTGGTCTTTGTTGATGAGGGAGGTGGTTACTCTCCTTGGTCTTCTGTTGATGAGGGGTGGTTAATCTCCATGGTCTTCTGTGATGAGAGGTGGTTTCATCTCCAAGGTCTTCTGTTGATGAGGGAGGTGTTATCTCCTTGGTCTTCTGGTGATGGAGGAGGTGGTTCATCCTCCTTGGTTTCTGTGATGAGGAGGTGGTTCATTCCTTGGTCTTCTGTTGATGAGGAGGTGGTTCATCTCTTGGTCTACTGTTGATAGGAGGTGGTTCATTCCTGGTCTTCTGTGATGAGAGGTGGTTCACCTCCTTGGTCTTCTGTGATGAGGAGGTGGATTCATCTCCTTGGTCTTTCTCGTTCCACAAAGTCCTGTATAAACTCCTCTGTACTCTTGTGTCATCGGTCTCGGAGCTGAGGGTACGATGATGGCAGGTCGTCGGAGAAACCTTCTGGAGGACACAACCGACGTGTTGTGTCTGAAGTCCACTGGGGGGGCCCCCACAATGCAGGTCAGGACCTCAGACACAAAGTCCTGTTCTCACAACTGGGGTCTGTATGTGAGGTAGTCCAGGATCCACTGGGACAGCGTCGTAGTCCCAACGGCTGTCTTCAGCTTGTCTCTCTCAGGTCTATCTTTGGTTCTCTCTGGTGTCTCGGTCTCTCTCAGGTCTCTTGTCTTCTCTGGCTCTCTATGGTCATCTCTGGTCTCTCTCTGGTCTCTCTCTGGTCTCTCTCTGGTTCTCTCTGGTCTCTCTCTTGTTTCTCTCACTGGTCTCTCTCAGGTCTCTCTTAGGTCCATCTCTGGTCTCTCTTGGGTCTCTCTCTGTCTCTCTCTGGTCTCTCCCTGGTCTCTCTCTCTATGGTCTCTTCCCTGAGTCTCTCTCTGGTATCTCTCTGGTCTCTCACTGGCCTCTCTCTGCCTGTCCATCTCTGGTCTCTCTCTGGTCTCTCCAAGGTCTCGCTCTGGTCTCTCCCTGGTCTCTCTCTGGTATCTCTCTTGGTCTCTCTCTGGCCTCTCTCTGGTCTCTCTCTGGTATCTCTCTGGTTCTCCCTGGTCTCTCACTGGTCTCTCCCTGATCTTCTCTGGTATTCTCTGGCCTCTCTCCTGGTCTCTCTTGGATATCTCTCTTGTCGTCTCCCTGGTCTCTTCTGGGTCTCTATTGGTCTCTCTCTGGTCCATCTCTGGTCTCTTCTGGTCTCTCTTGGTCTCTCTTTGTCTCTCCCTGGGTCTCTCTGCTGGTCTATCCCTGGTCTCTCTCTGGTATCTCTGATGAGTCTCTCTCTGGCTCTCTCTGGTCTCTCTATGGTATCTCTCAGGTCTCTCCCTGGTCTCTCTCTGGTCTCTCCCTGATCTCTCTTGGTATCTCTCTGGTCTCTCTATGCGTCTCTCTCTGGTCTCTCTCGGTCTCTCTCTTGGTCTCTCTCTGGTATCTCTCTGGTCTCTCCCTGTCTCTCTCTGGTCTCTCTCTTGTCTCTCCCCTAGGTCTATCTCTGGTCTCTCTCTGGTCTCTCTGGTTCTGTCTGGTCTTCTCTCTGGTCTCTCTCTGTTTCTCCCTGTCTGATCCTTGGTCTCTCTCTGGTCTCTCCCAGGTCTCTCTTGGCTCTCTCTGGTCTCTCTATGGTCTCTCCCCTGTCTCTCTCTGGTCTCCTCTCTTGGTCTCTCTCTGGTCTCTCTCTGGTCTCTCCCTCTTGGTATCTCTCTGGTCTTACCTGGTCTCTCTCTGGTCTCTCCTGATCTCTCTCTGGTCTCTCTCTGGTCTCTCTCTGGTCTCTCTCTGGTCTCTCTCTGGTCTCTCTCTGGTATCTCTTGGTCTCTCCCTGGTCTCTCTCTGGTCTCTCTGGTCCTCTCTGGTCTATCTTCTGGTCTCTTGGTCTCTCTCTGGTCTCTCTCTGGGGTCTCTCTCTGGTCTCTCCCTGGTCTCTCTCTGGTAACTCTCTCTGGTCCTCTCCCTGGTCTCTCTCTGGTCTCTCTTCTGGTCTCTCTCTTGGTCCTCTCCTCTGGTCTCTCTCTGGTCTCTCCCTGGTCTCTCCCTGGACTCTATCTGGTCTCTCCCTGGTCTCCTCTGGTCTCTCTCTGGTTCTCTACCTGGTCTCTCTCTGGTCTCTCCCTGGTCTCTCTCTGGTCTCTCTCTGGTCTTCTCTCTGTCTCTACCTGGTATCTCTCTGGCTCTCTCTGGTATTTCCCTGGTCTCTCTCTGGTCTCTCTCTGGTCTCTCTCTGGTCTCTCCCCTGGTCTCTCTCTGGTCTCTCTCTGGTCTCTCTCTGGTCTCTCCCTGGTCTCTCTTGGTCTCTCTCTCTGGTCTTTCTATGGTCTCTCCCTGGTCTCTTCTGGTCTCTCTCTGGTCTCTCCATGGTCTCTCGCGGTCTTGCTCTCCTGGTCTCTCTCAGGTTCTCTCTCTGGTCTCTCCTGTCTATCCTGGTCTCTCTCTGGTCTCTCCCTGTCTCTCTTGGTCTCTCTCTCTGTCTGGTCTATCCCTGGTCTCTCTCTGGTCTCTCTTGGCCTCTCTCTGGTCTCTCTCTGGTGGTGGAGGGAGGCGGGTTGAATGCCACGAATGAAAGCTCCTATTGTAAATTATCAGCTTGATGAGCGGTGAGGAATGACAGATCCTGTAGCGGCAGGACTCTACTGGACTCGAATGACTGGACTGGACCTCAAATGGAAATGAATGGGACTCGAGATGGACTGGACTGGACTGGACTGGACTTGAATGGACTAGAATGGCGGGGACTGGACTAGGAGGACATAGACTGGACTCCGAATAAAGATACTTGCTACCAAAGAAAGCCATGATACAACCAGTACCACCTCAGAGTTGGAACAGTTCTCAGACTCAGGAAGTCGGCTTCATGGTCTCCGAGTTGGAACAGTCTGAGACTCAGAGAAAGTCGTTCATGGTCTCAGAGTTGGAACTGTCTCAGACTCAGAGAAGTCGCTTCATGGTTCAGAGTTGGAAACAGTCTCAGACTCAGAAGAAGTCGCTTCATGTCTCAGAGTTGGAACAGTTCAGACTCCGAGAAGTCGCTTCATGGGTCTCAGAGTTAGAACAGGTCAGACATCAGAGAAGTCGCTTCATGTGTCAGAGTTGAACAGTCTCAGTTCAGAGAAGTCGCATCATGGTTCAGAGTTGAACAGTCTCAGGAGCTCAGAGAAGTCGCGTTTCCATGGTCTAGAGTTGGAACAGTCTCAAGACTCAGAGAAGTCGGCTTCATGGTCTCAGAGTTGGACCTCTCAGACGAGAAGTCGCTTCCATGGTCTCAGAGTTAGACAGGTCTGACTCAGAGATCGCTTCATGGGGTATCAGGTTGGTACAGTCTCAGACTCATGAGAGTCGATTCTATGGTCTCAGAGTTGGAACAGTTCTCCAGATCAGAGAAAGTCGCTTCATGGTCTCAGAGTTAGAAACGTGTCAGACTCAGAGAACGTAGCTTCATGGTCTCAGAGTTTAGAACAGTCTCAGACTCAGAGAAGTCGCTTCATGGTTCAGAGTTAGAACAGTCTTCAGACTCAGAGACGTCGCTTCAATGGTCTCAGAGTTAGAACAGTGTCCCGACTCAGAGCAGTCGCTTCATGGTCTCAGAGTAGGAACAGTCTCAGATCAGAGAGTCGCTTCATGGTCTCAGAGTTAGAACCGTCTCAGACTCAGAGAAGTCGCTTCATGGTCTCCGAGTTGGAACAGTCTCAGGTCTCAGAGAAGTCGTTTCATGGTCTCAGAGTTAGAACAGTTTCAGACTCAGAGAAGTCGGCTCTTTGGTCTCAGCGTTAGACAGTCTCAGGACTCAGAGGAAGTCGCTTCATGGTCTCAGAGTTGGAACAGTCTCAGACTCAGACGAAGTCGCTCATTGGTCTCCGAGTTAGAACAGGTCCTCAGACTCAGAAGAAGTCGCTCATGGTCTCAGAGTTCGAACAGTCTCAGGACTCAGAAAGAGCTTCATGGTCCTCAGAGTTGGAACAGTCTCAGACTCAGAGAAGTCGCTCATGTGAGTCTCAGAGTTAGACAGTCTCGACTCAGAGAAGACGCTTCATGGTCTTCAGAGTTGACCAGTCTCAGACTCAGAGAAGGTCGCTTCGATGGTCCTCAGAGTTAAGAACCGTCTCAGACTCAGAGAAGTCGCTTCATGGTCTCAGAGTTGGAAACATCTCTGACTCAGAGAAGTCGCTTCTGGTCTCAGAGTTGGAACAGTATTCAGACTCAGAGACAGTAGCTCATGGTCTCAGAGTTAGAACAGTCTCAGACTCAGAGAAGTCGCTTATGGTCTCAGAGTTTGGAACAGTCTCAGACTACAGTGGCATCCTTGAACTTGTTACTCACAAAGGTTCATTTTATTGAAAATATGTGAAAATCAACTTGTATCATGAACCGCAGTGGACTGGACTGGGCTGGAACTGGACTGGACTAGATGGGCTGGACTTGGCTGGGCAGGGATGGACTGCGCAGGGCTGGGCAGGACTGAACTGGGCTGGACTGGACTTGGCAGCGGCTGGATTGGCACTACAACACAAACACACATGCTCAGTATGATGTGTGTGTGGATGCGATTGTGTTGATTATTGACTCTGTTAGAACGGGCCGAGCCATAACTAAAAAAGTACCATGGCGCGGCTGAGGTCGAGTTGAGTGAGAACACCTCAACCGGGACCAGGAGGAGTCCGTGTCTCTCTCTGAGATGTATATGATTCTAGTTCTTTGTGATTTAATGTTTCTTGTTTGATTTGAGTTGTCTTCTGTAGAACAGTGCTACACATTAAACTTGCCTCGGCCCTTCCTGCTCGCCACTGAGAGAGGGTCAGACGACAGGACCAAGATTAGACCTTCTCTGGTCTCTCTCTGGTCTCTCCCTGGTCCTTTCTGGTCTCTCTCTGGTCTCTCTTGGCTCTCTGGTCTTTCCCTGGTCTCTCTCCTGGTCTCTCTCTGTCTCTCTCTGGTTCGTCTCCCTGTCTTTCCTGGTCCCTCTCTGGTCTCTCTCTGGTCTCCTCTCTGGGCTCTCTGGTCTTTCCTGGTCTTCTCTGGTCTCTCTCTGGTCTCTCTCTGGTCTCTCCCTGGTCTTTCCCTAGTCTCTTTCTGGTCTCTCTCTGGTTTCTCCCTGGTCTCTCTCGGTTCTCTCTTGGTCTCACTTCTTGTTCCATATCGCTAGTCCCCCAAATATTGGAAGCTTCACTTGTTGCTCTCAGGTGTGTGTGTGTGTTGTGTGTATGAGTGAGTGTGGCTCTAATCAGTCCCTGTGTGTTCTGTTGACATTTGTGCGTCTCCTCCTTCTTATGAGACTGGGGCTGTTTTGTGCTGGATTAGCCAAATCTCCACGCAGCACATTCGCCACGAGTACTGTTCACTTCATCAATAAAGGGATGAAGAGACTTCTAATCCCAGGCGCACGAGAACTGACACACACACACACACGGACACACACACACACATACACCACCACATTGACCGCACCACCCACACGGACACACACACACACATGGACACACACACACAACACACACACACACAACCACATTGACACGCACACACACACGGCCAAACACACACACATGGACCACACACACAAACACACACAACACGACTCAACAAAACAAAGTCGGTAACCGAACATTTTAGGTTTTAGTAAATTGCAGTTTGAGAGAATAGTCTCTCTCTCTGGTCTCTCTCTGGTCCTTTCTGGTCTCTCTCTGGTCTCTCTCTCTGGTCTCTCTTGGTCTCTCTTGAGTCTCTCTCTGTCACTCTCTGATCTCTCTGGTCACTTTCTGGTACTCTCTTGTCTCTGTCTGGTCCTCTCTTCTCTTGTCTCTCTCTGGTCTCTGTCTGGTCTCTCTCTCTGGTCTTCTCTGGTCTCTCTCTGTCTCTCTATTGGTCTCTCTCTGGTCTCTCTCTCTGGGTTCTCTCTGGTCACTCTCTGGTCTCTCTCTGGTGTCGCTCTGGTCTCTGTCTGGTCTCTCTCTCTGGGTCTCTCTCTGGTCCTCTTGGTCTCTATCTTTGGTCTCTCTCTGGTCACTCTCTGGTCTCTCTTGGTCTGTCTCTCTGGTCTATCTGCTGGTCACTCTCTGGTTCTCTCTGTTGTCTCTCTGGTCTCTGGTTGGTCTCCCTCTCTGGTCTCTCTTGGTCTCTCTCTGAGTCTCTCTCACTCGGTCTCTCTCTGGTCTTCTCTCTGGTCTCTCTTGGTGTCTTCTGGTCTCTGTCCTGGTCTCTCTTCGGTCCTCTCTCGGTCTCAGTTGGTCTCTGTCTGCGTCTCTCTCTGGTTCAGTCTCTGGTCTCTGTCTGGATCTCACTCTGTCTCTCTCTGGTCTCTCTCTGGTCTCTCTTCTGCTCTCTCTGTGATCCTTTGGTCTCTCTCTGGTCTCTGTCTGGTCTCTCTTTCGGTCTCTCTCTGGTCTCTCTCTGGTCTCTCTCTGGTCTCTCTATGGTCTCTCTCTGGTCTCTCTCTCTGGTCTCTCTCTGGTCTCTCTCTCTGGTCTCTCTCTGGTACACTTTCTGGTCTCTCTTGGTCTCTCTGGTCTCTTCTCTGGTCTCTCTCTGGGTCCACTCTCTGGTCTCTCTCTGGTGTCTCTCTGGTCTTCTGTCTGTCTCTCTCTCTGTTATCCTTGGTCTATCTCTGGTTCTCTCTGGTTTGTCTGGTCTCTCTTCTTGGTCTCCTCTGGTCTATCTCTGGTCTCTGTTCTGGTCTCTCTTTCTGGTCTCTCTCTGGTCTCTCTTGGTCTCTCTCTTCTGGTCCTCTCTCTGGTCTCTTTTGGACTCTCTGTCTGGTCTCTCTCTGGTCTCTCTCTCGTCTCTCTTGGGTCACTCTTCTTGGTACTCTCTGGTCTCTGTCTGGTCTCACTGTCTGGTCTCTCTACTGGTCGCTCTCTGGTCTCTCTCTGGTCTCTTCTGGTCATCTCTCTGGTCACTCTCTGGTCACTTTGGTCTCTCTCTGGTCTGCTCCTTGGTCTCTCTTGGTCACTCTCTGGTCTCTATCTGGTCACTCTCCGGTCTCTCTCTGTTCCTCTCTGGTCTCTCCTGGTCTCTCTCTGGTCCTCTCTCTCTGGTCTCTCTCTGGTCTATCTCTGGTCTCTCTCTGGTCTCTCTCTCTGGTCTCTCGTCTCGGGTCTCTCTCTCTGGTCTCTCTCTGATCCTCTTGGTTCTCTGTCTGGGCTCTCTCACTGGTATTCTCTTTCTCTTCTCCGGTCTCTCTCTCTGGTGTCTCTTGGTCTCTCTCTGGTCTTTCTATGGTCTCTATCTTGATCACTATGCTGGACACACATTTCTAGTACTCTCTCTGGCACAAAGAAATTTCCTTATGGCCACCTGTCTCTGTCCCCTCGCTCTGTCGAGCGCCTCGTAAATAAACTAAATATGGTATTTGACTGTAAATATACAACTTTACCACACACACACACACCACACACACACACACCCACACACCACACACACACACACACACACACAACACACACACACCACACACACACACACACACACACACACACACACACACACACACACACACACACAAAACAATCGGAGCAGGGCTAAAAATACATACAGAGGGACCGGCGCCTGTGTTGCGTGATCGTCTGTGGTGTCTGTGTGTGTCTGTGTGTCTTTGTATTTGTGTCTGTGTCGTGTGTTGTGTCTGTGTGTCTGTGTGTGTGTGGTGTCTGGGGCTTTTTGTGTGTTCGCGGCTGTGTGTGTGTGTGTGGGTCGAGCTTGTGGTGTGTGTGTGTGTGGTGTGTAAAGTTGTATATTTACATTCAAAATACCATAGTTTATTTATTTACGAGCGCGACGGAGCGAGGGGACAGAGACAGGTGCCATAAGGAAACTTTCTTTGTGCCAAGAGAGTACTAGAAGAGACCAGAGAGAGACAAGAGAGAGACCAGGAGAGAGACAGAGAGAGACCCGAGCGACCAGAAGAGAAGCGACAGAGAGAGAACAGAGATGAGCCCTGTGAGAGAGCCGACAGAGACCAGAGAGTGAACAGCGAGCGACAGAGAGACGAGACAGAGGAGACCAGAGAGAAGTGACCAGAGAGAGACAGAGAGAGACCAGAGAGAGACCAGAGAGAGAGACCAGAGAGAGACCAGAGAGAGACCAGAGAGAGACCAGAGAGAGACCGGGAGAGTGACCAGAGAGGAGACCAGAGACGTGACCGGAGGACCAGAGAGAGAGACAGGAGAGACCAGAGGTGACCAGAGAGCTGACCAGTGATTGACCAGAGAGAGACCAGAGAGCGACCAGTGAGCGACAGAGAGAGACCAGAAGAGAGCCCAGACAGAGACAGAGAGAGACTGAAAGAGTGACCGAGGATCGAGACCAGAGGACGAGGACCAGAGAGAGACCAGACAGAGGAGGACCAAACAGGAGACCAGAGAGAGACCAGAGAGAGAGGACCAGAGAGAGACCATAGCGAGACAGAAAGAGAGACCAGACAGAGGACCAGAGAGAGACCAGAGAGAGACCAGAGAGAGAGACCAGACCGAGACAGAGAGAGACCAGAGAGAGACAGAGAGAGACCAGATAGAAGAGACCAGACAGAGACAGAGAGACACCAGAGAGAGACCAGAGAGTGACCAGAGAGAGACAGAGAGAGTGACCAGAGAGTAGACCAGGAGAGCGACCAAGAAAGTGGACCAGAGGAGGACAGGAGAGAGAGACCAGGTGAGACCAGAGAGACGGACCAGAGAGAGCAGAGAGAAGACCAGAGTGAGACCAGAGAGAGACCAGAGAGCGACCAGAAAGAGAGACAGACAGAGACCAGAAGAGAGACCAGAGAGAGGACCAGAGAGAGTCCAGTGAGATGACAGAGCGGAGACAGAGAGAGACTAGAGGTGACCAGACAGAGACCAGAGACAGACCAGAGAGAGAGACCAGACCAGAGACCAGACAGAGACCAGAGAGAGACCAGAGAGAGAGCAGAACAGAGACCAGAGAGACCCAGAGAGGAGACCAGAGCGCGAGACCAGATGAGGAGACCAGAGAGAGAGACCAGAGAGAGACCAGAGATGAGGACCAGAGAGAGAGACCAGACAGAGACCAGAGAGACCAACCGAGAGCAGACAGAGAGTGACCAGGAGATAGACCAGAGAGACAGGACCAGAGTGAGACAGAGAGTGACCAGAGAGAGACAGAGAGAGAGACCGAGAGACAGAGAGAGACCAGAGAGAGAGCCCTGACAGAGCCAGGAGACACCTGAGAGGACCAGAGAGTGACCAGTGGAGAGACAGCGAGAGAGACCAGAGAGAGACCAGCGAGTGAGACCAGAGAGGAGGACCAGAGACGAGACCAGAGAGAGAGACAGACAGAGGCCAGAAGAGAGACCCAGACGGAGTGGACCAGACCGAGGACAAGAGAGAGACCAGAAAGTGACCAGAGAGAGATCAGAGAGTGACCAGAGAGAGACAGAGAGAGACCAGAGATGAGACCAGACGAGGGAGACCAGATGAGAGACCAGAAAGAGAACATAGAGAGGACCAGAGAGAGAGGACTAATTTCTCTCAAACTGCAATTTCTAAACCTAAAATGTTTCGGTAAGCCGAGCTTTGTTTTTTGTAGATGTTGTGTGTGTTATGTTTGTCGCGGTTGGTGTGTGTCCATGTGTGTGTGGGTGTCCGTGGTGCCAGTGTTGCGTCGTCAATGTGTGTGTGTGTGGTGTGGTGTGTGTGTGTGTCCATGTGTGTGTTGTGTCGTGTGGTGTGCGTGTCCAAGGTGTGGTGATGTGTGTGTGTGTGTCGTGTGTGTGTGTGTGTCTCGTTTCTCGTGCGCTGGATTATAATTCTCTTCATCATTATTGATGAAGTGAAAGTTATAGCGTGGCTGAATGTGCTGCGTGGGAGATTTGTGGCTAATCCAGCACAAAACAGCCCAGTCACATAATGAAGAGGAGACGCACAAAATGTCAAACAGTTAACACCCAGGGACTGGATTCAGATGGCCACACACACAATACCACCACCCACAACACACACACTGAGAGCAACAAGTGAGCTTCCTTATATTTGGTGGGATATGTGATATGGACAGAAGTGAGACCAGAGAGAGAGACCAGAGAGAGACCACGGGAGAAAAAAAAACCAGAGAGAGACCAGAAAGAGACTAGGGAAAGACCAGGGACGAGCAGAGAGAGACCAGAGAGAGGCACCCAGAGAGCGACCAGGGAAGACCTAGGGGAGACCCAGAGAGAGACCAGAGAGAGACCAGGAGGACCAGGGAAAGACCAGGGATCTGAGAACCAGAGAGAGACCAGAGAGGAGACAGAGAAGAGGTCCAGGGAAAGACCAGGGAGAGCCAGAGGAGAGGACCAGAGAGAAGAGACCATGGAAAAGCCCAGGGAGAGACCAGAGAGAGACCAGAGAGAGGGAACTAGAGTCATGGTCCTGTATCTGACCCTTTCAGTGGGCGGAGCAGGAAGGGCCTGAGGGCAAGTTTAATGTGTCGCACAGTACATACAGAAAGACAATCAAAACAAACAGAAACATTAAAATACAAAGAACTAGAATCTAAACAACCAGAGAGAGGGACACGGACTTATCCTGGTCCGGGTTGATGGTGTTCTCACCAACTCGCCTCAGCGCTCCTGTACTTTTTTAGTTATGGCTCGGCCCCGGTTCTAACGAGTCAATATCACACAATCGCATCCACCACACACATCATACTGAGCATGTGTTTTGTGTGTGTAGTGCCAAGTCCTGCCAGCCAGTCCAGTCCAGCCCAGTTCGTCCTGCCCAGCCAGCGCAGTCCAGTCCTGCCAGCCAAACGTCCGCCAGTCTCTAGCTAAGTCCAGTCCAGTCCCGCCCAGTCCAGTCCACATGCATGTTCATGATACCAGTGATTTTCACCTATATCAATAACTGAAATTTGTTGTAGTAAACACGTTAAGGAGGTCACTGTGAGTCTGAGACTGGTTCCAATCTGGGACATGAAGCGACTTTCTCTGAGTTGAGGGACGTTCTAACTCTCGAGACATGACAAGGGACTTCTCTGAGTCTGAGACCACTGTTCCAACTATGAGACCATGAAAGCGACCTTCTCTGAGTCTGAGACTGTTCCAACTCTGGAGACATGAAGCGACCTTCTCTGAAGTCTGAGACTGTTCTAACTCTGAGACCCTGAAGCGACTTCTCTGAGTCTGAGACTAGTTCCAACTCTGAGACCAGGAATGCGACTTCTCTGAGTCTGAGTGGGGGACTGTTCTAACTCTGGGACCATGAAGCGACTTCTTGAGTCTGAGACTGTTCCAACTCTGAGACCATGAAGCGACTTTTCTGAGTCTGTGCCGTTCTACACTCTGGAGACCATGAAGCGACTTCTCTGAGTCCTGAGACTGTTCTAACTTCTGAGACCATGAAGCAGACATCTCTGAGTCTGAGATGTTCAAATCTGAGGGGACCATGAGCGACTACTCTGAGTACAGAGGACTGTTCTAACTTCTGAGACCATGAAGCGACTTCTCTGAGTCTACACTGTTCTAATCTGAGACCATGAAACGGACTTCTTGAGTCTTAGGGACTGTTCCACTCTGAGACATGAAATTGAAGCGACTTCTCTGAGTCTGAGGACTGTTCTAACGCTGAGACCATGAAGCGACTTCACTGAGTCTGAGACTGTTCCAACCTCTTGAGACCATGAAGCGACTTCTCTGGAGTCTGACCACTGTTCTAACTCTGAGGACCATGAAAGCGACTTCTCTGGTCTGAGGACTGTTCTAACTCTGAGTCCATGAAGCGACTTCTCTGAGTTGAGACTGTTCTAACTCTGAGACCATGGAAGCGACTTCTCTGAGTCTGACACTGTTTCTAACTTGAGACCATGAAAGCGACTTCTCTGATGTCTGAGACTGTTCAAACTCTGAGCCCATGAAGCGACTCTATGAGGTCTGAGACTGTTCCCACACTCTGAGACCATGAAGCGACTTCTCTGAGTCTGACATCTGTTCTAACTCTGAGACATGAAGCGACTTCTCTGAGGGCTGAGACCTGTTCCAAACTCTGAGACCATAGAAGCGAATGCTCTGAGTCTGAGCCTGTTCCAACTCTGAGACATGAAGCGACATCTCTGAGTTGTGGACTGTTCCAACTCTGAGACATGAAGCGACTTCTCTGAGTCTGAGACTGTTCAACTCTGGACACATGAAAGCGCCTTCTCTGCGACTGGACAACTGTTCTAACTCTGAGGACATGAAGCGAGCTTCTCTGAGTCTGAGGACAGTTCCAACTCTGAATACATGAAGCGACTTTCTGAGTCTGAGACTGTCCAACTCTGAGGACATTTGAAGGACTTCTCTGAGTCTGAGACGTTCAACTCTTGAGACCATGAAGCGACTTCTCTGAGTCTGAGACTGTTCCAACTCTGAGACATGAAGCGACTTCTTGAGCGCTGGTCTTGTTCCAACTCTGAGGTGGTATCTGGTTGTATCATGGCTTTCTTTTGTATCAAGGTATCTTTAGTCTGAGTCCTAGTCTAGTCCACCCTAGTCCAGTCCGTACCATTCTAGTCCATTCAGTCCAGTCCAGTCCAGTCCGTCCATTCGAGACCATTCAAGACATTGAGTCCAGTCCAGTCCATCGAGTCCAGATAGGTCTGCCGCAACAGGATTTCAATCTCACCTTCATCCAAGCCTTTTTTGGATAATTTACAAGAAGGAAGCATGTTCATTGTGCCATCAACCGCCTCCGCCCCAACAGAGAGAGACCAGAGAGAGGCCAGAGTAGTGACCAGAGAGGACCAGGGAGAGACCAGACAGAGAACCCGAGAGAGACCAGAGAGAGGACCAGGGAGGAGAACAGAGATGCGACCAGTGAGAGACCCGGGAGAGACCAGAGAGAGACCTCGAGAGAGGGACCAGGGAGGAGACCAGACAAAGACCAGCGACCGAGACAGGGTACGAGCCCAGAGAGAGACAGAGACTGGAGACAGGGAGAGGACCAGAGAAAGACCAGAGAGAGACGACCCAGAGAGAGACCAGGGACGAGACAGAGAGGAGACCACGAGAGAGACCAGAGAGAGACCAGGGAGATGTCAGAGACACAGAGAGAGACAGAGAGAGACCAGGGATCGATGACCAGGGAGTGAGGACCAGAGAGAGGCCAGAGACGAGACCAGGGAAGAGACAGAGAGAGACCAGAGAGGTCCAGAGAGAGACCAGGGAGAGACCAGAGATAGAGACCAGGAAGAGCCCAGATGTGAGAGCCCAGAGAGAGACCAGGGAGGGGGGGGGGTAAATGAGACCAGAGAGGAGACCAGGGAGAAACGAGACCAGGAGAAACCAGGACGAGCCCAGACATTGAGACCAGAGAGACCAGAGATGAGACAGGAGAGAGACCAGGGAGAGACCAGGGGAGGATGCCAGAGACTGACGACAGGAGGGACCAGTAGAGAGACCACGGAGAGACCGAGAGAGACCAGAGAGACCGAGAGAGACCAGAGCGACCAGGAGACCAGAGGAGTGACCAGGGAGCGACGAGAGTACCAGAGAGAGACCAGGAGAGCGACCGAGGAGAGTTCAGAGAGCAGACCAGCGAAGTACCAGAGAGAGATCAGGACGAGACCAGAGATGAGACCAGGGACGAGACCAGAAGCGATACCAGAGATAGGCAGAGAGAGACAGGAGATGAGCCAGAGAGATACCAGAGAGAGCCCCGGGAGAGACCAGAGAGAGACCAGGAGGAGAGACCAGAGCGAGGACCAGGGAGAGACCAGAGAGAGACCAAGGAGAGAACAGGGGGAGAAACAGAGGAGCTAGAGACCAGAACAAGAGAGACCAGACAGAGACCAGAGAGACCAGAGGAGCGACCAGAGAGAGACCAGGGACGAGCTAGAGAGAGACCAGAGAGAGACCAGAGGAGAGACCAGAGAGTACCAGAGAGATACCAGAGAGAGACCGAGAGAGACCAGAGAGAGACCAGAAGAGCAGACCAGAGAGGATACCAGAGAGATCAGGAGGAGAGACCTGAGATGTGTGGACCAGGCGAGAGACCAGAGAGATACCAGAGAGGAGACCGAGAGAGGCCAGAGAGAGACCAGAGAGATACAGAGAGGAGGACAGGGGAGACCAGAGAGAGACCAGGGACGAGACCAGAGAGAGGACCAGAGAGAGACCAGAGCGGAGACCAGAGATGGACCAGAGAGAGACAGAGAGAGACCAGAGACAGAGACCAGGGTGACGACAAGAGCAGATACCCAGAGAGTAGACCAGAGAGAGGCCAGAGCGATACACGAGAGAGATCAGGGAGGAGACCAGAGAGAGGACAGGGAGAGACCAGAGGATACCAGAGAGAGACCAGAGAGGGCCAGAGAGGGACCAGCGAGATACCAGAGAGAGACCAGGGACGAGACCAGAGGCGAGAGACAGGGAGAGACCAGGAGAGAGACCAGAGATGGGAACCAGGAGAAGAGGCCAGAGACGAGACCAGAGAGATGCCAGAGAGAGACCAGGGAGAGCCAGAGAGAGACCAGGGAGATACAGGAGACGAGACCAGAGAGAGACCAGAGAGAGACCAGAGATGGACCCGAGAGAGACCAGAGAGAGACCAGTGAGGAGAGACCAGAGAGATACCAGAGAAGAGACTCAGGAGATGAGAACCAGAGAGAAGAGAGACAGGAGAGAGACAGAGATGGACAGAGAGAGGACCAGAGACGAGACCAGCGAGCCAGAGAGAGGACCAGAGGACACAGAGAGAAGACAAAGATAGAAGACCGGCGAGAGACAAGTGGAGACGCCGTTGTGGACTACGACCTGTCCCAGTGGATCTGGACACCTCCAGACAGACCCGTTTGTGGAGAAACCTAGGGACTTTGTGTCTGAGTTCCTGACCTGCGAGTGTGGGTGGCCCCCCCATGGACTTCAGAACAACCACGGTTCGTGTGTCTCCAGAAGCGATCGATCTCTCGAGCTCTGCCTCATCGGACTCAGCTGCCAGGACGATGACACAGAGTACAGAGGAGTTATACAGGACTTTGTGACGAGAAACGCTCCAAGGAGATGAACCACCTCCTCAATCCACAGAAGCACCAAGGAGGTGTTTTACAACCACTCTCATCAACAGACGCCCCAGGAGATGAAACCACTCCTCATCACAGAAGACAAGGAGATGAACCACCCTCCTCCTCAACAGAAGACCAATGAGCATGAACCACCTCTCATCAACAGAGACCAAGGAGATGAAACCTCCTCCTCATCAACAGAAGACAGGGATGAACACCTCTCATCAACAGAGACAAGGGATGAACAACCTTTCATCACAGAAGGACAAGGAGATGGAACCACATCCTCATCAACAGAAGTCCAAGGAGATGAACCACCGCCTCCATCAACAGAAGGACAAGGAGAAGTACCACCTCTCATCAACGATGACCAGGAGAGAACCACTCCTCATCAACAGAAGACCAAGGAGATGAAACCACCTCTCATCAACAGAAGACCACGGAGAGGAACCACCTTCTCATCAACAGAAGGCCAAGGAGAAGAACCACCTCCCTCATCAACGTGAGGAAGACCAAGGAGTGAACCACTCGCTCTCAACGCGGGAAGACTAAGAGATGGAACACTCCTCATCAACGCGGGGAAGACTAAGGAGATGAACCACCTCCTCATCAACGTGAGGAAAGACCAAGGAGATGGTGGTGGTTTTCCGCAGAGTCACTCTGCCGTCCAGCTCAGTGAACATCAGGGAGAAAAGGGACATCGAGGAAGTGGGATTTACAAGTACTGGGTGTTCAATCGAACCACAAAACGGACTGGAGTTCTAAACAGACGGCCCTCTTCAAGAAGAGGCCGAGCCGCCTCTACCCGGCTGAGGTGGCTCAGGTCTTTGGGTGCAGGGGGCCCACTCCTGAGACCTTCTATGAACTCTGTGGTGGAGCCTCTTGTACGGTGTGGACTGCTGGAACCGCAGGCATCCACAGAGAGGGACAGGAAGAAGCTGGATCAAGGTTATTCAGGAAAGTCCAGCTCAGTCCTGGGCTGTTCTGGACACAGTGCAAGCAGGTGGGGACAGGAGGGTCCTGAGCAAACTAAATCTATGCTGGACATGACTGTCGCCCCCTGCAGGACACGCTCTTGCTCTGGAGAAGCAGCTTTCAAGGTGACAGACTAATTCACCCTCTCTGTGTGAAGGGAGGTTTGAATGTCCTTCTTCCTGGCTGCTGTCAGACTGTACAACGAGAATGTGCAACAGGAACTGCTAATCACGTACTGAATAGTTCACTATAACTTTGTCCACTAACACTTTACTGTTATCAGTATCTCCTGTATTTTTAAGATCAGGATAATTCTGCCTTTCACCGTCACTTTACCTGGATATTTTTTCGATTGCTTATTTGCCTCATATTCATTTCTCGCTCTAAAGTACATATATACATCTGTAAATACTCCTGAACAAGTGCAGTTATAGCCCAAAGTTTATTTTATTCTTATTCTTATTTATTGTCTATTGTCTTAAAAAGTAGACTATTTGATGTGTGCAATCTGAGTGCTCTTATGTCCTCTCTCTGCTGTAATGTGCAACGATGCACTGACATTTCTCCCTGTGAGATAATAAATGTTATCTATATCAGAGGAGAGAGGGAGGCCCAACCCAGAGAGAGAGAGCAGAGAGAGAGACCAGGGAGAGAGACCAGAGAGATGAGAGCAGAGAGAGAGGACCAGAGAGAGAGCAGAGAGCGACCAGAGAGAGAGACCAGAGAGAGAGACAGCGGAGAGAGAGCAGAGACGAGAGCAGAGAGAGAGTCAAGAGAGAGACCAGGGAGACGAGAGCAAGAGATGAGATTGGGGAGGACAGAGAAGAGCAGAACAGAGAGAAGGAGACCAGAGAGGAGCAGAGAGAGACCAGAGAGAGAGACAGAGAGAGAGACCAGGAGAGATAGACCAGAGAGAGAGACCTAGGTGAGAGACCAGGTGAGCGAGAGCAAGAGAGCAGAGCAGAGAGAGAGCAGAGAGAGAGAGCAGAGGAGACCAGAGAGAGACCAGGGAGAGAGAGCAGAGAGAGAGCCGAAAGTGAGAGAGACAGAGAGAGACAGGGAGAGAGAGCAGAGAGAGGAGACCCGAGAGATGAAACAGAGAGAGAAGCAGAGAGAGGGACCAGGGGGGAGCGAGAGACCAGAGAGAGAGACCAGGTTTAGAGGAGGCAGAGAGAGCGCAGAGAGAGAGCAGAGAGAGAGAGAAGCAGAGAGAGACCAGAGATGAGACAGGGAGGAGTGCGAGAGGAGAGCAGACGAGAGAGCAGGAGAGGTGAGAGCAGAGGAGGAGAGCAGAGAAGAGACCAGAGAGAACACCACACACTTCTCCCTGTAGTGAGTTTTGGATCAGGCTGTGTCCACTGCTGATAGACCCAGTGTGCGTTCATTTCCTTATAACTTGAAACCAAAACAGCGTCATGTGGTGAGAACAAAACGCTTCCAGACTTTCCCCGAGAGCAAGTACGGCCCCTCTGGTTTCTCTGGAGTCCCCTCTCTCTCTTCTCTCTCTGTCTCTCTCTCTTGTCTTTGTCTCTCTCTCTGCGCTCTCTCTGGACTCACTTTGTCTCTCTCTCTGTCTCTCTCTGGTCTCTCTCTGGACTCTCTCTCGGTCTTCTCTCCCAGGTCTCTCTCTGGTCTCTCTCTGCTCTCTCTCTCTCTGCTCTCTCTCTGCTCTCTCTTGCTCTCTCTCCTGGTCTCTCTCTCTGGTCTCTCTCTCTGGTCTCTCTTGCTCTCTCTCGGTTTCTCTCTCTGGTCTCTCTCTC
Organism: Knipowitschia caucasica; assembly: GCA_964034765.1. Taxonomy (NCBI): domain Eukaryota; kingdom Metazoa; phylum Chordata; class Actinopteri; order Gobiiformes; family Gobiidae; genus Knipowitschia; species Knipowitschia caucasica. Next base: position 13,688,145 of record OZ035835.1, on the reverse strand, counting down.
TGCTCTCTCTTCCTGGTCTCCTCTCTGGTCTCTCTCTCTGCTCTCTCTCTGCTCTCTCTCCCTGGTCTCTCTCTGGTCTCTCTCTGCTCTCTTCTCTGCTCTCTCTCTGCTCTCTCTCTGCTCTCGCTCCTGGTCTCTCTACCTGGTCTCTCCCCTCTCTGGTCTCTCTCTCTGGTCTCTCTCTCCGGTCTCTCTACTGGTCGCTCTTGCTCTTCTCTGGGTCTCTCTCTCTGGTCTCTCTCTGGGTCTCTCTCTCCTCTGCTCTCTCTCCCTGTCTGCTCTTGGCTCTCTCTCTGTCTCTCTCTGCTCTCTCTCCCCTGGTCTCTCTCTCTGGTCTCTCTCTCTGGTCTCTCTCTGCTCTCTCTCTGGTCTCTCTCCTGCTCTCTCACTCTGGACTCTTCTGGTCTCTCTCTCTGCTCTCTCTCTCTGGTATCTCTACTCTCTCTGAGATAAGATAAACCTTTATCTAGTCTCCAGTGGAGAAAATGTCAGTGTCATCGTGCACATTTACAGCAGAGAGAGGACATTAAGAGCACTCTAGATTGCCACAATCAAATAGTCTATTGTTTAAGACCAAGGACAATAAAATTAAAATAAGAATAAATAAACTTTGGGCTATTAACTGCACTTGGTTCAGTAGTATTTACGATGTCTATTTGTACTTTAGCAGAGGAGAATATGAATATGAGCAGGAATAAGCCATCGTAAAAAAATATTCACAGGTAAAGTGACGGTGAAGGCAGAATTATCAGATCTGTAATAATGCAGTAGTAGTATAACAGGTAAAGTGGATCGTGACAAAGGTTTATAGTGAATATCAGTGATGGGATTTGCAGTTCCTGTTGCACATTCTCGTTGTCAGTCTGACAGCTGCAGGGAGAAGGACTGTCAAACCTCTCCTTCACACAGCGGAGGGTGAATTAGTCTGTCACCGAGCTGCGTCTCAGAGCAGAGAGAGTGTCCTGCCGGGGGCGACAGTCATGGTCAGCCATAGATGTTAGTTTGCTCAGGACCATCCTTCCCCCACCTGCTGCACTGTGTCCAGTGGAACAGCCCAGGGACTGAGCTGGATTCCTGAAAACCTTGTCCAGCTTTCTTCCTGATCCTTCTGTGATTGCTGCTGTTCAGCAGACCACACGACAAGAGGCTCACCACAGAGTCATAGAAGGTCTTCAGAGTGGCACCTGCTATCAAAAGACCTGGCCTCTCAGCAGGTAGAGGCGGCTCTGGCCTTCTGAAGAGGGCGTCTGTGTTATGACTCCAGTCCAGTTTGTGGTTCAGATGAATACACCAGGTACTTGTAAGAGTCCACTTCTCGATGTCCTTCCCTGGTGTTCACTGGAGCTGGAGCGGCAGAGTGACGTCTGCCGGAATCCACACCATCTCCTTGGTCTTCCTCACGTGCTGAGGGAGGTGGTTCATTCCTTAGTCTTCCGCAGTTGATGAGGAGGTGGTTCATATCCCTTAGTCTTCCCCGCGTTGATGAGGAGGTGGTTCATCTCCTAGGTCTTCCTCACGTTGATGAGGAGGTGGTTCTTCTCCTGGCCTTCTGTTGATGAGAGGTTGTTCCTCTCCTTGGTCTTCTGTTGCATGAGGAGGTGGTTCTTTCTCCTTGTCTTCTGTTGATGAGGAGGTGGTCTTCTCCTTGGTCATCTGTTGATTGAGGAGGGGTTCTTCTTCCTGGTTTCTGTTGATGAGGAGGTGGTTCAACCTCCTTGGTCTTCTGTTGATGGAGGAGGTTTGTTCTTCTCCTTTGTATCTCTGTTGATGAGAAGGTGGTTCATCTCCTTGGTCTTTTCTGTTGATGGAGGGAGGTGGTCATTCCTTGGTCTTCTGTTGATGCGGAGGTGGTTCATCTCCTTGGTCCGTCGTTGATGAGGAGGTGGTTCATCTCCTTGGGTCTTCTGTGCATGAGGAGGTGGTTCATCACCTTGGTCTTCTGTTGATGAGGGGTGGTTCATTCTCCTTGGTCTTCTGTTGATGAGGAGGTGGTTCACCTCCTTGGTCTTCTGTTGATGAGGAGGTGGGTTCATCCTCCTTGGTCTTCTCGTCACAAAGTCTGTATAACTCCTCTGTACTCTGTGTCATCGTCCTCGGAGCTGAGTCCGATGATGGCAGAGTCGGTGGAGAACTTCTGGAGGGACACAACGACCGTGTTGTGTCTGAAGTCCCCTGGGGGCCCCCACACTGCAGGGTCAGGACTCAGGACTACAAAGTCCTGGTTCTCACCAAACAAGGGTCTGTCTGTGAGTAGTCAGGATCCCTCTGGCCAGGTCGTTAGTCACAACGGCTGACTCCAGCTTGTCTTCTCTCGGTCTCTCTTTGGTCTCGCTCTGGTGTCACTGGTCTCTCTCTGGTCTCTCTGGTCTCTCTCTCGGTCTCTCTCTGGGTCCATCTCTGTCTCTCTCTGGTCTCTCTCTGGTCTTCTCTGGCCTCTCTCTGGTCTTCTCTGGTCTCTCTCACTGGTCTCTCTCTGGTCTCTCTCTGGGGCATTCTCTGTCTCTCTCTGGTCTCTCTCTTGTCTCTCTCTGTCTCTCCCTGGTCTCTCCTCTGGTCTCTCCCTGTCTCTCTCTGGTATCTCTCTGGTCACTCTCTGGCCTCTCTCTGGTCCATCTCTGGTCTCTCTTGGTCTCTCCCTGTCTCTCTCTGGTCTCTCCTGGTCTCTCTCTGGTATCTCTCTGGTCTCTCTTTGGACTCTCTCTGGTCTCTCTCTGGTATCACTCTGGTTCTCCCTGGTCCTCTCTCTGTCTCTCCTGTAATCTTCTCTGGTTCTCTCTGGCTCTCTCTGGTCTCTCTCTGGTATCTCTCTTGTCTATCCCTGGTCTTCTGTCTCTCTCTGGTCTCTCTCTGGTCCATCTCTGGTCTCTCTCTGGTATCTCTCTGTCTTCTCTGTCTCTCCCTGGTCTCTCTCTGGTCTCTCACTGGTCTCTCTCTGGTATCTCTCTGGGTCTCTCTCTGGCCTCTCTTGGTCTCTCTCTGGTATCTCTCTGGTCTCTCCCTGGTCTCTCTCTGGTCTCTCCCTGATCTCTCTTGGTCTCTCTCTGGTCTCTCTCTGGTCTCTCTCTGGTTCTCTCTGGTTCTCTCGGTATCTCTCTGGCTATCTCTCTGTCTCTCCCTGGTCTCTCTCGGTCTCTCTCTAGTCTCTCCCTGGTCTCTCTCTGGTCTCTCTTGTCTCTCTGGTCTCTGTTGGTCTCTCTGTCAGGTCACACTTGGTTTCTCCCTGTCTCTCCTTCCCACTGTCTCTCTCTGTCTCTCCCTGGTCTCTCTCTGGTCTCTCCCTGTCTCTCTGCTGGTCTCTCCCTGGTCTCTCGCTGGATCTCTCATGGTCTCTCTCTAGTTCTCTCTCTGGCCTCTCTCTGGTATCTCTCGGTCTCTCCCTGGTCTCTCTCTGGTTCTCTCCCTGTCTCTCTCTTGGTATCTCTCTGGTCCTCTCTTGGTCTCTCTCTGGTCTCTCTCTGGTCTCTCTCTGGTATCTCTTGGTCTCTCCCTGGTCTCTCTCTGGTCTCTCTGGTCTTCTGGTCTCTCTCTGGCTCTATGGTCTCTCTCTGGTCTCTCTTGGGCTCTCTTGGTCTCTCCCTGGGTCTCTCTCTGTATCTCGCTGGTCTCTCCCTGGTCTCTCCTCTGGTCTCTCTCTGGTCTTCTCTGGTCTCTCTTGGTCCTCTCTGGTTTCTCCCTGGTCTCTCCTGGTCTCTTCTAGGTCTCTCCCTGGTCTCTCTCTGGTCTCTCTCTGCGTCTTCCTGGCTCACTTGGTCTCTCCCAGGTCTCTCTCTGGTCACTCTTGGTCTCTACTCTGGTCTCTCCTGGTCTCTCTCTGGCTCTCTTGGTCTCTCCCTGGTCTCTCTCTGGTCTCTCTCTGTCTCTCTCTGGTCTCTCCCTGGTCTCTCTCCTGGCTCTCTCTCTGTCTCTCTCTGTCTCTCCTGGTCTCTCTTGGTCTCTCTCTCAGAGTCTTTCTCTGGTCTCTCCTTGGGCTCTCTTGGTCTCTCTCTGGTCTCTTCCTGGTCTCTATCTGGTCTTTCTCTGGTCTCTCCCTGGTCTCTTCAGGTCTCTCTTCTGGCTCTACCTGGTCTCTCCTGGTCTTCTATGGTCTCTCCCTGGGTCTCTCTCTGCGTCTCTCTCTGGTCTCTGTCTTGGTCTCGTCCCTGGTCCTCTCTCTGTCTCTCTTGGGCCTCTCTCTGGTCTCTCTCTGGTTGGTGGAGGAGCGGGTTGATGCCACGAATGAAAGCTTCCTTCTTGTACAATTATCAGGCTTGATGACGGGTGAGGATTTGACAGATCTGGTTGCGGAGGACTCTCTGGAACTCGAATGGGATGGACTGGACTCAAATGGACTGAATGGACTCGAATGGACTGGATGGCCTGACTGGAACTTGAATGGACTAGAAAATGGACGGACTAGACTAGGGGTGGACTACGACTGGACTCAAGACTAAAGATACCTTGATACAAAGAAAGCCATGATAAACCAGATACACCTCAGAGTGGAACAGTCTCAGACTCAGGGAAGTCGCTTCATGGTCTCGAGTTGGAACAGTCTCAGTCTCGAGAAGTCGCTTCCTGGTCTCAGAGTTGGAAACAGTCTCAGACTAGAGAAGTCGCTTCATGACTCAGAGTTGGTACAGTCTCAGACCTCAGAGATGTCGCTTCATGGTCTCAGCGTTGGAACAGTCTCCGACTCAGAGAAGTCGCTTCATGGTCTCAGAGTTAGAACAGTGTCAGACCAGAGAAGACGCTTCATGGTGTCAGAGTGTGGAACAAGTCTCAGACTCAGAGACAGTCGCTTCAATGGTCTCAGAGTTGGAAACAGTATCAGACCAGAGAAGTCGCTTATGAGTCTCAGAGTTGGCACAGTCTCAGACTCAGAGAAGTCGCTCATGGTCTCAGAGTTGGAACAGTCTCAGACTCAGGATAAGGCGCATCATGGTCTCAGAGTGTAGAACAGTGTCAGCCCTTCAGAGAGTCGTTCATGGTCTCAGAGTTGGAACAGTCTCAGACTCAGAGAGGGTGGGGGGGGGGGGGGGTGGGGGGGGGGGGGGGGGGGGGGGGGGGGGGGGGGGTGGGGGGGGGGGGGGGTGGGGGGGGGGCGGGGGGGGGGGGGGGGGGGGGGGGGGGGGGTGACGCTTCATGGTCTCAGAGTTGGAAACAGTCTCAGACTCAGAGAAGTCGCTTCATGGTCTCGAGTAGAAACAGTGTCAGACTCAGAGAAGTCGCTTCATGGTTCTCAGAGTTTAGAACAGTCTCAGACTCAGTGAAGTCGCTTCATGGTTCAGAGTTAGAACACGTCTCAGACTCAGAGAAGTCGCTTCATGGGTATCAGAGTTAGAAACAGTGTTCAGACTCAGAGAAGTCGCTTCAGGTATCAGAGTTGGAACAGCTCAGAACTCAGAGAAGTCAGTTCATGGTCTCAGAGTTAGAACAGTCTCAGAATCAGAGAAGTCGCTTCATAGGTCTCAGGTTGGAACAGTTCAGACTCAGGAAGTCGTTTCATGGTCTCAGCGTTAGAACAGTGTCAGACTCAGAGAAGATCGCTTCATGGTCTCAGAGGTTAGACAGTCTCAGACTCAGAGAAGTCGCTTCATGGTTCAGAGTTGGAACAGTCTCAGACTCAGAGAAGTCGCTTCATGGTCTCAGAGTTAGAACCGTCTCAGACTCAGAGAAGTCGCTTCATGGGCTCAGAGTTAGAACAGTCTCAGATCAGAAAAAGTCGCTTCATGGTCTCAGAGTTGGAACCTGTCTCAGGGACTAGGAGAAGTGCTTCATGGTCTCAGAGTTTGAACAGTCTCAGACTCAGAGAAGTCGCTCATGGTCTCCGTAGTTGGAACAGTCTCAGACTCAGAGATGTCGCTTTCATGGTCTCAGAGGTTAGAACAGTCTCAGACTCAGAGAAGTCGCATCATGGTCTCAGAGTTGGATCAGTCTCCAGACTCAGAGAAGACGCTTCTGGTCTCAGAGTTGGAACAGTCTCAGGACTCAGAGAGTCGATACATGTCTCAGAGTTTAGAACAGTCTCAGGATCAGAGAAGTCGCTTCATGGAATCGAGTTGAGAACAGTCTCAGACTCACAGTGGCTCTGACTTGTTACTCACAATGTTATTTATTGAAAATATGTGAAAAATCACTGGTATCCTGAACATGCGTGGACTGGACTGGGCTGGACTGGATGGACTAGACTGGGCTGACTTGTCTGGGCAGGAATGGGATGCGCTGGCTGGGCAGGGACTGAACTGGGCTGGACTGGGACTGGGTGGCTGACTTGGCAATACAACACACAAAAAACACATGCTCAGTATGATGTGTGCTGTGGATCGATTGTGTTGCTTTATTGGACTCTGTTAGAACGGGCGAGCATAACTAAAAAGTCACCCATGGAGGCGGCTGAGGCGAGGTTGGTGAGCAACTCATCAACCCGGCGACCAGGAGAGTCCGTGTCTCTCTCTGGTGTTTATGATTCTAGTTCTTTGTGATTATAATGTTTCTTTGTTTGGTTTGAGTGTCCTTCTGTTTGAACTGTGTCTAAAAATTAATCTTGCTCCGGCCCTTCTGCTCCGCCACTGGAGAGAGGGTCAGAGACAGGACAAGACTTCTAGTCCTCTCTCTGGTCTCTCTCTGGTCTCTCCCTGGGTATTTCCATGGTCTCTCTCTGGTCTCTCTCTGGTCTCTCCCTGTCTTTCATGGTCTCTCTCTGGTCTCTCTCTTGTCTCTCTCTGGGGTCTCTCCCTGGACTTTCCCTGGTCCCTCTTTGGTCTCTCTCCTGGTCTCTCATCTGGTCTTCCTGGTCATTCCATGGTCTCTCTCTGGTCTCTCTATTGTCTCTCTCTGGTCTCTCCTGGTCTTTCCCTAGTCTCTTTCTGGTCTCTCTCTGGTTTCTCCCGGTCTTTCTCTGGTCTCTCTTCTCTGGTTCACCTTCTGTCCATATCAGCCTATTCCCCCTATATAGGAAGCTTCACTTGTTGCTCTCATGTGTGTGGTGTGTGTGTGTGTGTGGTGTTGTGGCTTCTAATCAGTCCCTGTGAGTTACTGTTGACATTTGTGCGTCTCCTCCTTCATTATGTGACTGGGGCTGTTTTGTGCTCGCCCCCCCAGGATTAGCCACAAATCTCCACGCAGCCACATTCAGCCTCGCAAGTACTTTCACTTCATCATAATGGATGATGAGATTATAATCCAGTTGCGCACGAGACAGACACACACACACCACACGGACACACACCACACCTACACACCATTGACCGCACCACACACGGACACCACACCCACACCTGGACACCAACACACCCCACACACACACACACACACACCACATTGACACGCACACACACACGGACACACAACACACATGGACTCACAAACAAAACACACACACGACACAACAAAACCAAAGTCGGTTACCGAACATTTTAGGTTTTAGACTTTGCAGTTTGAGAGACATAGTCTCTCTCTCTGGTCTCTCTTTGTCACTTTCTGGTCTCTCTCTGGTCTCTCTCTCTGGACTCTCTTGGTCTCTCTCTGGTCTCCCCCTCTCTGGTCACTCTTGATTCTCTCTGGTCACTTTCTGGTCTCTCTCTGGTCTTGTCTGGTCTCTCCTCTCTGGTCTCTCTCTGGTCTCTGTCTGGTCTCTCTCTTGGTCTCTCTCTGGTCTCTCTTGGTTCTCTCTCTCTGGTCTCTCTTGGTCTCTCTCTTGGTTCCTCTCTGTCACTCTCTGGGTCTCTCACTGGTGTCTCTCTGTCTCTGTTGGTCTCTCTCTCTGGTCTCTCTCCACCCCCCCCCCCACCCCCCCTCCCCCCCAACCACCAACCCCCCGGTACTTACTGGTCTCTCTCCCCCCCCCCCACCCCCTCTTGGTCTCTTCTGGTCACTCTCTGGTCTCTCTCTGTCTGTCTCTCTGGGTCTCTCTCTGGTCACTCTCTGGTCTCTCTCTGGTGTCTCTCTTGGTCTCTGGTTGGTCGTCTTATGGTCTCTCTCTGTCTCTCTCTGGTCTCTCTCTCTGGTCTCTCTCTGGTCTCTCTCTTTTCCCTTATCTGGTCTCTCTCTGGTGTCTCCTCTGGTCTCTGTCTGGTCTCTCTCTCTGTCTCTCTCTGGTCTTGTCTGGTCTCTGTCTGTCTCTCTTTGGTTGTCTTGGTCTTGTCTGGGTCTCACTATAGTCTCTCTCTGGTCTCTTCTCTGGTCTCGCTCTGACTCTTCACTGGTCTCTCTCTGGTCTATCTCTGGTCTCTGTCTGGTCTCTCTTTCTGGTCTCTCTCTGGTCTCTCTCTTGTCTCTCTCTGGTCTCTCTCTGGTCTCTCTCTGGTCTCTCTCTCTGGTCTCTCACTGGTCTCTCTCTCTGGTCTCTCTCTGGTCACTTTCTGGTCTCTCTCTGTCTCTCGGGTTCTCTCTCTCTGGTCTCTCTCTGCGTCACTCTCTGGTCTCTCTTGGTGTCTCTCTGGTCTCTGGTATGGTCTCTCTCTCTGGTCTCTCTTGGGCTCTCTCTGGTCTCTCTCTGTCTCTGTTGGTCTCTCTCTCTGGTCTCTCTCTGGTCTCTCTCTGGTCTCAGTCTGGTCTCTCTTTCTGGTCTCTCTATGGTCTCTCTCTGGTCTCTCTCTCTGGTCTCTCTCTGGTCTCTGTTTGGTCTCTCTGTCTGGTCTCTCTCTGGTCTCTCTCTGGTCTCTCTGTGGTCACTCTTTCTGTCTCTCTCTGGTCTCTGGTCTGGTCTCTCCTGTATGGTCTCTCTCTGTCGCTCTCTGGACTCTCTCTGGTCTTCTCCTGGTCACTCTTTGGGTCACTCTCTGGTCACTCTCTGGTCTCTCTCTGGTCTCTCTCTCTGGTCTCTCTTGGTCACTCTCTGGTCTCTCTCTGGTCACTCTTCCGGTCTCTCTTGGTCTCGCTCAGGTCCTCTCTCTGGTCTCTCTCTGGACTCTCTCTCTGGTTCTCTCTCTGGTCTTCTCTTGGTTCTCTCTGGTCTCTCTCTCTGGTCTCTCTCTGGTCTCTCCTTCTGGTCTCTCTCTGATCACTTCTGGTCTCTGTTCTGGGCTCTCTCACTGGTCTACTCTTCTGTTCTCTCTTCTGGGTCTCTCTCTCTGGTGTCTCTCTGGTCTCTCTCTGGTCCTCTCTCTGGTCTCTCTCTTGTCTCTCTTGTCTCTTTCTAGTCTCTCTTGGCACAAAGAAAGTTTCCTTATGGCACTGTCTCTGTCCCCTCGCTCTGTCGGCGCCTCGTAAAATAAACTAAACTATGGTATTTGGGAATGTAATATACAACTTTACAGACACCACACACACACACAACACTCACACACACACACACACAACACAAAACACACAACACACACACACACACACAAACACACACACACACACACACACAACACACACACACACACACACCCAAACACAATCGGAGCAGGCAAAAAAATTAACACTACAGAGGGACGGCGCTGTGTGCGTGTGTCTGTGTGTGTCTGTGTGTACTGGGTGTCTTTGTATTTGAGTCTGTGTGTGTGGTGATCTGTGTTGTCTGTGTGTGTGTGTGTGTGTGTGGTGTGTGTGTGTGTGTGTTGTGTGTCGTGTGTGTGTGTGTAAAGTTGTATATTTACATTCAAATACCATAGTTTAGTTTTATTTACGAGGCGCCTGACAGAGCGAGGGGACCGAGACAGGTGCCATAAGGACTCTTTCTTTGTTGCCAGAGAGACTAGAAAGAGACCAGAGAGAGACTAGAGAGAGACCAGAGAGAGACAGAGAGAGGGACCAGAGAGACACCAGAGAGATAGACCAGAGAGAGAACAGAGAGAGACCAGTGAGAGAGCCCAGCATAGTCAGAGAGTGATCAGAGGAGAGACCAGAGAGAGATGACCAGAGAGAGACCAGACGAGAGAGACCAGAGAGAGAGAGGACCAGAGAGAGACCACGAGAGTGACCAGAGAGAGAGACAGAGAAGAGACCAGAGAGAGACCCGAGAGAGACCAGAGAGAGACGGAGGTGACCAGAGAGAGACCCGGAGGTGGACCAGAGAGGACAGAGTGTAGAGAGACCAGAGAGAGACCAGAGAGTGTCCTAGGAGAGTGACCAGAGTCGCTTGTTGAGTGACCAGAGAGAGACAGAGAGAGACCAGGAGAGCGACCAGAGGCGACAGACAGAGAGACCAGACAGAGACCAGAGCGAGACCAGACAAGAGGTGACCAGAGATGAGACCAGAGAGGAGGACCAGAGAGGACCAGACGAGAGACCAAACATGGAGACCAGAGAAGAGACAGAGAGAGCAGCAGAAAAGAGGACCAGAGAGAGACCAGAAAGAGAGGACAGGACAGAGACCAGAGAGAGACCAGAGAGAGACCAGAGAGAGAGACAGACTAGAGAACAGAGAGAGCCAGAGAGAGACCAGAGATGAGACCCAGAGAGAGAGACCAGACCGAGCCACAGAGAGACACCAGAGAGAGACCAGAGAGTGACAGAGGAGAGACAGAGAGCGAGACCGAGAGACCAGAGAGAAGACAGAAAGTGACCAGGAGAGAGCCAGATGAGAGAGACCAGAGAGAGACCAGAGAGAGGAGACAGAGAGAGACCAGAGAGAGACAGAGAGAGGACAGAGAGAGACCAGAGAGAGACCAGAAGAGAGACCAGACAGAGAACAGAGAGGACCATGAGAGAGACAGAGAGAGTCCAGAGAGGAGACCAGAGGAGGAGACCAGAGAGTAGACTAGAGTGAGACCAGACAGAGCCCGAGGACAGACCAGAGAGAGGACAGACAGAGACCAGACAGAGACCAGAGAGAGACCAGAGAGAGAGACCAGACAGAGACCATGAGAGACACCAGAGAGAGACCAGAGAGATGAGACCTTGAGAGAGACCAGAGAGATGAGACCAGAGAGAGACAGAGAGAGACCAGAGAGAGGAGACCAGAAAGAGACCAGAGAGACAACCGAGAGAGACCAGAGAGGTGACCAGAGAGAGCCAGAGAGACAGACCAGAGAGAGACCAGGAGTGACGTGAGAGACCAGAGAGAGAGAACAGAGGAGACCAGAGAGAGACAGAGAGAGAGACCAGACAGTGACAGGCGACACCAGAGAGAGACCAGAGAGTGACCAGAGAGGAGGACCAGAGAGAGAGACATGAGAGAGACCAGAGAGGAGACCAGAGAGAGACCAGAGAGAGCCCAGAGAGCGAGCCCAGACAAGAGCCAGAGAGAGACAGGGGGGAGAGAGACCAGGACAGATCCAGAGAGACCAGAAAGTGACCAGAGAGGATCAGGAGTGACCAGAGAGAGACCTGAGAGAGACCAGAGAGAGAACAGAGAGATGAGAACAGAGAGAGACCTGAAAGTGACCAGACGAGAGACCAGAGAGAGAGACTATTCTCTCAAACTCCCGCAATTTCTAAAACTAAAATGTTCGGTATACCGAGCTTTGTTATGTTGAGTCGAGAGTGTTGGCGTGTGTGTGTGTTTGTGTGTTCTTTGTTTTTGCGTCCATGTGTGTGTGTGTGTCCGTGTGTGTTGTGCGTGACAATGTGTGTGTGGTGTGTGTGTGTGTGTCGTGTGTGTGTCTCTTGTGTGAGTGTGTGATATGTGTCCGTGTTGTGGCATTTGTGTGTGCGTGTCAATGTGTGTGTATGTGATGTGTGTGTCGTCCGTCAGTGTGTGTGTGCTGTCTGTTCTCGTGAGCCTGGATTAATTTTAATCTCTTCACCATTATTGATGGAAGTGAAAGTACTCGTGGCTGAATGTGCTGCGTGGGAATTTGTGGCTAATTCCAGCACAAAACAGCCCAGTCACATAATGAAGGAGGACGCCAAATGTCAACAGTAACACACAGGGATGGCTTAGAAGGCCACACACACACATTTACACACACACACACACACACATGAGAGCAACAATCTCAGGTGAAGCTTCCTTATTTGGAGGGAATATGCTTGCTATGGACAGGAAGTGAGGAACCACGAGAGAGAGACCAGAGAGAGACCAGGGAGAAAGAAACCAGAGAGAGACCAGAAAGATGACTAGGGAAAGACCAGGGAGAGGACCAGAGAGAGACCAGGAGAGAGACCAGAGAGAGACCGGGAAAGACAGGGAGAGCCTTAGAGAGAGACCAGAGAGGAGACAGAGAGGGACCAGGAGAAAGGACGGGTGAGACCAGAGAGAGACCAAGAGAGAGACCATGAGAGGCAGACCAGGAAAGACCAGGAATGAGACCCGAGAGAGACAGAGAGAGAACCATGGAAAGACGGGAGAGGGACCAGAGAATGAGAACCAGAGAGAGGAGTAGAGTCATTGGTCCTGTCTCTGAACCTCTCTCAGAGGCGGGCAGGGGAGGGCTGAGGCAAGTTATAATTGTGCTATGCCAGTTCATACAGAGTACAATCAAAACCAAAAAAAGAAACATTAAAATCACAAAGAACTAGAATCAAAAACAACCAGAGAGAGACTCGGACTCTCCTGTCCAGGGTTGGATGGGTGTCTCACCAACTCGCCTCAGTCAGGCCTCCAGGTATCTTTTTTAGTTATGGCTCTGCCCCGGTTCTAACAGAGTCAATATCAAACACAATCGCATACACACCACATCATACTGAGATAGTGTTTTGTGTGTGTAGTGCCAAGTCCAGCCCAGCCCAGTCCAGTCAGCCCAGTTCAGTCCTGCCCAGCCCAGCGCAGTCAGTCTCTGCCCAAGCCAAGTCCAGCCCAGTCTAGTCAGTCCAGATCAGGCCCAGTCAAGTCCACTGCATGTTCATGATACAATTGATTTTCACATTTTCAAATAAATGAACATTTGTGAGTAACAAGTTCAGGATCCACTGTGAGTTGAGGACTGTTCCAACTCTGAGACCATGAAAGAGACTTCTCTGAGTCTGCGCTGTTCTAACTCTGAGACCATGAGCGACTTCTCTGAGTCTGGAGACTGTTCCAACTCTGAGACCCATGAAGCGACTTCTCTGAGTCTGAGACTGTTCCAACTCTGAGACCAAGAAGCGACTTCTCTGAGTCAGAGACTGTTTCTAAACTCTTGTGACCATGAACGCGACTTCTCTGAGTCTGAGATGTTCAACTCTGAGACCATGAAGCGACCTTCTCTGAGTCTTAGACTGTTCAACTCTGAGGACCATGAAGCGATTCTCTGAGTCTGAGACTGTTCCACTCTGAGACCATGAAGCGGACCTTTTCTGAGTCTGCAGACTGTTCTAAACTCTGAGACCATGAAGCGGATTCTCTGAGTCTGTGACTGTTCTAACTCTGAGACCATGAAGCGACCTCTCTGAGTCTGAGGACTGTTCCAAACTCTGAGGGACCATTGAAGCGACTTCTCCTGCGTTGAGACTGTTCTAACTTCTGAGACATTGAAGCGACTTCTCTGAGTCTGACACTGTTCTAACATGAGGACCATGAAACGACTTCTCTGAGTTGAGACTGTTCCAACTCTGAGTACCATGAAGCGACTTCTCTGAGTTCTGAGGACTGTTCTAACTCTGAGACCATGAAGCGACTTCTCTGAGTCTGAGGACTGTTTTCCAACTCTGAGACCTGAAGCGCTTCTCTGAGTCTGACACTGTTCTAACTTGAGTGACCATGAAGCGACTTCTCTGAGTCTGAGACTGTTATTAACTCTGAGACCATGGAAGCGGACTTCTTGAGTCTGAGGGATGTTCTAACTCTGAGACCATGGAAGCGACTTCTCTGAGTAGACACTGTTCTAACTCTGAGACCATGAAGCGAACTTTCTGAGTCTGAGACTGTTCCAACTCTGAGAACATGAAGCGACCTCTCTGAGTCTGAGACACTGTTCCAACTCTGAGACATGAAGCGACTTCTCTGAGTAGACACTTGTTCGTAACTCTGAGACCATGAAGCGAATTCTCTGAGTCTGAGACTGTTCAACTCTGAGACCATGAAGCGACCTTCTCTGAGTCTGAGAGGACTGTTCCAACTCTGGAGACCATGAAGCTGACTTCTCAGAGTCAGAGACTGATCAACCTCTGAGACATGAAGCGACTTCTCTGAGTCTGATGACTGTTCCAAACTCTAGACACCATGAAGAAGCGACTTCTCTGAGTCTGACCTGTTTAAACTCTGGAACCTGAAGCGACTTTCCTGAGTCTGAGGACTGTTCCAACTCTGAGACATGAAGCGCCTTCTCTTGAGTTCTGAGGGACCTGTTCCAACTCTGAGACATGACGCGACTTCTCTGAGTTCTGAGACTGTTCCAACTCTGAGGACCATGAAGCGGACTTCTCTGAGTTGAGACAGTTCCAACTCTGAGACCATGAAGCGACTTCTCTGAGTCTGAGACTGTTCCAACTCTGAGGTGGTATTGGTTGTTTCATGGCTTTCTTTGTATAAGGTATCTTTTAGTCTGAGACCAGTTAGTCACCCTAGTCCAGTCCCGTCCATTCTAGTCATTCAAGTCCTGTCCCGTCCACAGTCCAGTCCATTCGATTCCCTTCAAGTCATTCATTGAGGTCCAGTCCAGTCCATCGAGTCCAGTAAGTCCTGCCGCAACAGGATCTGTCAATCCTCACCCTTCCATCAAGCTGATAATTTACAAGAAGAAGCTTTCCTTCGAGCATCAACCCGCCTCCGTCCACCAAACAGAGCGAGGACCAGAGAGAGGCCAGAGAAACGGAGACCAGAGGGAGAGCCCAGGGAGAGACCAGACACGAGACCAGAGAGGAGACCAGAGAGAGACCAGGGAGAGCCAGAGAGAGACCAGGAGAGACAGGGAGAGACCACGAGAGAGACTGAGGAGGAGGACCAGGTGAGACGACCAGAGAAAGACCAGAGACGAGACCAGGGAGAGACCAGAGAGGGACCAGACAGAGAGTGACCAGGGAGAGACAGAGAAAGCCAGAGAGAGAAGACCAGAGAGAATGAGACCAGGGAGACTAGAGACCAGAGAGAGACCAGAGAGAGACAGAGATTTGAGGACCGGAGGGACCGAAGAGAGACCAGCGAGAGACAAGAGAGAGGACCAGGGAGAGACCAGAGAGAGGCCAGGAGAGAGGACAGGGAGGAGGACCAGAGAGAGCACCAGAGAGAGACCAGAGAGAAGACCAGGGAGTGAAGACCAGAGAAGAGACCAGGAGAGACCAGAGTGAGACCAGAGAGATGAGACCAGGGTGAGACGAGAGAGACCAGGGAGAGACCAGGGAGAAACATGAGAGAGACCGCGAGAGACAGAGAGCCGGAGACGAGAGACCAGATGAGAGCCCAGAGGAGAGACCAGGGAGGATACCAGAGAGAGACAGGGAGAGACCAGAGAGAGACCAGAGAGAGACAGAAGAGAGACCAGCGAGACCAGGAGAGACCAGAGAGACCAGAGAGGCCAGAGAGAGACCAGGGAGCGGACCAGAGAGATACCAGAGAGAGACAAGAGAGAGACCAGAGAGAGACCAGAGAGGAACAGAGAGATACCAGCAGGAGAGTTCAGCGAGAGACCGAGAAGAGACCAGGGACGAGACCAGAGAGATACCAGAGAGAGCCCAGAGAGAGACCAGAGAGAGACCAGAGAAGATACCAGTAGAGAGAGACCAAGGAGAGACCAGAGACGAGACCAGGGGAACGAGAACAGAGAGAGACCAGGGAGAGCACCAGAGAGAGGACCAAGGAGAGGACAGGGAGAAACCAGAGAAATGAAAACCAGAGACGAGACCAGACAGAGAGACCAGACAGTGCCTGAGAGACCAAGAGAGGACCAGATGAGAGTCCAGGGAGGCGCTAGAGAGTGACCAGAGAGAGGACCAGGGAGAGACAGAGCGATACAGATAGATACAGAGAGAGACCAGAGAGGAGACAGAGAGAGACCAGAGAGAGCCAGGAGAGATACCAGAGAGAGTTCAGGGAGAACCAGAGAGAGACCAGGGACGAGAGACAGAGAGATAACCAGAGAGAGAGACAGAGAGAGAGAGGCCAGAGAGAGACAGAGAGATACCAGAAGAGAGACCAGGGATGTAGGAGGCAGGCGAGAGACCAGGGAGAGACCAGCAGTATAGACAAGAGAGAGACCAGAGAGAGACAGAGAAGGGACCAGATAGAGACCAGGAGAGGAGACAGAGAGACCAGGGAGAGACACCAAGGAGACGATAACCAGAGAGAGACTCAGAGAGTGGCCAGAGATGATACCAGCGAGAGATCAGGGAAGAGACCAGAGAGCAGACCAGGAGAGACCAGTGAGATACCAGAGAGAGACCAGAGAGAGGCCAGAGAGAGACCAGAGAGTACAGAGACGAGACCAGAGAGGAGGACCAGAGAGAGCCAGGGAGAGAACAAGAGAGAGACCAGAGATGGACCAGAGAGAGGGCCGAGCAGAGACCAGAGAGGATACCAGAGAGAGGACAGGAGAGACCAGAGGAGACCAGGAGAGACCAGAGAGAGCAAAACAGAGACGAGACCAGAGCGAGACAGGAGGACCAGAGAGAGACCAGAGATAATGAGACCATTTCTCGCACCAGAGGAGACAGAGAGGACCAGGAGAGAGACATGAGAGAGACCAGACGAGAGACAGAGATGGACCAGAGGAGAGACCCAGAGAGAGACCAGAGAGACCAGAGAGGAGACAGAGACACCAGAATGTAGTGAGAGACCAAAGAGAGACCGGAGAGAGACAAGCTGGAGGACAGCCCGTTGTGGGTACTAAGACCTGTCCCAGTGGATACCTGGACTACCTCACAGACAGACCCCGTTTGTGAGGAACCAGGGACTTTGTGTTGAGGTCCTGACCTGCAGTTCGGGGCCCCCCAGGGGACTTCAGACACAATCACGGTCGGTTGTGTACCACCAGATGTTCTCCAACGACTATGCCATCATCGGATATCAGCTCCGGAGGGACGATGACACAGAGTACAGCGGAGTTATACAGGACTTTGTGGACGAGAAAGACCAAGGAGATGAACCACCTCCTCATCAACAGAAGACAAGGAGGTGAACCCACTCCTCATCAACAGAAGACCAAGGAGATGAACCACTCCTCATAAACAGAAGACCAAAGGAGATGAACACTCCTCATCAACAGAAGACCAAGGAGAAGAAACCACCTCCTCATCAAGCGAAGACCAAGGAGATGAACCACCTCCTCATCAACAGAAGGACCAAGGAGATGAACCACTCCACACAACAGAAAAGACCAAGGAGATGAACCACCTTCTCTATCAAAAGAAGACCGAAGGAGATGAACCACCTCCTCAACAACAGAAGACCAGGAGATGAACCACCTCCTCATCAACAGAAGACCAAGGAGAAGAACACTCTCTCATCAACAGAATGACCAAGGAAGATGAACCACCTCCTCATCAACAGAAGACAAGGAGATTGAACCACTCTTCCTCCTCATCAACAGAAGACCAAGGAGGATGAGACCACCTTCTCATCAACAGGAAGGCCAAGGAGAAGAACCACCTCTCATCAACGTGGAAGACCAGGAGCTGAACCACCGCCTCATCAACGCGGGGGAAGGATAAGGGATGAACCACCTCTCATCAACGCGGGGAAGACTAAGGAGCTGGAACCACCTCCTCATCAACATGAGGCAGACCAAGGAGATGGTTGTGGTTTTCCGCGACGTCACTCTGCCGCTCCAGCTCCAGTGAACATCCAGGGAAAGGAATCTGATGAGAGGGGACTACTTACAAGTGACTGGGTGTTCATCTGAACCACAAACTGGACTGGAGTCATAACACAGACGCCCTCTTCAAGAAGGGGCCAGAGCCGCCTTACATGCTGAGGAGGGCTCAGGGTCTTTTGGCGAGTGCAGGCGGCCACTCATGAAAGACCTCTATGACTCTGTGGTGGAAGCTTTGTACGGTGTTGGTTGCTGGTAACAGCAGCATACAGAGTAGGGACAGGAAAGAGTCTTGACAAGGGTTATCCAGGAAGTCCCAGCTCAGTCCTGGGCCGTTCCTGGACACAGCTGCAGCAGGTGGGGGACAGGAGGGTCCTGAGCAAACTAACTCTAAGCTGGGACCATTGACTGTCGCCCCTGAAGGACACTCTCTCTGCTTGGAGAGCCATGCTTCAGTGACAGACTAATTCACCCACGCTGTGTGAAGGAGAGGTTTGGACAGGTCCTTTCTTCCTGCTCTGTCAGACAGTACATACGAGAATGTTGCAAACAGGAACTGCTAATCAGTCACTGATGTTCACTATAACTTTGTCACTAGTCATTTAACTGTTATCAGTACTACTGTATATTACAGATCAGATAATCTGCTGTTCACCGTCACTTTACCTGTGATATTTGTTACGATGCTTATTCGCTAATATCATATTCTCCGCTGCTTAAAGGTACAATTTATACATCCTGTAAATACTCCTGAACCAAGGTGCAGTATAGCCAACGATTATTTTATATTTTCTTAATTTTATCTGTCTATTGTCTTAAACAAAAGAACTATTTGATGTGTGTGCAATCTGAGTGCTCTTAAGTCTCTCTTGCTGTAATGGTTGCAACGATGACTGACATTTTTTTCCCACTGTGAGACTAATAAGGTTTATCTTACTCTCAGAGGAGAGAGAGGAGACAGAGGAGAGAGAGCAGGAGAGAGAGGACAGGCGAGAGACCAGAGAGAGAGAGAGAGAGAGAGACAGAGAGAGAGCAGAGAGAGACAGAGAGAGAGACCAGAGTGAGAGACCAGGGAAGAGAGAGCAGCGGAGTGCGCAGAGAGAGAGACCAGAGAGAGACCAGGGAGAAGAGAGCAGAAGAGAGAGAGAGACCAGAGAGAGAGACCAGGAGAGAGACAGAGAGAGAGCCAGAGAAGAGACCAGAGAGAGAGGACCAGAGAGAGAGACCAGAGAGAGAGACCAGTGAGAGTGTGACCACGGCTAGAGAGACACGGGAGCGAGAAGCAGAGGATGAGAGCAGAGAGAGAGCAGAGAGAGAGAGCAGAGAGGGACCAGAGAGAACCAGGAGAGAGAGCAGAGCGAGAGCAGAGAGAGAGACCAGAGAGAGACCAGGGAGGAGAGAGCAGAGAGACGAGACCGAGAGAGAAAACCAGAGAGAGAGCAGAGAGAGACCAGAGAGAGAGACAGAGAGAGAGACAGGTATGTGAGAGCAGAGAGAGAGCAGAGAGGTGAGAGCAGAGAGGAGAGGAGAGCAAGAGAGAGACACAGAGCGAGGACCAGGCCGAGAGAGAGCAGAGAGAGAGCAGAGAGAGAGCAGAGAGAGAGCAGAGAGAGAGAGCATGAGAGAGCCAGAGCGACACACACACACTCTCTCCCTGGTGTTGCGTTTTGGTCAGGAAAAGCACTGTGTGTCACCGGCTGATAGACCCAGTTGTGAGTTCATTTCCATCATAACTGGATCCAAAAACAGCGTCATGTGGTGAGAACAAAACGCTTCCAGACCTTTCCCTCCGAGCAGCAGAACGGGCCCTCTGGTTCTCCCTGGTCCCCTCTCGCTCTCTCTCTCTCTGTCTCTATCCCCCCTCTGTCTTTGTCTCTCTCTCTGGTCTCTCTATGGACTCACTATGGTCTCTCTCTCTGGTCTCTCTCTGGTCTCTCTCTGGACTCTCTCTGGTCTCCTCCCTGGGTCTCTCTCCTGGTCTCTCTCTGCTCTCTCTCTCTCTGCTCTCTCTATGCTTCATCTCTGCTCTCTCTACCTGGTCTCTCTCTCTGGTCTCTCTCTCTGGTCTCTCACTGCTCTCTGCTCTGGTTCTCTCTCTGGTCTCTCTCTCTGCTCTCTCTCCTGGGTCTCTCTTTCTGGTCTCTCTCTTGCTCTCTCTCTGCTCTCTCTCCCTGGTCTCTCTCTTGTCTTCTCTCTGCTCTTCTCTCTGTTCTCTCTCTGCTCTCTCTCTGCCTCTCGTCCCTGGTCTCTCTACCTGTCTCTCTCTCTGCGTCTCTCCTCTGGTCTCTCTCTCTGGTCTCTCTTCTGGTCTCTTCTGCTCTCTCTCTGGTCTCTCTCTCTCGGTCTCTCTCTTGGTCTCTCTCTCTCTGCTCTCTCTCCCTTGTCTCTCTCTGGGTCTTCTCTCTGCTTCCTCTTGCTCTCTCTCCCTGGTCTCTCTCTCTGGTCTCTCTCTCTGGTCTCTCTCTGACTCTCTCTTGGTCTCTCTTCTGCTCTCTCTCTCTGGTCTCTCTCCCTGGTCTCTCTCTCTGCTCTCTCTCTCTGGTCTTCTCTCACTTCTGAGAAAGATAACCTTTATTAGTCTTCCCAGTGGAGAAAATGTCAGTGGTCATCGTTGCACATTACAGCAGAGAGAGGACATAAGGCACTCAGATTTCAACATCGATATCGTCTATTGTTTAAGACAATAGACAATAAAATTACGATAAGAAATAAAATTAAACTTTGGGCTATAACTGCACTTGTTCAGGAGATTTACAGATGTATATATTGTACTTTGCAGCGGAGAATATGAATATAGAGCAGAATAAGCATCGTAAAAATATCACAGGTAAAGAGACGGGTTGAAAGGCAGAATTATCAGATCTGTAATAATACAGTATACTGACTAACAGGAAAAGTGACTAGGACAAAAGTTTTAGTGAACTATCAGTGACTGTTAGCAGTTCTGTTGCACATTCTCGTTGTACAGTCTGACAGCAGCAGGGCAAGAGGACCTGTCAACTCTTCCTTCACACCAGCGAGGGTGAATTGTCTGTCATGAAGCTGCTCTCCAGAGCGATGAGTGTCTGCCAGGGGCGACAGTCATGTCCAGCAATAGATGTTAGTTTGCTCAGGACCTCCTGTCCCCCACTGCTGCACTGTTCCAGGGAACCAAGCCAGGACTGAGCTGGACTTCTGATATAACTTGTTTCCATAGGCTTCTTCCTGTCCCTCTAGTGATGCTGCTGTTCCAGCAGACACACCGTACAAGAGGTCCACACAGAGTCATAGAAGGTCTAAGGAGTGGCCCCTGCACTCCAAAAGACCTGAGCCTCCTCAGCAGGTAGAAGGCGGGCTATGGCCCTCATGAAGAGGGGCGTTGTGTTATGACTCAGTCGTGTTGTGGTTCAGATGAACACCAAGGTACTTGTAAGAGTCCACTCTCTCGATGTCCTTTCCCTGGTGTTCACTGGGCTGGAGCGGCAGAGTGACGTCTGCGGAAAAACACCACCATCTCCTTGGTCTTCCTCACGTTGATGAGGAGGTGGATCATTCTCCTTTGTCTTCCCGCGGTTGCATGAGGAGGTGGTTCATCTCCTTAGTCTTCCCCGCGTGATGGAGAGGTGGTTCATCTCTTGGTCTTCCTCACCGTTGCTGAGGGAGGAGGTTTCTTCTCCTTGCCCTTGTTGATGTGAAGGTGGTTCATCTCCTTTGGTCTTCTGTTGGGTAGGTGGTTCATCTCCTTGGTCTCTGTTGATGAGCGAGGTGTTCTTCTCCTTTGTCATCTGTTGATGAGGAGGTGGTTCTTCTCTTGGTCTTCTGTTGATGAGGAGGTGGTCATCTCCTTGGTCTTCTGTGATGAGGAGGTGGTTCATTCTCTTGGTTCTTCTGTTGATGAGAAGGGGTTCTCTCCTTGGTCTTCTGTTGATGAGGAGGAGGTTCATCTCCTTGGTCTTCTGTTGATGAGGAGGTGGTTCATCTCCTTGGTTTCTGTTGATGAGGAGGTGGTTCCTTCCTTGGTCTTATGTGATGAGGAGGTGGTTTCATCTCTTGGTCTTCTGTTGATGAGGAGGTGGTTCATCTCCTTGGTATTATGTTGATGTGGAGGAGGTTAACCTCCTTGGTCTTCTGTTGTTGAGGGAGGTCGTTCATCTCCTGGGTTTTTCTCGTTCCACAAAGTCCTGTATAAACTCCTCTGTCTCTGTGTCATCGACCTCGGAGCTGAGTCCGATGATGGCAGAGTCTTTGGAGAACTTCTGGAGGACACAACCGACGTGTTGTGTCTGAAGTCCCTGGGGGGGCCCCACATGCAGGTCAAGGGACCTCAGACACAAATTCCTGGTTCTCACAAACTGGGGCTGTCTGTGAGGTAGTCAGGATCCTACTGGGACAGGTAGTAGGTCACAACGGCTGTCTCCAGCTTGTCTCTCTCCGGTCTCTCTTTGGTCTCTCTCTGAGTGTCTATGGTCTCTCTATGGTCTCTATGGTCTCCTCTCTGGTCTCTCTAGTCCATCTCTGTCTCTCTCTGGTCTCTCTCTGGTCTCCTCCCTCCTGGTCTCTCTCTGTCTTTCTTGGTCTCTCTCACTGGTTCTCTCTGGTTCTCTCTGGTCCATCTCTGGTCTCTCTCTGGTCTCTCTCTGGTTCTCTCTCTGGCTCTCTCCTGCGTCTCTCTCTGTGTCTCTCTCCGGTCCTCTCTCTGGTATCTCTCTGGTCTTTCTGGCCTCTCTCTGGGTCCCATCTTGGTCTCTCTCTGGTCTCTCCCTGTCTCTCTCTGGTCTCTCCTGGTCTCTCTCTGTAATCTCTCTGGTCTCTCTCTTGCTCTCTCTCGGTCTCTCTCTGGTATCTCTTGGTCTCTCCTGGTTCTCTCTGGTCTCTCCGGCTCTCTCTATGGGTATCTTCTGGCCTCTCTCTGGTCTCTCTTGGTATCTCTCTGTCTCTCCCTGGGTCTCTCTGTCTCTCTCTGGTCTTCTCTCTGGTCCATCTCTGGTCTCTCTCTGGTCTCTCTCTGGTCTCTTCTGGTCTCTCCCTGGTCTCTCTTGGTCTCTCCTGGTCTCTACTCTGGTAATCTTCGCTGTCTCTCTCTGGCCTCTCTAGGTCTCTCTTGGTATCTCTTCTGGTCTCTCCCTGGGACTCTCTCTGGTTCTCTCCCTGATCTCTCTCTGGTATCTCTCTGGTCTCTCTATGGTTCCTCTCTCTGGTTCTTCTGGTCTCTCTTCGGTATCTCTCTGGTATCTCTCGGTCTCTCCCTGGTCTCTCTCTGGTCTCTCTCTTAGGTCTCTCCCTGGCTTCTCTGGTCTCTCTCTGGTATCTCTGGTCTCTGTCTGGTCTCTCTGTCTGGTCTTCTATGGTTTCTCCCTGGCTCCCTCCCCTTGGACTCTCTATGAGTCTCTTCCTGGTTCCTCTATGGTCTCTCCCTGGTCTCTCTCTTGGGTCTCTCCCTGGTCTCTCTATGGTATCTCTCTGGTCTCTCTCTGGTCTCTCTCTGGCCTCTCTCTGGGTATCTCTCTGTCTTCCCTGGTCTCTCTCTGGTCTCTCCCTGATCTCTCTCGGTATCTCTCTGGTCTCTCTCTGGTCTCTCTTGTTCTCTCTGGTCTCTCTTGGATCTCTCTGGTCTTCTCCAATGGTCTCTCTCTGGTCTCTATGGTCTCTCTGGTCTCTCTCTGGTCTCTTGGTTCTCTCTGGTCTCTCTCTGCGTCTCTCTCTGTTCTCTCTGTCTCTTCTCTGGTATCTCCCTGGTCTCTCCCTGGTCTCTCTTCTGTCTCCTCCTGGTCTCTCTGGTCTCTTCTCTGGTCTCTCTCTGGTTCTCCCTGGTCTCTCCCTGGTCTCTCTCTGGTCTCTCCCTGGTCTCTCTCTGGTCTCTCTCTGGTCTCTTCGGGTCTCTCTCTGGTCTCTCCCTGGTCTCTCTCTGGTCTCTCTGGTCTCTCTCTGGATCTTCTCCCTGGTCTCTCTCTGGCCTTCTCTGGTCTCTCCCTGGTCTTCTCTCTGGTCTCTCTCTTGTCTCTCTCTGGTCGCTCCCTGGTCTACTCGGTCTCTCTCTGGTCTCTCTCTGGTCTTCTCCCTGTCTCTCTTGGTCTCTCTCTCTGGTATTTCTATGTCCTCCTGGTCTCTCTCTGGTCTCTCTCAGGACTCTCCCTGGTCTCTCTTGGTCTTTCTCTGGACTCTCCCTGGTCTCTCTCAGGTCTCTCTCTGTCTATCCCTGGGTCTCTCCCTGGTCTCTCTCCTGGTCTCTCCGTCTCTCTCTGGTCTCTCTGCTGGTTCTGTCTGGTCTCTCCTGGTCTCTCTCTGGTCTCTCTCTGGCCTCTCTTGGTCTCTCTCTGGTTGGTGGAGGAGGCGGTTGATGCACGAATGAAGCTTCCTTCTTGTTAATTATCAGGCTTGATGGAAGGGTGAGGATTGACAGATCTGTTGCGGCAGGACTCTCCTGGACTCGAATGGACTGGACTGGGACTCAAATGGACTTGTATGACTCGGAATGGGACTGGACTGGACAGGAGCTGGACTTGATGGATAGAATGGACGGGACTGGACCTAGGGTGGACTAGGACTGGACTCAGACTAAATATACCTTGATACAAAAGAAAAGCCTGGTACACAGATACCACCTCAGAGATTGGACAGTCTCAGACACAGAGAAGTCGCTTACCATGGTCTCAGAGTTGGAACGTTCAGACTCAGAGAAGTCGCTTCATGGTCTCAGAGTTGACAGTCTCAGACTCAGAGAAGTCGCTTCATGGTCTCAGAGTTGAAAGTCTCAGACTCAGAGAAGTCGCTTCATGGTCTCAGAGTTGGAACAGTCTCAGCCTCTGAGAAGTCGCTTCCTGGTCTCAGAGTTAGAACAGTGTCAGATCAGTGAAGTCGCTTCATGGTGTCAGGAGTTGGAAACAGTCTCAGACTCAGAGAAGTCGCTTCATGGCTCAGAGTTGGAACAGTCTCAGACTCAGAGAAGTCGCTTCATGGTCTCAGAGTTGGAACAGTCTCAGACTCAGAGAAGTCGCTGCATGGTCTCAGAGTTGAAACAGTTCAGACTCAGAGAAGTCGCTTCATGGTCTCAAGAGTTAGAACAGTGTCAGACTCAGAGAAGTCGCTTCATGGCTCAGAGTTGGAAAACAGTCTCAGATCAGAGAGGTCGCTTCTGGTCTCAGAGTTGGAACGTCTTCAGACTCAGAGAAGTCGCTTCATGGTCTCAGAGTTAGAACAGTGTCACGACTCAGAAAGTCGCTTCATGTCTCAGAGTTAGACAGTCTCCAGACTCAGAGAAGTGCTTATGGTTCAATTTAGAACTGTCTCAGACTCAGAGAAGTCGCTTCATGGTCTCAGAGTTAGACACAGTGTCAAGACTCAGAAAGAAGTCGCTTCATGGTTATCTGAGTTGGAAAAAAGTCTCTGACTCAGAGAAGTCGCTTCATGGTTCAGAGTTAGAACAGTCTCAGACTCAGAGTAGTCGCTTAATGGTCTCAGAGTTGGAACAGGTCTCTCAGACTCAGAGAAGCTCGTTTCATGGTCTCAGAGTAGAACAGTGTCAGACTCAGAGAAGTCGCTTCATGGTTCTCAGGAGTTAGATCAGTCTCAGACTCAGAGAAGTCGCTTCATGGTCTCAGCGTTGGAAACAGTCTCAGAATAGAGAAGTCGCTTCATGTCTCAGAGTTAGAACAGTCTCAGACTCAGAGGAAAGTCGCTTCATGGTCTCAGAGTTAGAACAGTTCTCAGACACAGAAAAGTCGCTTCATGGTCTCAGAGTTGGAACAGTCTCAGACTAGGAGGAAGTCGCTTCATGGTCTCAGAGTTGAACAGTCTCAGATCAGAGAAGTCGGCTTCATGGTCTCAGAGTTGGAAACAGTCTCAGACTCAGAGAAGTCGCTTCTTGTTCTCAGGTTAGAAACAGTCTCAGACTCAGAGAAGTCGCTTCATGGTCTCAGTGTTTGGAACAGTCTCAGACTGCAGAGAAAAAGTCGCTCATGGTCTCAGAGATGGAACAGCTCAGACTCAGAGAAGTTCGCTTCATGGTATCAGAGTCTAGACAGTCTCAGACTTCAGAGAAGTCGCTTCATGGTCTCAGAGTTGGAACAGTCTCCAGACTCACAGTGGAATCCTGAACTTGTTACTCACAAATGTTATTTATTGAAATATGTGGAAAATCACTTGTCTCATGAACATGCAGGTGGGACTGGACTGGCTGGACTGGACTGGAATAGACTGGGCGGGACTTGGCTGGCAGGACTGGACTGCGCTGGGCTGGGAGGACTGAACTGGGCTGGACTGGATGGGCTGGGCTGGACTTGGCCTACACACACAAAAACACATGCTCAGTATGAATGTGTGTGTGGATGCGATTGTGTTGTATTGACTCTGTTAGAACCGGGCCGTAGCCATAACTAAAAAGTAGCCATGGAGCGGGTGAGGCGAGTTGGTGAGAACACCATCAACCCGGACCCAGGAGAGTCCGTGTCTCTCTCTGGTTGTTTATGTTTCTAGTTCTTTGTGATATTAATGTTTCTTTTTTGGTTTTGAGTTGTCTTCTGTATGAACTGTGCTACACTATTAAACTTGCTCAGCCCTTTGCTCCGACACTGAGAGAGGGTCAGAGACAGGGACCTAGACTCTAGACCTCTCTCTCGGTCTCTCTCTGGTCTCTCCTGGTCTTTCATGGACTCTCTTGGTCTCTCTCTGGTCTCTCCTGGTCTTTCCCTGAGTCTCTCTCTGGTCTCTCTCTGGTCTCTCTCTGGTCTCTCCTGGGTCTTTCCCTGGTCCTCTCTGGTCTCTCTCTGGTCTCGCTCTGGTCATCCTGGTCTTTCCCTGGTCTCTCTCTGGTATCTCTCTGGTCTCTCTCTGGTCTCTCCCTGGTCTTTCCCTAGTCTCTTTTGGTCTCACTCTGGTTTTCTCCTCTGGTCTCTCTCTGGTCTCTCTCTCGGTCTCACTTCTGTCCATATCAGCATTATTCCCCCAAATATAGGAAGGGCTTCACTTGTAGCTCTCCGTGTGTGTGTGTGTGTGGTGTGTATGTTGTGTGTGGCCTTTAATCCAGTCCCTGTGTGTACTGTGACATTTGTGCGTTCCTCCTTCATTATGTGACTGGGGTCTGTTTAGTGCTGATTAGCCACAAATCTCCCACGAAGCACATTCAGCCACGAGTACTTTCACTTCATCAATAATGGATGAAGAAGATTATAATCCAGGCGCACGAGAACCAGACACACACACACAGCACGGACACCACACAACGAGACACACACATTGACACGCACAACCACACACGGACACACACACACACATGGACACACACACACACACACAACACACACCCACCAAATTGACAAGCACACACACACGGACACACACAGCACCACATGGACACACACACAAACACACACCACACGACTCACAAAACAAAGCTCCGGTTACGAACATTTTAGGTTTTGTAGAAAAATTGGCAGTTTGAGAGAAATAGTCTCTCTCTCTGGTCTTCTCTGGTCACTTTCTGGTCTCTCTTGGTCCTCTCTCTCTGGTTCTTCTCTGGTCTCTCTCTGGTCTCTCTCTGGTCACTCTCTGATCTCTATTGGTCACTTTCTGGTCTCCTCTCTGGTCTCTGTATGGTCTCTCTCTCTGTCTCTCTCTGTCTCTGGTCTGGTCTCTCTATCTGGTCTCTCTCTGGTCTCTCTTGAGTCTCTCTCTTTGTGTCTCTCTTCTGTCTCTCTTCTTGGTCTCTCTCTGGGTCACTCTTGGTCTCTCTCTGGTGTCTCTCTGGTCTCTGTTGGTCTCTCTCTTGTCCCCTCTCTCTGGTCTCTCCTGGTCTCTCTCTCTGGTCTCTCTCTGGTCACTCTCTGGTCTCTCTATGGTCTGTCTCTCTGGTCTGCTCTCACTCCTCCTCGGTCACTCTCTGGTCTTCTCTGTGTTGTCTCTCTGTCTCTGGTAGGTCTCTCTCTCTGGTCTCTCTCTGGTCTTCTCTTCTGGGTCTCTCTCTCTGGTCTCTCTCTGGTCTCTCTCTCTGGTCTCCTCTGGTGTCTATCTGGTCTCTGTCTGGTCTCTCTCTCGGTCTCTCTCTGTCTCTGTCTGGTCTCTGTCTGGTCTCTCTCTGGTCAGTCTCTGGTCTCTGTCCTGGTCTCTCTTAGTCTCTCTCTGGTCTCTCTCTGTCTCACTCTGGATCTTCTGGTCTCTCTCTGGTCTCTCTCTTGTCTTGTCTGGTCTTCTTTTGGGTCTCTCTCTGTGTCTCTCTCTGGTCTCTCTCTGGTCTCTCTTGTTCTCTCTGGTCTCTCTCTTGGTCTCTCGCTGGTCTCTCTCTCTGGTCTCTCTCTGGTCACTTTTTGGTCTCTCTCTGGTCTCTCTGGTCTCTCTCTCTGGTCTCTCTCTGGTCACTCTCTGCGTCTCTCGCTGGTGTCTCTCTGGTCTTTGTCAGGTCTCTCTCTCTGGTCTCTCTTGGTCTCTCTCTGGTGCCTCTCTGGTCTCTTCTGGTCTCTCTCTTGTCTCTCTCTGGTCTCTCTCTGGTCTCTGTCTGGTTCTCTTTTCTGGTCTCTCTCTGGTCTCTCTCTGGTCTCTCTCTTCTGGTCTCTCTCTGGTCTTCTGTTTGGTCTCTCTGTTGGTCTCTCTCGTGGTCTCTCTCTGGCTTCTCTCTTGTCACTCTTTTCTGGTCTCTCTCTGGTCTCTGTCTGGTCTCTCTGTCTGGTCTCTCTCTGGTCGCTCTCTGTCTCTCTCTGAGTCTCTCTTGGTCCACTCTCTGGTCACTCTTGGTAGCTCTCGGTCTCTCTTGGTCTTCTCTCTCAGGTCTCTCTCTGGTCCACTCTCTGGTTACTTCTCTGGTCACTCTCCGGTCTCACTCTGTCTCTCTCTGCGTCTCTCTCTGGTCTCTCTCTGGTCTCTCTCTTGGTCTCTCTCTGGTCTCTCTTGGTCTCTCTCTGGTCTCTCTCTTGGTTCTCTCTCTGGTCTCTCTCTCTGGGTCTCTCTCTGATCACTCTCTGGTCTCTGTCTGGGCTCTCTCCTGGTCTCTCTCTGTTCTCTATCTGGTCTCTCTCTCTGGTGTCTCTCTGGTCTCTCTCTGGTTCTCTCTGGTCTCCCCTTGTCTCTCTCTGGTCTCATTCTAGTCTCTCTTTGGCACAAGAAAGTTTCATTATGGCACCTGTCTCTGTCCCCTCGCTCTGTCGGCGCCTCGTAAATAAACTAAAACTATGGTATTTGAATGTAAATATACAACTTTAACAAACACCCACACCACACAAAACAACACCCACACACACCACACACACACACACACACACACACACACACACACACACACACACACACACACACCACACACACCACACACAACACACACACACACACAAACACAATCGGAGCAGGCAAAAAATACACTACATGAGGGACCGCGCCATGTGTTTCGATGTGTTGAGTTGTGTTCTGTGGTGGGTCTGAGTGTCTTTGTATTTGTTGTCTGTGTGTGTTGCTGTGTGTGTGTCTGTGTGTCTTGTGTCCTGTGTGTGTGTTGGTGTGTGTGTGTGTGTGTGTGGTGTGTGTGTGTGTGGGTGTGTTGTAAAGTTGAATATTTAATTCAGATACCATAGTTTTGTTTATTTACGATGGCCGTGCCGACAGATCGATCGGGGACAGAGACAGGTGCAATAAGGAAACTTTCTGGTGTGCCCAAGAGAGACTAGAAAGAGACCAGAGAGAGACAAGAGAGAGACAGAGAGAGACCAGAGAGCGACCGGAGAGACACCAGAGAGAGAGAACCAAGAGAGACAGAGAGAGACCATCGTGAGGAGAGCCCAGACAGAGACCAAGAGAGTGTCAAGAGAGACAGAGTGAGAGACCAGAGAGAGACCAGAGAGAGAGGACAGAGATTCCGAGACCAGAGAGAGACCAGAGAGAGACCAGGAGTGAGTGACCAGAGAGAGACCAGAGAGGAGACAGACGAGAGACCAGAGAGAGGACCGGAGAGTGTCCAGAGAGAGACCACGAGGAGTGACCAGAGAGAGACCAGTGAGAGAGACCAGAGAGAGACCAGAGGAGTGACCAGAGAGTGTGTTAGTGACCAGAGATGTGACCAGAGAGAGACCAGAGAGAGAACAGAGAGCGCCAGAGAGAGACCAGACAGAGAGACCAGACAGAGACAGAGAGGGACCAGAAAGAGTGACCAGAGAGAGACCAGAGAGAGACAGAGAGAGACCAGACAGCGTAAGGACCAAAACAGAGACCAGAGAGAGACAGATGAGAGAGACCAGAGCGGACCAGAGAGAGACCAGGAAAGAGAGACCAGACAGAGCCCAGAGACGAGACCAGAAGAGACCAGAGAGAGGAGACCAGACAAGAGCCAGAGGAGAGAACAGAGAGAGACCAGAGACGAGACCAGAGAGAGAGACCAGACAGAGACCAGAGAGACACCAGAGAGAGCCAGTGAGTGACCAGAGATGAAGACCAGAGAGAGAGACAGAGAGGACCAGAGAGAGCCCGAAAGTGACCAGAGAGAGACCACGAGAGAGAGACCAGAGAGAGACCAGAGAGAGAGACCAGAGCTGAGACCAGAGAGAAGACAGAGAGAGACCAGACGAGGGGACCAGAGTGAGACAGAAGAGAGTACCAGGACAGAGACCAGAGAGAGACCAGAAGAGAAGCGACCAGAGAGACGTCCAGAGATGAGACCAGAGATACGACCAGAGAGCGACTAGAGTGAGACCAGACAGAGACCTGAGGACAGACAAGAGAGAGACAGACGAGACCGGGACAGAGATCCAGAGAGAGGCCAGATTGGAACGAGGACCAGCCAGAGACCAGAGAGACACCAGAGAGAGACCAGAGAGAGAAGACCAGAGAGAGACCAGAGAGAGCGCGACCAGAGAGAGACAGAGAGAGACCAGAGAGAGAGGACCAGACAGCGACCAGAGGAGACAACAGAGAGAGACCAGAGAGTGACCTGAGAGGAGACAGAGAGACAGACAGAGGAGAGACACAGAGTGGGACCAGAGAGGGACCAGAGAGCGAGAACAGAGAGGACCAGAGACGAGACCAGAGAGGAGAGACCAGACAGAGACCAGAGAGACACCAGAGGAGAGGACCAGAGAGTGACCAGAGAGAGACCAGAGGAGAGAGACCAGAGAGAGCCGAGGAGAGAGACAGAGAGAGACAAGAGAGAGACCAGAGAGAGAGGACCAGGACAGAGACATGAGACTAGACCAGAGAGAGAGACCAGGACAGAAGGACCACGAGAGAGACCAGAGAAAGTGACCAGAGAGAGGATCACGCGAGTGACCAGAGAGAGACAGAGAGAGGACCCGAGAGAGACCAGAGAGAGGACCAGGGAGAGACCCAGAAGTGACAAGAGAGCGACCATACGAGAGAGACTATTTCTCCTCAAGACTGCAATTTCTAAAACCTAAAATTTTCGGGTAACGAGCTTTGTTTTGTTGAGTCGTGTGTGTGTTCGGTGTGTGTTTGTGTGTGTGTTCCATAGTGATGTGTGTGTGTCCGCTGTGTGTGTGGTGTCAAAGTGTGTGGGCGGGTGTGTGTGTGTCCATGGGGGTGTGTGTCCATGTGTGTGAGTGTGATCCGTGTGTGTGTGGTAGTTCAATGTTGAGTGTATGTGGTGTGTGTGTCCGTGTGTGAGTGTGTGTCTGTTCTCGTTGCGCTTCTGGATTATAACTCTTCATCCATTATTGATGAAGTGAATAGTACTCGTGGCTGAATGTGCTGCGTGGGAGATTTGTGGCTAATCCAGCACAAAACAGCCCCAAGGTCACTAATGAAGGAGGAGGACGCACAAATGTCAACAGTAAACACACAGGGACTGGATTAGAAGGCACACACACACATACACACACACCACACACACACATTAGAGCAACATTGTGAAAGCTTCCTATATTAGGTGGGAATATGCTGATATGGACAGGAAGAGAGACCAGAGAGAGAGACAGAGAGAGACCAGGGAGAAACCAGACGACGAGACAGAAAGAGATAGGAAAGACAGGGCGAGGAGCTCCAGAGAGAGACCAGAGAGAGACCAGAGAGAGGACAGGGAACTCGCTCCAGGGAGAGACCAGAGAAGAGACCAGAGAGAGTCCAGAAAGGAGGGACAGTGAAAGAACGAGGGAGAGACCAGAGAGAGCCAGAGAGAGACCAGAGAGAGACCGGGAAAGACCAGGAGCTGAGCCAGAGAGGAGACAGAGACGAGCCATGAATGACCAGGGAGAGACCAGAGGAGACCAGAGAGAGAGGGGCTAGAGTCTGGTCCTGTCTCTGACTCTCTCTCAGTTGGCGGAGCAGGAAGGGCCTGAGGAAGTTTTAAATGGTAGCACAGTTCTACAGAAGACAACTCAAAACCAAACAAGAAACATTAAAAATCACAAAGAAATAGATCATAACAACCAGGAGAGAGACCACGGACTCTCCTGGTCCCGGGTTGATGGTTGTGTTCCACCACTGCCTCGGCCCGCTCCATGGATACTTTTTTAAGGTTATGGCTCGGCCCCGGTTTAACAGAGCAATATCAACACAATCGCATCCCACCACCCACATATACTGAGCATGTGTTTTGTGAGTTAGTGCCAAGTCCAGCCCATCCCAGTCAGTCCAGCCCAGTTCACACCCTGTCCTGCCCAGGCCCAGCGCAGTCCAGTCCTGCCCAGCCAAGTCCAGCCCAGTCTAGTCCTGTCCAGTCCAGCCCCCAGTACAGTGCACTCGGCTGTTCATGATACAAGTGATTTTCACATATTTCTATAAATTGCACATTGTGAGTAACAAGTTCAGGATCCACTGTAGATGTCTGAGACTGTTCCAACTTGAGACATGAAGCGACTTCTCTGAGTCTGAGACTGTTCCAACTCTGAGACCATGAAGCGACATCTCTGAGTCTGAGATGTTCCAACTCTGAGACCATGAAAGCGACTGTCTCTGCGTCTGAGACTGATTCCAACTCTGGACATGAAGAGACTTCTCTGAGTCTGAGACTGTTCTAACTCTGAGACCATGAGCGACTTCTCTGAGTCGGAGAAATGTTCCAACTCTGAGACCTTGAAGCGACTTCTCTGAGTCTGAGACTGTTCTAACTCTGAGGACCATGACGCGACTTCTCTGAGTCTGAGGACTGTTCCAACTCTGAGAACCTGAAGCGACTTTTCTGAGTCTGAGACTGTTCTACTCTGAGACATGAGCGACTTCTCTGAGTCTCGAGACTGTTCTAACTCTGAGACCATTGAAGCCGGACTTCTCTGAGTTCTGAGACTGTTTCCAACACTGTTGAGGACCATGAAAGCGCCTTATCTGAGTCTGAGACTGTTTATCTCTTGAGACATGAAGCGACTTCTCTGAGTCTGACAACTGTTCTAACTCTGGACCATGAAAGACTTCTCTGAGTCTGAGACTGTTCCAACTCTGGACATGAAGCGACTTTCTCTGAGTCTGAGACTGTTTATCTCTGCGACCATGAGCGACTTCTCTGAGTCTGAGACTGTTCCAAACCTCTGGAGACCATGAAGCGAATTCTCTGAGTCTGACACTGTTCTAACTCTGAGACCATTGATGCGACTTCTCTGATCGTCTGAGGCATCTGTTCTAAACTCTGAGACCATTCGAAGCGACTTCTCTGAGTCTGAGGACTGTTCTAACTCTGAGACATGACGCGATTCTCTGAGTCTGACATGTTCTTAACTCTGAGACATTGATGCGACTTCTCTGAGTCTGAGACTGTACCAAACTCTGAGACCATGACATGCGACCTCTCTGAGTTGAGCTGTTCCAACTTCTGAGACCATGAAGCGACTTCTCTGAATCTGACAATGTTTCTAACTCTGAGTACATGAAGCGATTCCTCTGAGTCTGAGACAGTTCCACTCTGAGACATGAGCGACTGTCTCTGAGTCTGAGACTGTTCCAACTCTGAGACCATGAAGCGACTTCTCTGAGTCTGAGACTGATTCAAACTCTGAGAACCATGAAGCGACTTCTCTGAGTCTGAGACCTGTTCAAATCTGACACCATGGAAGCGACTTTCTATGAGTCAGACACTGTTCTAACTCTGAGACCATGAAGCGGATCTATGAGTCTGAGTCTGTTCCAAATCTGAGGACCATTGAAGCGATTCTTGAGTTGAGCTGTTCGCCAACTCTGTGACCATGAAGCGACTTCTCCTGAGTCTGAGACTGTGTCCAACTCTAGAGACCATGAAGCGACTTCATCTGTTCTGAGACTGTTCCAACTCTGAGACCATTGAAGCGACTTCTTGCGTTGCGCTGTTCCAATCTGAGGGTGGTAATCAGGTTGAATCATGGCTTTCTTTGTATCAAGGTATCTTAGTCTGAGTCCAGTCTAGTCCACCTATAGTCCAGTCCGTCATTCTAGTACCATTCAAGTCCAGTCCCAGTTCCAGTCCTGTCCATTCTGAGTCCATTCAAGATCCATTTGAGTCCAGTCCAGTCCATTCGAGTTCCAGTGAGTAGAGTCCTGCCGCAACAGGATCTGTCAATCTCACCCTTCATCAAGCCCGAATAATTTACAAGAAAGGAAGCGCTTTCATTCGTGCATCAACCCGCCTCCTCCACAACAGAGAGAGACCAGAGACGAGGCCAGAGAGAGACCAGAGAGAGACCAGGGCAGAGACAGGACAGAGACCAGCGAGAGACCCGAGAGAGACCAGGGAGAGACCAGAGAGAGACCAGGGAGAGACCAGGGAGAGGACCAGAGAGGAGGACCTGAGAGAGACCAGGGAGAAGAGACCAGAGAAAGCCAAGAGAGAGACCGGGAGAGACCAGAGAAGTGACCAGAGAGAGACCAGGGAGAGACCAGAGATAAGACCAGAGAGAGAGACCAGAGACGAGGGACAGGGAGAGACCAGAGAGAGGGACCAGAGGAGACCAGAGATGAGACCAGGGAGAGAAGAGACCATTGAGAAGACCAGAGAGGACCACAGAGAGAGACCCGGGAGGTGACCAGAGAGAGGCCGGAGAGGACCCAGGGAGAGACCAGAGAGAGACCAGAGAGAGACCAGAGAGAAGGAGACCAGATTTCGAGACATGAGGGAGACCAGGAAGAGACCAGAGAGAGACCAGAGAGAGACGGATGGAGGACCAGAGAGAAGGACAGGGAGAGACAGGAGAAACCAGAGAGAGACCATGAGAGAGACCAGATGATGGAGACCAGAGAAGAGACAGTGAGAGACCAGGGAGAGACCAGGGAGATACCAGAGAGAGGACCTGGGAGAGACCAGAGAGAGACCAGAGAGAGACATGAGAAGAGACCCGAAGAGACAGTGAGAGACCAGAGGGACAGAGAGACAGAGAGAGACCAGGGAGAGACCAGAGAGATACCCGGAGAGAGACCAGAGAGAGACCAGAGGAGCCCAGAGAGGAGACCAGAGAGATACCAGTGAGAGCTCAGGGGAGAGACAAGGAGAGATAGAGACCAGGGAGAGGACCAGAGAGATACCAGAGAGAGGCCCCAGAGAGAGACCAGAGATAGACCAGAGAGATACCAGAGAGAGACCAGGGAAGGGGGAGACCAGAGAGAAGACCAGGGAGAGACAGAGAGAGACCAGGAGAGACCAGAGATGAGACAAGGAGAGACCAGGGAGAAACCAGGAGAGAGAACAGACAGAGAGACCAGACAGAGACCAGAGTGACCAGGGAGAGAGACCAGAGAAGAGACCAGGAGAGACTAGAGAGAGACAGAGAGCGAGACCAGGATGCGACAGAGAGATACCAGAGAGATACCAGAGACGAGACAGAGAGAGACCCAGAGGACGAGACCAGAGAGAGACCAGGAGAGATACCAGAGAGAGATCGGGAGAGACCAGAGAGAGACAAGGGAGAGACCAGAGAGATACCAGAGAGGACCAGAGAGAGGCCAAGAGCGAGAGAGACCAGAGAGATACCAGTGAGAGACCAGGGGAGAGACAGAGAGAGAACCAGGGAGAGACCCGAGAGGAGCCCAGAGAGAGGACCAGAGAAGAGACCAGAGATGACCAGAGAGAGACCAGAGAGAGACCAGGAGAGACCTAGGGTGAAGGAACAAGAGAGATACAGAGAGAGACCAGAGAGAGGCCAGAGAGATACCAGTGATGAGATCACGGGAGAGACCAGAGAGTAGACAGGGAGAGACCAGAGAGATACCAGAGAGAGACCAGAGAGGAGGCCAGAGAGAGACCAGAGAGATAACAGAGAGTGACCAGGGGAGAGACCCAGAGAGAGACCAGGAGCGACCAGCAGAGCGCCAGAGTTGGCCCCGAAGAGAGGCCAGAGAGGAGACCAGAGAGATACCAGAGAGAGACCAGGGTATGAGACCAGTGGAGAGAACAGGGACCCCCCCCCCCCCCACCCCCCCCAACCCCCTGAGACCAGAGAGAGACCAGAGAGAGACCAGAGAGGGACCAGAGATGGACCAGAGAGAGCCCAGAGAGAGACCAGGAGAGAGACCAGAGAGAGGACCAGAGAGAACCAGACAGAGACAGAGAGAGTCAGAGAGAGGGACCAGAGATGGACCAGAACGGAGAGAACAGAGAGCAGACCAGTGAGACCAGAGAGAGACAGAGACACCAGAGATGGAGACAAAGAGAGGACCGGAGAGGGACAAGCTGGGAGACAGCCGTTGTGGACTGACCTGTCCCAGTGGTCTGACTACCTCACAGACAGACCCCAGATTGTGAGAACCAGGACTATGTGTCTGAGGTCCTGACCTGCAGTGTGGGGGGGGGGGGCCCCAGGGGGGAATTCGACACAACAACGGTTCGGTAGTGTCCTCCAGAGTTCTCCACGACTTGCCATCATCGGACTCAGCTCCGGAGACGATGACACACGTACAGAGGAGTATACAGGACTTTTGTGGCGAGGAAAGACCAAGGAGATGACCCACCTCCTCATCAACAGAAGCCAAGGAGGTGAACCACCTCCTCATCACAGAGACCAAGGAGAGAACCACCTCCTCATCACAGAAGA
The DNA here is from genome assembly GCA_964034765.1 of Knipowitschia caucasica. Taxonomy (NCBI): domain Eukaryota; kingdom Metazoa; phylum Chordata; class Actinopteri; order Gobiiformes; family Gobiidae; genus Knipowitschia; species Knipowitschia caucasica. The sequence goes on along the minus strand of OZ035835.1, from coordinate 13,651,742 downwards.
CCAAGGAGATGAACCACCTCTTTTCCCATCAACAGAAGACCAAGGGATGAACCACCTCCTCATCAACAGAAGACTAAGGAGGATGACCACCTCCTTCATCAACAGAAGACCAAGGAGATGAACCACCTCCTCATCAACAGAAGACCAAGAGATGAACCACCTTCTCATCAACAGACGACAAGGGAGATGAACCACCTCCTCATTCACCGAAGACAAAGGAGTCGAACCACCTCCTCATCACAGAAGGACCAGGAGAAGATCCACCTTCCTCTATAAAACAGATGGACCAAGGAGAAGAAAACACCTCCTCATCAACAGAAGACCAAGGAGTTGAACCACCTCCTCATCAACAGAAGACCAAGGAGATGAAACCACCTTCTTCATCACCAGCAAGGCCAAGGAGAAGAACACCTCCTCATCAAACGTGGGAAGACAAGGAGAGATGAAACACCTCCTCATCAACGCGGGGACGACTAGAGATGAACCACCTCCTCATCACCCGCGGGGCAAGACATAAGGAGATGAACACCTCTCATCATGTGAGGATAGACCCACAGGAGATGGTGGCTGGTTATCCGCAGACGTCACTCTGCGCTTCCAGCTCCAGTGGAACATCCAGGGATTGAAGGACATCGAGAGAGTTGATCTTACAAGTACCTGGGTTTCTCTGAACCACAAACTGTACTGGAGTCATAACACAGACGCCTCTTCAAAGAAGGGCCAGAGCCGCCTTACCTGCTGAGGACAGGCTCAGTCTTATTGAGAGCTTAGAAAAGGGGCCACTTCTGAAAGACCTTTCTATGACTCGTGGTGGAGCCTCTTGTACGGTGTGGTCCTCGCATGGAAACAGCAGCATTCACAGAGAGGACAGTGAAGAGAGTGGACAAGTTATCAGGAAGTCCATCAGTCCTGGGCTGTTCCCTGGACACAGCTGCAGCAGGTGGGGGACAGGAGGGTCCTGAGCAACTAATCTATGCGGACCTGATGTCGCCCCCTGCTAGGACATCTCTCTGCTCTGGAGAGCATAGCTTCAGTGACAGACTATTCACCCTCGCTGTGTGACGGAAGAGGTTTGACAGGTCTTCTTCCCTGGCTGCTGTCAGGACTGTACAACGGAATGTGCAACAGGAAATGCTAATCAGTGCTGATAGTTCACTATAACTTTGCTCACTTGTCCTTTCCTGTTTTCAGTCACTACCTGTATTATTACAGATCTGTTAATTCTGCCTTTCACCGTCACTTTACCTGTGATTTTTTTACGATGCTATTCTGCTCATATTTCATATTCTCCGCTGCTAAAGTACAATATATACATCTGTAAATACTCCTGAACCAAGTGCAGTTATAGCCCAAAAGTTTATTTTATTCTTATCTTAAATTTTATTGTCTATTGTCATAAACACATCGACTATTTGATGTGTGCAATCTGAGTGACTCTTATGTCTCTTCTCTGCTGTAATGTGCAACCGATGACACTGACATTACTCACTTGAGAGCCTAATAAAGGTGTATCTTATCTAAGAGAGAGAGAGAGACAGAGCAGCAGAGAGCAGACGCGAGAGACCAGGGAGAGAGGACAGAGAGAGATAGCAGAGAGAGGGACCAGAGGAGAGAGCTAGAGAGAGACCAGAGAGAGAGCACAGAGAGAGAGGCCCAGGGAGAGAGAGCGAGAGAGAGCAGAGAGAGAGACCAGCGAGAGACCAGGAGAGAGAGCAGAGAGAGAGAGACCCAGAGAGAGAGAACAGAGAGAGAGACCAGAGAGAGAGCACGAGAGAGACCAGAGAGAGGAGACCAGAGAGAGAGGGACAGATAGAGAGAGGGACCGATGAAGAGAGAACAGGTAGAGAGACCAGGGAGCGAGAGCAGAGAGAGAGCAGAGAGAGAGCATAGAGATTGTGAGCAGAGGAGAGAGACCAGAAGAGAGACCAGGGAGAGAGAGCAGAGACGAGAGCAGAGAGAGAGACCAGAGAGGACCAGGGGAGAGAGAGCAGAGAGAGCGAGGACCAGATGAGAGAAACCAGAGAGAGAGCGAGAGAGGACCAGAGAGAGAGACCGAGAGAGGAGACAGGTAGAGAGAGCAGAGAGAGAGAGAGTGAGAGCAGAGAGAGAGGAGAGCAGAGCGAGACCAGAGAGAGACAGGGAGAGAGAGAGAGAGAGTAGCAGAGGAGAGAGCAGAGGCGAGGCAGAGAGAGAGAGCATAGAGAGACCGAGAGACAAACCAACACTACTCTCCCAGTGTGATTAGGATCAGAGATGTGTCACCTGCTGATTAGACAGTGAGAGTTCATTTCCTTCTAACTTGAACCAATAACAGCGTCTGGTGGTGAGAACAAAACGCTTCAGACTTTCCCGAGAGCAGTACGGGCCTCTGGTATTCCTGGTTCCCCCTCTCGCTCTTCTCTCTCTGTCTCTCTCTCTGTATTTTGTCTCTCTCCTCTGTCTCTCTTTGGTACTCACTCTGGTCTCTCTCTCTGGTCTTCTTGGTCTATCTCTGGACTCTCTCTGGTTCTCTCTCCCTGGTCTCTCTCTGGTTCTCTCTTCTGCTCTCTCTCTCTCTGCTCTCTCTCTGCTTCTCTCTCTGCTCCTCTACCTGGTCTCTCTCTCTGGTCTCTCTCTCTGGTCTCTCTCTGCTATCTCTCTGGTTTCTCTCTCTGGTCTCTCTCTCTAGCTCTCTCTCACCCTGCGTCTCTCTCTGGTTCTCTCTCTCTGCTCTCTCTCTGCTCTCTCTCCCTGGTCTCTCTCTGTCTCTCTCTGCTCTTCTCTCTCTGCTCTCTCTCTGCTCTCTCTCTAGGCTCTCGCTCCCGGTCTCTCTACCTGGTCTCTCTCTCTGGTCTCTCTCTCTGTCTCTCTCTCTGAGTCTCTCTCTCTGGTCTCGCTTGCTCTCTTCTGGTCTCTCTCTCTGAGTCTCTCTCACTGGTCTCTCTCTCTCTGCCTCTCTCTCCCTGGTCTCTTCTGGTCTCTCTCTCTGCTCTCTCTCTGCTCTCTCTCCCTGGTCTCTCCTCTGGTCTCTCTCCTGGTCTCTCTCTGCTCTCTCTCTCGGTCTCTCTCTCTGCTCTCTCCTTCTGGTCTCTCTCCCTGGTCTCTCTCTCTGCTCTCTCTCTCTGGTCCTCTCTCTCTCTCTGAGCTAGATAAACCTTTATTAGTCTCACAGTGGAGATATGTCAGTGTCATCGTGGCCCACATTACAGCAGAGGTGAGGACATAAGAGCTCTCAGATTGCACACATCAAATAGTTCTATTGGTTACGCAATTAGCAATTAAAATTAAGATAAGATTAAATAAACTTTGGGCTATAACTGCACTTGGTTTCAGGAGTATTTACAGAGGTATATATTGTACTTAGCAGCGGAGCATTATGAATATGAGCAGGAATAAGCATCGTAAAAAATATCACAGGTAAAGTGACGGTGAAAGCCAGAATATTCAGATCTGTAATAATACAGTAGTACGGATAACAGGTTAATAGTGACTAGTGACAAGTTATAGTGAACTATCAGTTTGACATGATTAGCAGTAATGTTGAACATTCTCGTTGTACAGTCTGACAGCAGCAGGGAAGAAGGACCTGTCAAACCTCTCCATCACACTCGAGGGTGAATTAGTCTGTCACTGAAGCTGCTCTCAGGAGCAGAGAGAGTGGGTATCAAGCAGGGGGCGACCTAGTCTTGTCCAGCATAGATGTTAGTTTGCTCAGGACCCTACTGCCCCCACCTGCTGCACTGTGTCCTGGAACAACCAGGACTGAGCTGGACTTCTGATAACCTTGTCCAGCTTCTTCTGTCACACTCTGTGATGCTGATGTTTTATTCCAGCAGGACACACCGAACAAGAGGCTCACCACAGGAGTCATAGAAGGTCTTAAGGAGTGGCCTGCACTCAAAAGACCTGTGCCTCCTCAGCAGGCTTGAGGCGGCCTCTGGCCCTTCTTGAAGAGGGCGTCTGTGTTATGGACTCCAGTCCAGTTTGTGGTCAGATGAACACACAGGTACTTGTAAGAGTCCATCTCTCGATGTCCTTTCCCTGGAAGTTCACTGGAGCTGGAGCGGCAGAGTGAACGTCTGCGGACAACACCACCATCCTCCTTGGTATTCCTCACGTTGATGAGGAGGAGGTTCATCTCCGTGTCTTCCCCGCGTGCTGAGGGATGTGGTTATCTCCTTAGTCTTTCCCGCGTTTGTGAGGAGGTGGGTCTCTCCTTGGTCTTCCCACGTTGTGAGGAGGTGTCTTCTCCTTGGCATTATGTTGTGAGATGGTGGTTCATCTCATTGGACTTCTGTTGATGAGGAGGTGGTTCATCTCCTCTGGTCTTCTGATGTGACGGAGGTGGTTCTTCTCCTTGGTCCATATGTTTGATGAGGAGGTTGGATTCTTCTCCTTGCGTTTCTGTTGATGAGGAGGTGGTTCATCTCCTTGGTCTTCTGGTGATGAGGGAGGTGGTTCATCTCCTTGGTCTTCTGTTGTGAGCCGGTGGTTCATCTCCTTGGTCTTATGTTGGATGAGGAGGTGGTTCATCTCCTTGGTCTTCTGTTGATGAGGAGGTGGTTCATCACCTTGGTTTCCGTTGATGAGGAGGTGGTTCATCTCCTTGGTCTTCTGTTGATGAGGGAGGTGGTCATCTCCTGGTCTTCTGATGATGAGGAGGTGGTTCATCTCCTTGGTCTTTGTGATGAGGAGGTGTTTCACCTCCCTTGGTCTTTGATATGAGGAGGTGGTTCATCTCCTTGGTCTTTCTCCACAAAGTCCTGTTATAACTCCTCTGTATCTGGTGTATCGTCCTCGGAGCTGGAGTCCGATGATGGCAGAGTCGTTGGAGGAACTTCTGGAGGGGGACACAACCGACCGTGTAGTGTCTGAGTCCCCTGGGGGGCCCCACACTGCAGGTCAGGACCACAGACACAAAGTCCCTGGTTCTCACAAACTCGGGGTCTGTCTGTGAGGTAGTCAGGCATCCATGGGACCGGTCGTAGGTCCACAACGGTGTCTCCAGCTTGTCTCTCTCCGGTCTTCTTTGGTCTCTCTCTGGTGTCTCTGGTCTCTCTCTGGTCTCTTCTGGTCTCTCTCTGGTTCTCTCTATGGTCCATCTCTGGTCTCTCTCTGGTCTCTCTCTGGTCTCTCTTGGTCTCTCTCTGGTCTCTCTCTGGTCTCTCTCACTGGTCTCTCTCAGGTCTCTCTCTGGGTCCATCTCTGCTCTCTTGGTCTTCTCTGGTCTCCTCGTGTCTTCCTGGTCTCTCTTGGTCTCTCCCTGGTCTCTCTATGGTATCTCTTATGGTCTCTCTCTGGCCACTCTCGGTCCATCTCTGGTCTTCTCTGGTCTCTCCCTGGTCTCTCTTGGTTCTCCCTGGTCTCTCTCTGTATTCTCTCTGGTCTCTCTCTGCCTCTCTGGTCTCTCTCTGTATCTCTCTGGTCGCTCCTGGTCTCTCTCTGGTCTTCCTGATCTCTCTCTAGGTATCTCTCTGGGCCTCTCTCTGGTCTCTATCAGCGTATCATTTGGTCTCTCCCTGGTCTCTGTGGTCTCTCTCTGGTCTCTCTCTGGTCCATCTCTGGACTCTCTCTGGTCTCTCTCTGGTCTCTCTCTGGTCTTCCCTGGTCTCTCTCTGGTCCTCTCCCTGTTCTCTCCGTATCTCTCTGGTCTCTCTATGGCCTCTCTCTGGTCTCTCTCTGGTATCTCTCTGTCTCTCCCTGGGTCTCTCTCTGGACTCTCCCTGATCTCTCTTGGTATCTCTCTGTCTCTCTGGTCTCTCTTCTGGTCTCTCTCTGGTCTCTTCTGGTATCTCTCTGGTATCTGTCTCAGGTCTCTCTGGTCTCTCTCTGGTCTCTCTCTAGTTCTCTCCTGGTTCTCTCTGGTCTCTCTCTGTCTTCTCTGGTCTCTGTCTGGTCTCTCTGTCTGGTCTCTTATCGGTTTCTCCCTGGTCTCTCCTTGGTCTCTCTCTGGTCTCTCCCTAGGTCTCTCTCTGGTCTTCTCCCTGGCTCTCTCTCTGGTCTCTCCTGGTCTCTTCTGGTATCTCTCTGGTCTCTCTCTGGTCTCTCTCTGGCCACTCTCTGGTATCTCTACTGGTCTCTACCTGGTCTCTCTCTGGTCTCTCCTGAACTCACTCTGGTATTCTCTCTGGTCTCTCTCTGGTCTCTCTCTGGTCTCTCTCTGGTCTCTCTCTGGTATTCTCTACTGGTCTTCACTGGTCTTTCTGGTCTCTCTGGTCTCTCTGGTCTCTCTTGCGTCTCTCTGGTCTCTCTATGGTCTCTCTCTGTCCTCTCTCTGGTCTCTCCCGTTCTCTCTCTGGTATCTCCCTGGTCTCTCCCTGGTCTCTCTTCTGGTCTCTCTCTGGTCATTCTGGTCTCTCTCTGGTCTCTCTTGGTTTCTCCCTGTCTCTCCCTGGTCTCTCTCTGGTCTCTCCTGTCTCTCTCTGGTCTCTCTCTGGTCTCTTCTTAGGTCTCTCTCTGGTCTCTCCCTGGTCTCTCTCTGGTCTCTCTCTGGTCTCTCTCTGGTCTCTCCCTGGTCTCTCTCTGGCCTCTCTCTGGTCTCTCCCTGGTCTCTCTTGGTCTCATCTGGTCTCTCTCTGGTCTCTCCCGGAGTCTCTCTTCTGGTCTCTATCTGTCTCTCTCTGGTCTCTCCCTGGTCTCTCTCGGTCTCTCTCTCGGTCTTCTCTGGTCTCTCCTGGTCTCTCTCTGTCTCTCTCTGGTCTCTCCCTGGTCTCTCTTGGTCTTTCTCTGGTCTCTCCCTGGTTCTCTCTTCAGTCTCTCTCTGGTCTCTCCCAGGTCTCTCCCTGGTTCTCTTCTGTCTCTCCTCTGGTCTCTCTCTGGTCTTCTCTGTCTCTGTCTGGTCTCTCCTGGTCTCTCCTCTGGTCTCTTTTCTCTGGCCTCTCTTGGTCTCTTTGGTTGGTGGAGTAGGCGCGTTGATGCACGAATGAAAGCTTTCCGTCTTGTAAAATTATCAGCTTGATGAAGGGTGTGGATTGACAGATCCCCTCTTTCCTCCTCCTTTCCCCCCCTGTTGCGGCAGGTACTCTATGGACTCGGAATGGACTGGGATGGACTCAAGGACTTGAATGGGACTCGAATGGACTGGACTGACTGATGGACTTGGAATGGCTAGAATGGACGGGACTGGATAGGGTGGACTGACTTGACTAGACTAAAGATACCTGATACAAAGAAAGCCATGATACAACCAGATACCACCTCAGAGTGGAACAGTCTCAGACTCAGAGAAGTCGCTTCATGGTCTCAGGTTGGACAGTCTCAGGACTCAGAGAAGTCGCTTCATGGTCTCCAGAGTTGGACGTCTCAGACTCAGCGAAGTCGCTTCATGGTCTCAGAGTTGGAACAGTCTCAGACTCAGAGAAGTCGCTTCATTGTCTCAGAGTGGAACAGTCTCAGACTCAGAGAAGTCGCTTCATGGTCTCAGAGTTAGAACAGTGTCAGACTAGAGAAGTCGCTTCATAGGTGTCAGAGTTGAACAGTCTCAGACTCCGAGAAGTCGCTTCTTGGTCTCAGGTTGGAACAGTCTCAGACTCAGAGACGTCTGCTTCATGGTCTCAGAGTTGGAATCAGTCTCAGACTCAGAGAAGGTCGCTTCATGGTTCAGAGTTGGAACAGTCTCAGACTCAGAGAAGTCGCTTCATGGTCTCACGAGTTAGAACAGTGTCAGACTCTGAGAAGTCGCTTCATGGATCTCAGAGTTGGAACAGTCTCAGACTCAGAGAGGTCGCTTCATGGTCTCAGAGTTGGATCAGTCTCAGGGACTCAGGAAGGTCGCTTCATGGTTCAGATGTTAGAACAGTGTCAGCTCAGTGAGTCGCTACATGGTCTCAGAGTTAGAACAGTCTCAGACTCAGAGAAGTCGCTTCATGGTCTCAGGAGTTAGAACAGTCTCAGAGCTCAAGAGAAGTCGCTTCATGGTTCAGAGTAAGAACGTGTTCAGACTCAGAGAAGTCGCTTTCCTGGTCTCAGAGTTGGAACCGTCTCAGACTCAGAGAAGTCGCTTCTTGGTCTCAGAGTTAGAACAGTCTCAGATCAGAGAAGACGCTTCCATGGTCTCAGAGTTGGAACAGTCTCAGACTCAGAGAAGTCGTTTCATGGTCTAAGAGTTTAGAACCGTGTCAGCCTCAGAGAAGTCGCTTATGGTCTCAGAGTTAGAAACGGTCTCAGACTCAGAGAAGACGCTTCTGGTCTCAGAGTTGGAACCGTCTCAGACTCAAGAGTCGCTCATGGTCTCAGAGTTAGAACAGTCTCAGACTCAGAGAGTCCCCTTCATGTCTCAGAGTTAGAACAGTCTCAGATCTCAGAAAAGTCGCCTTCATGGTCTCAGTAGTTGGAACAGTCTCAGACTCAAGAGAAGTCGCTTCAGGTCTCAGAGGTTAGACAGTCTCAGACTCCGAGAGTCGCTTCATGGTCTCAGAGTTGGAACAGTTCGACTCAGAGAAGTCGTTCATGGTCTCAGAGTTAGAACAGTCTCAGACTCAGAGAAGTCGCTTCAGGTCTCAGAGGTTGGAACAGTCTCAGACTCAGAGAAGTCGTTCATGGTACTCAGAGTTGGATCAGTCTCAGACTCAGAGGAAGTCGACTTCATGGTCTCAGAGTTGAACAGTCTCAGACTAGAGAAGTCGCTTCATGGTCCAGAGTTGGAACAGTCTCAGACTCACAGTGGATCTGAACGTGTTACTACAAATGTTCATTTATGAAATATGTGAAATCATTGTATCATGGAACATGCAGTGACCTGGACTGGGCTGGACCGGATGGACTAGACTGTGGCTGGGACTTGGCTGGGGCAGGACTGGACTGCGCTGGGCTGGGCAGGGACTGAAACTGGGCTGGACTGGACTGGGCTGGGCTGGACTTGCACTACACACAACAAAACATGTTCAGTTTGATGTGTGTCGTGGATGCGATTGTTTGATATTGACTCTGCTAGAACATGTGCCGAGCCATAACTAAAAAAAAGTTACCATGGAGCGGCTTAGGCGAGTTGGTGAGAACACCATCAACCCGGGACAGGAGAGTCGTGTCTCTCTCTGTTGTTTATGATTCTAGTTATTTGTGATTTTATGTTTCTTGTTTGGTTTTGAGGTTTTCTTCTGTATGAATCTGTGCCTACACAATTAAACTGTGGCACGGCCCCTTCTGCTCCGCCCTGAGAGAGGGTCGAGGACAGGACAGACTCTGTCCCTCTCTTGCGTCTCCTCTCTGGGTCTCTCCCTGGTCTTTCCATGGTCTCTCTCTGGTCTCTCTCTCTGGCTCTCCCTGGTCTTTCCCTGTCTCTCTCTGGTCTCTCTCTGGTTCTCTCTCTGGTCTTCCCTGTTCTTCTCCACTTAGACCCTGTCTCTGGTCTCTCTCTGGTCTCTCTCTGTCTCTCCCTGGTCTTTCCCTGGTCTTCTCTCTGGTCTCTCTCTCTGGTCTCCTCTGGTCTCTCCCTGGTATTTCCCTAGTCTCTTTCTGGTCTCTCTCTGGTTTCTCTGGTCTCTCTTTGGTCTCTCTCTCTTGTCTCATTTGTCCTTATCAGCATTTCCCCCAAATATAGGAAGCTTCACTTGTTGCTCTCAGTGTCGTGTGTGTGTGGTGATGTAGTGTGTGTGTGGGCTTCTATCCAGTTCCCTGTGTGTACTGTACATTTGTGGTCTCCTCCTTCATTATGTGATGGGGCTGTTTAGTGGGCGGTTTAGCCACAAATCTCCCACGCAGCCACATTCAGCCACGAGTACTTTTACATCATCAATACATGGATGAAGAGATTATAATCCAGGCGCACCGAGGAACAGAACACACACCACACACGGACCACACACACACACATGACACACACTTGGGACACGCACACACACCGGACAACACACACACATGGACACACCACACCCCCACACCACACACACCACACACACACATAGACACGACACCACACACGGACACACACACACACATGGACACACCACACAAACACACACACACGATCAAACAAAACAAAGCTCGGGGTTACCGAACATTTTAGGTTTTAGGTAATTGCAGTTTGAGAGAAATAGTCTTCTCTCTGGTCTCTCTCTGGTCACTTTCTGGTCTCTCTCTGGTCTTCTTATCTCAGGTCTCCACTGGTCTCTCTCGGGTCTCTCTTCTGGTCACTCTCTGATCTCTCTCTGGTCACTTTCTGGTCTCTCTCTGGTCTCTGTTTGAGTCTCTCTCACTGGTCTCTTTGGTCTCTGACTGGGTCTCTCTCTCTGGGCTCTCTCTGTCTCTCTTCTGGTCTCTCTCTTGGTCTCCTCTCTGGTCTCTATCTAGGTCCTCTCTCTGGTCACTCTCTGGTCTCTCTCTGGTGTCTCTCTGGTCTCTGTTGGTCTCTCTCCTCTGGTCTCTATCTGGTCTCTCTGGTCTCTCTCTCTGGTCTCTCTCTGGTTCAATCTCTGTCTCTTCTGTCTGTCTCTCTGGTCTCTCTCTGGTCCTCTCTGGTCTCTCCTCTGTTGTCTCTTGGTCTCTGTCTTGTCTCTCTCTCTGGTCTCTCTCTGGTCTCTCTCTGGTCTCTCTTCTGGTCTCTCTCTGGTCTCTCTCTCTGTCTCTCTCTGGTGTTCTCTCTAGGTCTCTGTTGGTCTCTTCTCTGGTCTCTCTCTGGTCTCTGTTCTGGTCTTTGTCTGGTCTTCTCTGGTCTGTCTCTGGTCTCTGTATGGTCTCACTCTGTCTCTCTCTGGTCTTCTCTCTGGTTCTCTCTTGGCACTCTTCTGGTCTCTCTTGGTCTCTCTCTGGTCTCTGTTGGTCTCTCTTTTGGTCTCTCTCTGGTCTCTCTCTGGGTCTCTCTCTGTCTCACGACGCAGCGCGCGCGCACGCTTGGTCTCTCTCTTGGTCTCACTCTGGTCTCTCTCTATGGTTCTCTCTCTGGTCACTTTCTGGTCTCTCTCTGGTCTCTCTGGTTCTCTTCTCTGGTCTTCTCTCTGGTCACTCTCTGGTCTCTTCTCTGGTGTCTCTCTGGTCTCTGTCTGGTCTCTCTTCTGGTCTCTCTCTGGTCTCTCTTGGTCTCTCTCTGGTCTCTGTCTGGTCTCTCTCTCTGGTCTCTCTCTGTTCTCTCTCTGGTCTCTGTCTGGTCTCTCTTTCTGGTCTCTCTCTGGTCTCTCTCTGACGTCTCTCTTCTGGTCACTCTCTGGGTCTCTGTTTGGTCTCTCTGTCTGGTCTTCTCTGGTCTCTCTCTGGTCTCTCTTGGTCACTCTTTTGGTCTCCTTGGTCTCTGTCTGGTCTATCTGTTGGTCTTCTTGGTCGCTCTCTGGCTCTCTCTGGCTCTCTCTGGTCACTCTATGGTCACTCTCTGGTCACTCTCTGGTCTCTCTTGGTCTCTCTCTCTGGTCTCTCTCTGGTCCTATTGGTCTCTCTCTGGTCATCTTTACGGTCATCTCTGTTCTCTCTCTGGTCTCTCTCTGGTCTCTCTCTGGACTCTCTCTCTGGTCTATCTCTGGTCTCTCTCTGGTCTCTCTCTGGTCTCTCTCTCTGGTCTCTCTCTGGTCTCTCTCTCTGGTCTCTGTCTGATCACTCTCTGGTCTCGGTCTGGGCTCTTCAATGGTCTCCTTCTCTGTTCTCTCTCTGGTCTCTCTCTTGGTGTCTCTCTGGTCTCTCTTTTGGTTCTCTCTGGTCTCTCTATTGACTCTCTCTTGGTCTTCTTTCTAGGCTCTCTTGGCACAAAGAAAGTTTCCTTATGGCACCTGTCGCCTGTCCCCTCTCTCTGTCGGCGCCTAGTAAATAAACTTATATATTGTTATTTGAATGTAAATATACAACTGTACACACACACACACTCACACACACACAAACACACACACACCAACACACACCACACACAACACACACACACACACACACACACACACACACACCCACACACCACACACACACCCACACAACACACACAAACACAATCGGAGCAGGCTAAAAAATACTTACAGAGGGGACGGGCCTGCTGTTGCGAGTGTCTGTGTGGTCTGTGTGTGTCTGTGTGACTTTGTTTTGTGTTGTGTGTGTGTGTGTCTGTGTTGTCTGTGTGTGTGTGTGTGTGTGTGTGTGTGTGTGTGTGTGTGTGTGTGTGTGTGTGAGTGTGTAAAAGTTGTATATTTACATTCAAATACCATAGTATAGGTTATTTACGAGGCGCGTCCAGAGCGAGGGGACAGAGACTGGTTGCCATAAGGGAAACTTTCTTTGAGGCCAGACCGCGACTAGAAAGAGACCAGAGAGAGACAGAGAGAGACCAGAGATGGACCAGAGAGAGACCCAGAGGAGACCACCAGGAGAGAGACATGAGAGAGCAGAGACGAAACACGCGAGCGGCCAGGAGAGAGCCCGACAGAGACCAGGCGAGTGATCAGAGAGAGACCAGAAGAGAGAGACCACGAGAGGAGACCCAGAGAGAGGAGACCAGAGAGAGGACAGAGAGAGACCAGAGACGAGACCAGAGGAGAGACCTGAGAGGACCGGAGAGAGACCAGAGAGAGGACCAGAGAGAGACCGGAGAGTGACAGAGAGAGACAGAGAGGTGACCAGAGAGAGGACCAGAGGAGAGAGACCAGAGAGAGACCAGAGAGTGTTCAGAGATGTGACCACGAGAGTGACAGAGAGTGTACCAGAGAGCAGAGCCAGAGAGCGACCAGAGGAGAACAGACTGAGAGACAGACAGGAGACCAGAGAGAGACCAGAAAGAGTGACCAGAGAGAGACAGAGAGAGACCAGAGAGAGACAGACAGAGAGACCAACCAGTGGGACCAGAGAGGAGACCCAGAGAGAGAGACCAGAGAGAGACAGAGAGTGAGACCAGAAAGAGGAAGACCAGACAGGAGACCCAGAGAGAGACCAGAGAGAGACCAGAGAGCGAGACCAGCAGAGACCAGAGTGAGACCAGAGAGAGACAGAGAGAGACCAGGAGAGAGACCAGACAGAGACATGAGAGACACCAGAGAGAGACCAGAGAAGTGACCAGAGAGGACCAGATTGAGAGAGACCAGAGACGACCAGAGAGAGACAGAAAGTGACCAGAATAAAGGGGGAATGAGACCAGAGGAGAGAGACCAGAGAGAGACCAGAAGAGAGAGACACATAGAGAGACAGAGAGAGACCAGAGAGAGACCAGAGACAGAGACCAGAGAGAGACCAGAAAGAGAGACAGACACGAGACCAGAGAGGAGACAGAGAGAGACCAGAGAGGAATCCAGAGAGAGACAGAGAGAGACCAGAGAGAGACTAGAGTGAGACAGACAGAGACCAGAGACAGGACCAAGAGAGACCAGACAGGAGGACCAGACCAGGAGACCAGAGCGAGCCCAGAGAGGAGAGCCAGGACAGAGGACCAGAGAGACACCAGAGAGAGACCAAGCGAGGGACCAGAGAGAGACCAGAGAGAGAGGACACAGGTTGAGACCAGAGAGGGAGACAGAGAGAGAGGACCAGAACAGGACAGAGAGACAACAGAGAGAGGACAGAGAGTGACCAGAGAGGACCAGAGAGACAGACCAGAGACGAGACCAGAGAGCGGAGACCAGATGAGAGACCAGAGAGAAGAGACCAGAGAGACCAGAGAGAGACCAGAGAGGAGAGGACCAGACAGAGGACCAGAGAGACAACAGAGAGAGACCAGACGATTGTGACCGAGAGAGACCAGAGGAGAAGAGACCAGAGAGAGTCCAGAGAGAGAGGACCAGAGAGAGACCAGGAGAGAGACCAGAGGACGTTGACCAGACAGAGACCATAGAGGCCCAGAGAGAGGAGACCGACAGAGTCCAGAGAGAGACCAGAAAGTGACCGAGTGAGATCAGAGCGTGACCAGAGAGAGACCAGAGAGAGACCAGAGAGAGACAGCAGAGAGAGACCAGAGAGAGACCAGAACGTGACCAGAGAAGAGACCAGGGGGGGAGGAGGAGAGAGACTATTTCTCTCAAACTGCAAATTTCTAAAACCTAAATGTTCGGTAAACCGTGAATCTTGTTTTGTTGAGTCGTGTGTGTGTGTTGTGTAGGTGTCCATGTGTGTGTGTGTGTCCCTCGTTGTGTGTGTGCGTGTCAATGTGTGTGTGTGGTGTGTGTGTGTGTGTGTGTGTGTCCATGTGTGTTGTGTGTGTCCGTGTGTGTGTGGCGTGTCAATGTGTGTTATGGTTGTGGTGTGTGTCCGTCTTTTTCGGTTTTTTGCTCTGCGTGTGTGTGTGTGTGTCTGTTCTCGTGCCGCCTGGATTATAATCTCTTCATCCATTATTGATGAAATGTGAAAGTACTCGTGGTCTGAATGTTGCTGCGTGGGAGATTTGTGGGCTAATCAGCACAAACAGCCCCAGTCACATAATGTAGGAGGAGACGCACAAATGTCAACCGTAACAACAGGGACTGGATTAGGAAGGCCCACACACACACATACACACACACACACACACACATGAGAGCAACAAGTGAAGCTTCTCTATTTGGGGGAATATGCTGATATGGACAGAAGTGAGACAGAGGAGAGAGACAGAGAGAGGACAGGAGAGCAATGAAAACCAGAGAGAGACCAGAAAGAGATAGGGAAAGACCAGGAGGGACCAGAGAGGAGACCAGAGAGAGACCAGAGAGAGAGAGTACCCGGGATAAGACCAGGGAGAGACCGAGAGAGACCAGAGAGAGACCAGAGAGGGACCAGGGAGGTATAAGACCAGGGAGAGACAGAGAGAGGACCAGAGAGAGACCAGAGAGAGGACCAGGTAAAGACCAGGGACGAGGACCAGAGATGAGCCAGAGAGAGACCATGGAAAGTCCAAGGGAGAGACCAGAGAGAGACCAGAGAGAGTGACTAGAGTCTTGGTCCTGTTCTCTGACCCTCTCTCAGTGTCGGAGCAGGAATGGCCAGACGCAAGTTTAATTGTGTAGCACAGTCCTACAGAAGCAACTCAAACCAAACAAGAACATTAAAATCACAAAGGAATAGGAATCATAACAAACCAGAGAGAGGACCAGGACTCTCCTGGTCCCGGGTTGGTGGTGTTCTCACCAACTCGCTCTAGCCGTCTCCTGGGTACTTTTTTCGTTATGGCTCGGCCCAGGTTATCAACAGAGTCAATATCAACACAATCGCATCCCACAAACACCTAATACTGAGCATGTGTTTTGTTTTGTGGGTAGTGCCAAGTCCAGCCAGCCCTAGTCCTGTCCAGCCAGTTCAAGTCCTGCCCAGCCCGCGCAGGTCCTGTCCTGCCCAGCCAAGTCCAGCCAGTCTAGTCCAGTCAGTCAAGCCAGGTCCACGGTTCCACTGCATATTGTCATGATACAAGTGATTGTACATATTTCAATAAATGAACATATTGTGAGTAACAAGTTCAGGATCCACTGTGAGTCTGAGGGACTGTTCCACACTGAACCCGAGGGCATGAAGAGGACTTCTTGAGTCTGAGACTGTTTCTAACTCTGAGCCCATGAAGCGACTTTCTGAGTCTCGAGACTGTTCAACCTCTGAGGACATGACGGCGACTTCTCTGAGTTGAGAATGTTCCCAACTCTGAGACCATGGAAGCGACTTCTCTGAGTCTGAGGGACTGTTCTAACTCTGAGAACCATGAAGCGACTTCTCTGAGTCTGAGACAGTCCAACTCTGAGGACCATGAAGCGACTTCTCTGAGTCTGAGACTGTTCTAACTCTTGAGACCATAGAAGCGACTTCTTCTGAGTCTGAGACTGTTCCACTCTGAGACAATGATGAAGCGACTTTCTGGAGTCTGAGACTGTTCTAACTCTGAGACCATGAAGCGACTTCTCTGAGTTTCTGTGGCTGTTCTAACTCTGAGACATGAAGCGGACTTCTCTGAGTCTGAGGACTGTTCCAACTCTGAGACCATGAAGCGACTTCTCTGAGTCTGAGACTGTTTCTAACTTGAGACCATGAAGCGACTTCTCTGAGTCTGACACTGTTCTAACTCTGAGACCATTGAAACGACTTCTCTGCGAGTCTGAGACTGTTCAACTCTGAGACCATGAAGCGAGATTCTTGAGTCTGAGGACTTGTTCTAATCTGAGAACCAATGAAGCGACTTCTCTGAGTCTGAGACTTGTTCCAACTCTGAGACCATGATTAGCGACTTCTCCGGAGTTCTGACACTGTTCTAACTTCTGCAGACCAGGAAGCGACTTCTTGAGTCTGAGACTGTTCTAAACTTGAGGAACATGAAGCGACTTATCTGAGTCTGAGACTGTTATAAATCTGAAGACCATGAAGCGACTTCTCAGCGTTCGACACTGTTCTAATCTGAGTCATGAACGCGACTTATTGAGTCTGAGACTGTTCCAACTCTGAGACCATGGAGCGACCTCTCTGAGTCTGAGACTGTTCCAACTCTTGAGACCATGAAGAGACTTCTCTGTAGTCTGACACTGTTCTAACTCTGAGACCATGAAGCGACTTCTTCCTGAGTCTGAGGACTGTTCAACTCTGAGACATGAAGCGACTTCTCTGAGTCTGAGACTGTTCCAAACTCTGAGACCTGAAGCGACTTCTCTGCAGTCTGAGACGTTCCTAACTCTGAAGGGACCATGAAGCGACTTCTCTGAGTCTGAGACTGTTCCAACTCTGACACATGACGCGACTTCTCTGAGATGACACTTTGTTCTAACTCTGAGACCATGAAGCGACTTCCTCTGAGTCTGAGACTGTTCCAACCTCTGAGACCATGAAAGCGACTTCTATGAGTATGAGACTGTTCCAACTCTGAGACCAGAAGCGCCTTCTCTGAGCCTGAGACTGTTCCACCCTGTGAACATGAAGCGACTTCTCTGAGTGCTGAGACTGTTCCAACTCTGAGACCATTGAAGCGACTTCTCTGAGTCTGAGACTGTTCAACTGTCTGATGGTGGTATTCTGGTTGTATTCATGGCTTTCTTTGTATCAGGGTATTGTAGTCTGATTCAGTCTGTCCACCTAGTCCAGTCCCGTCCATTCTAGTCCATTCAAAGTCAGTCCAGTCCAGTCCAGTCCATTCGAGTCCATTCAAGGTCCATTTGGTCCAGTCCAGTCATTCGTGACCAGTAGAGGTCCAGACCGCAAACAGGATCTGGAATCCTACCCTTCATCAAGCCTGATAATTTACAAAGAAGGAAGCTTTCATTCGTGCATCAACCCGCCTCCCCACCACCAGAGAGAGACCAGAGAGAGGCCAGAGGAGAGACAGAGAGAGACCAGGGAGTAGTAGAGACCAGCAGGAGACCGAGAGAGACCAGAGACCGTGAACCAGGAGAGAGACCAGAGAGAGACCAGGGAGACGGACCAGGGAGCGACCAGAGAGAGACATGAGAGGAGCCAGGGAGAGACCAGAGAAAGACCAGAGAGAGCCAGGAGAGAACAGAGAGAGACAGAGAGAGACCAGGGAGGATGCAGAGAAAGACCCAGAGGAGAGAGGACCCGAGAGAGACCAGGGATGAAGAGACCAGGAGAGAGACCAGAGAGAGACAGGAGAGACCAGGGAGAGACCAGAGGACGAGACCATGATAGAGACAGCAGAGAGACAGGGAGAGGACCAGAGAGAGAGGCCCGAGAGAGACCTGGAGCGAGACCCGAGAGAGTCCCAGAGAGAGACCAGAGAGAGACCAGGGAGAGACCGAGAGCGACCAGGAAGAGACCGAGATAGACCAGAGAAGACCAGGGAGAAGGAGACCAGAGAGGAGACCAGGGGAGGAGAACAGGGAGAAACCAGAGAGAGCCAGCAGATGATGAGACCAGAGAGACAGAGAGAGACCAGAGAGAGACCAGGGATGAGGACCAGGGAAGATCCAGAGAGAGACCAGGGGAGAGACCAGGAGAGAGACAGGAGAGAGACCGAGAGAGACCAGAGAGAACAGAGAGAGAACAGAGAGCCATGAGAGACCAGAGAGAGACGGGACGAGACCAGAGTAGGATACAGTGAGCGAACCAGATAGAGACAGAGAGAGACCAGAGATGAGACCAGAAGAGATACCAGAGAGAGATCAGGGAGAGACCAGAGAGAGAGACCAGGGAGAGACCAGAGAGATACCAGCGAGAGGCCAGAGAGAGTACCAGAGAGTTGAGACAAGAGAGATACCAGAGAGAGACAGGAGAGACATGAGAGAGACCTGGGAGAGACCAGAGAAGAGACAGGGCAGTTAGAGACCAGAGAGTGACCAAGGAGACCCGGGAAGAAACCAGAGAGAGACAGACAGAGAGACCAGACAGAGACCAGAGAGGACCAGAGAGAGGACCAGAGAGAGACAGGGGAGAGACTAGAGAGGAGCCAGAGAGAGACCAGGGAGAGACCCGGAGAGATACAGAGAGTACCAGAGATGAGAACACGAGAGAGTCAGAGAGAGCCAAGAGAGAAGAGCAGAGAGATACCAGAGAGAGATCCGGGAGAGACCAGAGAGAGACCAGGGAGAGACCAGAAAGATACCAGAGAGAGACCAGAGAGAGGCCAGGAGGAGAGACAGAGAGATACCAGAGAGAGACCGAGGGAGAGACCAGAGAGAGACCAGGGGAGGCGGACCAAGAGGAGACAGAGAGAGACCAGAGAAGAGACCGAGATGGACCGACGAGAGACCAGAGATGGGACCAGAGAGACAGGAGAGACAAGAGAGATACAAGAGAGAGAGCCCAGAGAGAGGCCAGAGAGGATACCAGAGATGAGATCAGGGACGTGACAGAGAGAGACCAGGGACCGGAGAGACAGAGAGTATACCAGAGAGCGACCGAAGAGGAGGCCAGGAGAGCCCGAGGAGATACCAGAGAAAGACCAGGGACGAGGGACCAGAGGAGAGACCGGGATGAGACAGAGAGAGACAGAGCATGGGACCAGAGAGAAGGCCAGAGAGAGACCAGAGAGATACCAGAGAGAGCCCGGGAGAGACCAGAGAGAGACCAGGAGAGACCAGAGAGAGACCAGAGAGAGACCAGAGAGAGACCAGAGATGGACCAGAGAGGAGGACAAGCGAGAGAGGACCTGTGAGAGAGACCAAGAGAGAGACCAGAGAGAGACCAGAGAGAGAACAGAGAGAGACCAGACGAGAGACCAGAGATGGACCAGAGAGAAGACAGAGACGAGCCAGAGAGACCAGGAGAGAGACCAGAGACACCGAGAGCGAGACCAAGAGAGACCGGAGAGAGGAGAGAGGACAAGCTGGAGACAGCCGTTGTGGACTACCGACCTGTCCCAGTGGAATCCTGGACTACCTCACAGACAGACCCCAGCTTTGTGAGACCAGGGACTTTGTGTCTTGAGGTCCTGACCTGCAGTGTGGGGGCCCCCAGGGGATTTCAGACACAACTACGGTCGGTTGTGTCCTCCAGAAGTTCCTTCCAACGACTCTGCCCTCATCGGACTCGCTCGGAGGACGATTGACACCGAGTACGAGGAGTTTATACAGTACTTTGTGGACGAGAAAGAACAAGGAGATGAACCACGCTCCTCATCAACAGAAGACCAAAGGAAGGTGAACCACCTCCATCAACGAAGACAAGGAGATGAAACACTCCTCATCAACAGAAGACCACAGGAGGATGAACCACCTCCTCATCAACAGAAGACAAGGAGAGAACCCCTTCCTCATCAAAGAGACCAAGGAGATGAAACCTCTCATCAACAGAAGACCAAGGACGATGAACACCTCCTCATCAACAGAAGACCAAGGAGAGAACCACCTTCTCATCAACAGAAGAACCAAGGAGATGAACCACCTCCTCATCAACAGAAGACCAAGGAGATGAACCACCTCCCTCATCAAAGAAAAGACCAAGGAGAGAACCACCTCCTCATCAACAGATTGACCAAAGGAGAAGAACCACCTCCTCATCAACAGAAGACCAAGGAGATGAACCACCTCATCATCACAGAAGACCAAGGATGATGAAACACCTTCTCATCAACAGAATGGCCAAGGAGGAAGAACCACCTCCTCTATCAACGTGAGGAAGGACAAGGAGATGAACCACCTCCTCATCAACGCGGGGAAAAGACTAAGGAGATGAACCACACTCCTAATCAACGCGGGGAAGACTAGGAGATGAACAACCTTCCTCATCAACGTGAGGTAAGACCAAGGAGATTGGTGGGGGGTTTTCCGCAGACGTCCTATGCCGCTCCAGCTCCAGTGACATCCCGGGATACAGGACATCGATAGATTTGGACTCTTACAAAGTACCTGGGTGTTCATCTGAACACAAACTAGGACTTGTAGTCATACCAGCACGCCCTCTCAAGAAGGGCCGAGCGCATCTACCTGCTGAGGAGGCCCTCAGGTCTTTAGGAGTGCAGGGGACACTCCTGAAGAACTTCTTGATCTGTGGTGGAGCCTCTTGTACGGTGAGGTCTGCTGGAACGCAGCATCACAGGAGAGGGACAGGAAGAAGCTGGTCAAGGTCATCAGGGAAGTCCGCTCGAGTCCTGGGCGTGTACCTGGACACAGTTGCAGCAGGTGGGCGGACAGGGAGGGTCCTGAGCAAAACTAAACATCTATGCTTGACCATGACTGTCGACCCCCATGAGGACATCTCTAAGCTCTGGAGAGCAGCTTAGTGACAGACTATTCACCCTGCTGTGTGAAGGAGAGGTTGACAGGTCTTCTTCCCTGCTGCTGTCCAGACAGTACCACAACGAGAATGTGCAACAGGAACTGCTAATCTGTCACTGATAGTTCACTATAACTTTGTCACTAGTCACCTTTACCTGTTTTCCGTACTACCTGTATTATTACAGATCTGATAATTCTGCCTTTCACCGTCACTTTACCTGTGCTATTTTGTCGATGCTTATTGCTCAGATTCATATTCTCCGCTGCTAAAGTACAATCTATACATCTGTATAATAATCCTGAACCAAGTGCAGTAATAGCCCCAAAGTTTATTTATCTTATCTTAATTTTATTGTCTATTGTCTTATACATTAGACTATTTGAATGTGTGCCATCAGGTGCTCTTATGTCCTCTCTCCTGCTGATATGTTGCAACGATGACACTGACATTTCTTCCACATGTGAGGACTATATAAAATGGTTTATCTTATCTTCAGAGAGATGAGAGGAGACCCAGAGAGAGAGAGCAGAGAGAGAGACAGGGAGGAGAGAGAGGTGAGACCAGAGGAGAGAGAGCAGAGAGACTGAGACCAGAGGAGAGCAGAGAGGAGGACCGTGCAGAGAAGACCGCGAGAGACGACCCAGGGAGTTAGAGAGGCTGAGCGGAGACAGAGAGACCGAGACCAGAAGAGAGACCAGGGAGGGAGAGCAGAGAGAGAGAGACAGAGAGAGACTTAGAGACCAGAGAGGAGAGTACCAGAGAGAGAGCACGAGACGAGACAGAGAGAGAGACCAGAGAGAGAGACCAGAGAGAGAGACCAGAGAGAGAGAGACCAGGGGTTAGAGAGACCAGGGAGCGAGAGCAGAGAGCGAGCAGCGAGAGAGCAGAGCGGAGAGAGCAGAGAGAGACACAGAGAGAGCCGGGAGATGAGAGCAGAGAGAGAGCAGAGAGAGAGACCAGAGACGAGACCAGGGAGAGAGAGCAGAGAGAGAGACCAGAGAGGCGGAAAACAGAGAGAGAGCAGAGAGAGGCCATTAGAGAGAGAGACCAGAGGAGAGAGACCAGGTAGAGAGAGCAGGAGAGAGCAGAGAGAGAGCAGTAGAGAGAGAGAGCAGAGAGGTGACAGAAGTAGACAGGGAGAGAGTAGCAGAGAGAGAGCAGAGGAGAGAGCAGAGAGAGAGCATGAGAGAGAGAGCAGAGAGAGACCATGGAGGCCACACACACACTCTTCCCTGTGTGAGTTTTGGATCAGGGTGTTGTCACCTGCTGAATAGACCAGTGTGAGTTCTTTCCTTCATAACTTGAACCAAAACAGGTATGTGGTGAGAACAAAAACGCTTCCAGACTTTCCCTTGAGAGCTAGTACGGCCTTGGTTTCTCCTGGTCCCCCTCTCTCTTTCTCTCTCTGTCTCTCTCTCTGTCTTTGTCTCTCTCTCTTGTTCTCTCTCTGGGACTCACTATGGGTCTCTCTCCTTGGTCTCTCTTCTGGTCTCTCTCTGGACTCTCTTGGTCTCTCTCCCTGGTCTCTCTCTGGTCCTCTCTCTGCTCTCTCTCTCTCTGCTCTCTCTCTGCTCTCTCTTGCTCTCTTCTACTGGTCTCTCTCTCTGGTCTCTCTCTCTGGGTCTCTCTTGCTCTCTCTCTGGTTCCTCTCTTGGTATCTCTCTCTGCTCTCTCTCCCTGGTCTCTCTCTGGTCTTCTCTCTGCTCTCTCTCTGCTCTCTCTCCCTGGTCTCTCTCTGGTCTCTCTTGCTCTCTCTCCTCTGCTCTCTCTCAGTTCTCTCTGCTCTCGATCCTGGTCTCTTACCTGGTCTCTCTCTCTGGTCTCTCTCTCTGTCTCTCTCTCTGGTCTCTCTCTCTGGGGTCTCTCTCTGCTCTCTCTCTGGTCTCTCTCTTTGGTCTCTCTTCTGGTCTCTCTCTCTTGCTCTCTCACCTGGTCTCTCTCTGGTCTCTCTCTCTGCTCTATCTTGCTCTTCTCCCTGGTCTCTCTCTCTGGTCTTCTCTCGGTCTCTCTCTGCTCTCTCTCAGGTCTCTCTCTTGCTCTCTCTTCTGGTCTCTCTCCCTGGTCTCTATCTCTCTGCTCTCTCTTGTGGTCTCTCTCTCTTCTGAGATAAGATAAAACCTTTATTAGTCTCACAGTGGGAGAAAATGTCAGTGTCAATCGTTGCACATTACAGCTGAGAGAGGACATAAGAGCACTCAGATTGCACACATCAAATAGTCTATTGTTAAGACAATAGACAATAAAAATAAGATAAGAAATAAATAAATTTGGGCTCTAACGGCACTTGGTCTTCAGGAGTTGCTAACAGGATGTATATATGTACTTTAGCAGCGGGAATATGAATATGAGCAGAATAAGCTTCGTAAAAATATCAACGGTAAAGTGACGGTGAAAGGCAGAATTATCAGATCTGTAATAATACAGTAGTACTGATAAAGGTCAGTAGGACTAGTGACAAAGTGATAGTGAACTATCAGTGATGATTAGCAGTTCTGTTGCAATTCTCGTGTACAGTTGACAGCAGCAGGGAGAAGGACTGTCAACTCTCCTTCCACGCGAGGGTGAATTAGTCGCACTGAAGCTGCTCTCCAGAGCAGAGAGAGTGTCTGCAGGGGGCGACAGTCATGTCCGCATAGATGTTAGTTTGCTCAGGACCTCCTGTACACCACCTGCTGCACTGTGTCAGGGAAAGCCAGGACTGAGTGGACTTCCTGAATAACCTTGTCAGCTTCTTCCTGTCCCTCTCTGTGATGCTGCTGTTCAGAGACCACACCGTACAAGAGATACACCACAGAGTAATAGAGGTCGTCAGGGTGGCCCCTGCACTCCAAAAGGACCTGAGCCTCCTCAGCAGGTAGAGGCGGCTCAGGCCTTCTTGAAGAGGGCGTCTGTGTTATGACTCCGTCCAGTTGTGGTTAAGATGAACACCCAGGTACTTGAAGAGTCCACTCCTCTCGATGTCCTTTCCTGGTTGTTCTGGAGCTGGAGCGGCAGAGTGGACGTCTGCGGAAAACCACACCATCTCCTTGGTCGTCCTCACGGTGATGAGGAGGTGGTTTCATCTCCTTAGTCTCCCGCGTTGATGAGGAGGTGGATTCATCTCCTTAGTTTCCGCGATGATGAGGAGGTGGTTATCTCCTTGTCTTCCTCACGTTGATGAGGAGGTGTTCTTCTCCTTGGGCCTTCTGTGATCGAGAGGTGGTTCATCTCCTGGTCTTCTGTTGATGA
The DNA here is from genome assembly GCA_964034765.1 of Knipowitschia caucasica. Lineage (NCBI taxonomy): Eukaryota > Metazoa > Chordata > Actinopteri > Gobiiformes > Gobiidae > Knipowitschia > Knipowitschia caucasica. The sequence continues at coordinate 13,628,030 of OZ035835.1, read as the reverse complement.
GGAGGTGGTTCATCTCCTTGAGTCTTCTGTTGATGAGGAGGTGTTGTTCTCCTTGTCATCTGTTGATGAGGAGGTGGTTCTTCCTCCTTAGGTCTTCTGTTGATGAGGAGGTGGTTCATCTCCCTTGGTCTTCTGTTGATGAGGAGGTGGTTCATTCTCCTTGGTCTTCTGTTGATGAGAAGGTGGTTCATCCCCCCCCCTTGGTCTTTCTGTTGATGAGGAAGGTGGTTCATCATTTCCTTGGTCTTCTGTGATGAGGAGGTGGTTCATTCCTTGGTCTTCTGTTGATGAGGAGGTGGTTCATCTCCTTGGATCTTCTGTTGATGAGGAGGTGGGATCATCTCCTTGAGTCTTCTGTTGTGAGGAGGTGGTTCATCTCTTGGTCTTCTGTGATGAGAGGGGGTTAACCGCCTTGGTCTTCTGTTGATGAGGTGGTGGTTCATCTCCTTGCGTCTTTTCTCGACCACAAAGTCCTGTTATAACTCCTCTCGTACTCTGTGGTCATAGTCCTCGGAGCTGAGTCCGATGATGGCAGAGTCGGTTGGAGAACTTCTGGAGGACACAACCGACCGTGTTGTGTCTTGAAGTCCCCTGGGGGGCCCCACACAGCCGGTCAGGGACCTCAGACACAAAGTCCCTGGTTCTCACAAACTGGGGTCCTGTCTGTGGAGGTAGTCCAGGATCCATGGGGACAGGTCCGTAGTCCAAACGGCTGTCTCCAGCTTGTCTCTCTCGGTCTCTCTTTGGTCTCTCTCTGGTGTCTCTGGTCTCACTCTGGTCTCTCTGGTCTCTCTCTGTCTCTTCTCTGGTCCATCTCTGGTCTTCTCTGGTCTCTATCTGGTCTCTTCTTGTCTATTCTCTTGTCTCTCTTGTCTCTCTCACTGGTCTATCTTAGTCTCTCTCTGGTCCATCTCTGGTCTCACTCTGGTCTCTCTTGGTCTCTCCCTTCTGGTCTCTCCTGGTCTCTCTCTGGTCTCTCCCTGGTCTCTCTCTGGTATCTCTCTGGGTCCTGTCTCTCTTTGCCTTCTCCTGGTCCATCTCTGGTCTCTCTTGGTCTTCCCTGGTTCTCTATGGTCTCTCCCTGGTCTCTCTCGTATCTTCTCTGTCTCTCTTGGCCTCTCTCAGGTCTCTTCTGTGTATCTCTCTGGTCTCTCCCTGGTCTCACTCTGGTCTCACCCTGATCTCACTCTGGGCCCCCCCCCCCCCCCCCCCCGCCCCCCCCCACCCCCCCCCCCCCCCCCCCCCCCCCCCACCCCCCCCCCCCCCCGTGGGGTCTCCCACCCCCCCCCCCCACCCCCACCCCCCCCCCCACCCCACCCCCCCCCCCCCCCCCCCCCCCCCCCACACCCCCCCTCCCCCCCCCCACACTTGGGTGGCTATCTCTCTGGCCTCTCTTGGTCTCTCTCTGGTATCTCTCTTGCTCTCCCTGGTCTCTCTGGTTCTCTCTGGTCTCTCTCTGTTCCATCTCTGGTCTCTCTCTGGTCTCTCTCTGGTCTCTCTCTGGTCTCTCCCTGGTCTCTCTCTGGTCTCTCCCTGGTCTCTCTCTGGTATCTCTCTGGTTTCTCTTGGCCTCTCTCTGGTCTCTCTCTGTATCTCTCTGGTCTCTCCCTGGTCTCTCTCTGGTCTCTCCCAGATCTCTCTTATGGTAACTCTTGGTCTCTCTCTGGTCTCTCTTGGGTCACTCTCTGGATCTCTCTCTGGTATCTCTCTGGTATCTCTCTGGTCTTCCTGGTCTCTCTCTGGTTCTCTCTCTAGTCTCTCCCTGGTCTCTCTCTGGTCTCTCTCTGGTCTCTCCTGGTCTCGTCTGGTCTTCTGTTGGTCTCTCTCTGGTTTCTCCCTGGTCTCTCCTTGGTCTCTTCTTGTCTCTCCCTGGTCTCTCTCTGGTCTCTCCCCCGGTCTCACTCTGGGTTCCCCTGGTCTCTCTCTGGTTCTCTTGGGTCTCTCTCTGGTCTCTCTCTGTTGCCTCTCTCTGGTATCTCTCTGTTCTTCTCCCTGGTCTCTCTCTGGTCTCTCCCTGATCTCTCTCTGGTATCTCTCTGTCACTCTATGGTCTCTCTCTGGTCTCTCTTGGTCTCTCTCTGGTATTCTCCTCTGGTCTTCCCTGGTCTCTCTCTGGTCTCCTGCTGGTCTCTCTTGTCTCTCTCTTTTAGTCTCTCTTGTCTTCTTGGTGTCTTCTCTCTGTCTCTATTCTGTCTCCTCCTGGTCTCTATCTGGTATCTCTAGTCTCTCCTGGTCTCTCTCTGGGTCTCTCTTCTGGTCTCGCTGGTTCTCTATCTGAGTCTCTCTTTGTTTCTCCCTGTTCTCTCCCTGGTCTCTCTCTGGTCTCTCCCTGGTCCTCTCTCTGGTCTCTCTCTGTCTCTTCCAGGTCTCTCTTGGGGTCTCTTCCCTGGTTCCCCCCCCCCCCTCTGGTCTCTCTTGGGATTCTCTCTGGTCTCCTCCCTGGTCTCTCTCTGGCCTTCTCTCTGTCTCTCCTGGTCCTCTCTCTGGTCTCTCTCTGGTCTTCTCTGGTTCAGCCCTGGGTCTCTCTCTGGTATCTCTCTGGTCTCTCTTTGGTCTCTCCCCCCCCCCCATGGTCTCTATCTGGTCTCTCTCTCGGGCTTTTCTCTGGTCTTCCTGGTCCTCTCTCTGGTCTCTCTCTGGTCTCTCCCTGGTCTCTCTTGTCTTTCTCTTGTCTCTCCTCTGGTCTTCTCAGGTCTCTCTTGTCTCTCCCTGGACTCTCCCTGCGTCTCTCTATGGTCTCTCCCTGCGTCCTCTCTCTGGTCTCTCTCTGGTCTCTGTCTGGTCTCTCCTGGTCTCTCTCTGGTCTCTCTCTGGCCTCTCTCTGGTCTTCTCTGGTTGGTGGAGGAGGCGGTTGATGCACGAATGGAAAGCATTCCTTCTTGTAAATTATCGAGGCTTGATGAAGGGTGAGGAATTGACAGATCCGTTGCGGCAGCGACTCTACTGGACTCGAATGGACTGGACTGGACTCAAATGGACGTGAAGCGACTCGAATGGACTGGACTGGACTGGACTGGACTTGAATGGACTAGCATGGCGGACTGGACTAGGGTGGACTAGGATGGGACTCAGACTAAAGATCCTTGATACAAAGAAAAGCCTGACTACAAACCAGATACCACCTCAGAGTTGGAACAGTCTCAGATCTCAGAGAAGTCGCTTCATGGTATCAGAGTTGGAACAGTCTCAGACTCAGAGAAGTCGCTTCATGGTCTCAGAGATGGAAACAGTCTCAGACTCAGAGAAGACGCTTCATGGGTCTCAGAGAATTGGAACAGTCTCAGATCTGAGAAGTCGCTTCAGGGGTCCAGAGTTTGGAAACTCAGTCTCAGCTCAGTGAAGTCGCTTCATTGGTCTCAGAGTGTAGAACAGTGTCAGACTCAGAGAAGTCGGCTCATGGGTGTCAGACGTTGGAACAGTCTCAGACTCAGAGAAGTCGTTCATGGTCTCAGGGTTGACGTTCAGACTAGAGAAGTCGCTTTCATGGTTCAGGTTGGACAGTCTCAGACTAGAGAAGTCGCTTCATGGTATCAGAGTGGAACCAGTCTCAGACTCAGAGAAGGTCGCTTCATGGTCTCAGAGTTAGAACAGTGTCACGACTCAGAGAAGTCGCTTCATGGTCTCAGCGTTGGAACAGTCTCAGACTCAGAGAGGTCGCTTCGATTGTCTCAGAGTTGGACAGTTCAGACTCAGAGGGAAGTCGCATCATGGTCTCAGAGTTGACAGTGTCAGACTCAGAGAAGTCGCTTCATGGGTCTCAGAGTTAGAACAGTCTCAGACTCAGAGAAGTCGCTTCATGGTCTCAGAGTTAGAACAGTCTCAGACTCCGAGAAGTCGCTTCATGTCTCAGAGTTAGAACAGTGTCAGACTAGAGAAGTCGCTTCATGGTCTCAGAGTTGGAAACAGTCTCCAGAATCAGAGAAGTCGCCTTCATGGTCTCAGAGTGTAGAACAGTCTCGGACTCAGAGAAGTCGTTCATGGTCTCAGAGTTGGAACAGTCTCAGACTCAGAGAAGTCGTTCATGGTCTCTGAGTTAGAACAGTGTCAGACTCAGAGAAGTCGCTTCATGGTTCTCGAGTTAGAAACAGTCTCAGACTCAGAGAAGTCGCTTCCATGGTCTCAGGTTGGAACGTCTCAGACTAGAGAAGTCGCTTCATGGTTCAGAGATTAGAACATCTCCGATCAGAAGAGTCGCTTCATGGTCTCAGAGTTAGAACAGTCTCAGACTCAGAAAAGTCGCTTCATGGTCTCAGAGTTGGAACAGTCTCAGATCAGAGAAGTCGCTTCATGGTCTCAGAGTTAGAACAGTCTCAGACTCAGAGAGTAGCTTCATGGTCTCAGAGTTGGAACAGTCTCAGACTCAGAGATGTCGCTTCATGGTCTCAGGGAGAACAGTCTCAGGATCAGAGCATGTCGCTTCATGAGTCTCAGAGGTTGGAACCGAGTCTCAGGACTCAGAGAAGTCGTTCATGGTCTCAAGTTGGAAACAGTCTTGATCAGACGAAGTTCTCTTCATGGTCTCAGAGTTAGAACCAGTCTCAGACTCAGAGAAGTCGTTCATGGTCTCAGAGTTGGAACGGGGTTTTCCTTTCGACTCACAGTGGATCCTGAATTGTACTCACAAATGTTCATTTATTGAATATGTGAAAAATAATTGTATCAAGAACTTTGCAGATGGACTGGACTGGGATGGACTGATGGACTCGACTGTGCTGGACTTGGCTGGGCAGGACTGGACTGCGCTGGGCTGGGCAGGACTGAACTGGGCTGGACTGGACTGTGGCTGGGCTGGGACTTGCACACACACACAAAAACACTTGCTCTGTATGATTTTTATGTGTGTGGATGGTTGTTGATGATATTAGACTCTGTTAGAACGGGCCGAGCCATAACTAATAAAAGTTACCATGGAGCGGCTGAGGGCGTTGGTGAGAAACACCATCAACCCGGGACCAGGAGAGTCCGTGTCTCTCACTGGTGTTTATGATTCTAGTTCTTTGTGATTTTAATGTTTCTTGTTTGGGTTTTGAGTTGATCTTCCTGTATGAACTGTGGCCTACACAAATTAAACTTGCCTCAGGCCCTTCCTGCTCGCACTGAGAGAGGGTCAGAGACAGGACAAAGACTCTAGTCCCTCTCACTGGTCTCTCTCTGGTCTCTCCCTCGGTATTTCCATGGTCTCTCTCTGGTCTCTTTGGTTCCTCCCTGGTCTTTCCCTGGTCTCTATCTTGAGTCCTTCTCTGGGTCTCTATTGGCTCTCCTGGTCTTTCCCTGGTCCCTCTCTGGTCTCTCTTTCGGTTCACTCTCTGGTCTCTCCCTGTCTTTCCCTGGTCTCACTCTGGTCTCTATCTGGTCTCTCTCTGGTTCTCCCTGGTCTTTCCCTAGTCCTCTTTCTGGTCTCTCTCTGGTTTTCCTGGTCTCCTCTCTGGTCTCTCTCTCTGGTCTCTCACTTCTGTCCATATCAGCATATTCCCCCAAATGATAGGAACTCACTTGTTGCTCTCAGTGTGTGTGTGTGTGTGTGTGTAATGTGTGTGTGTGGCCTTCTAATCCAGTCCTGTGTGTTACTGTTGACATTTGTGCGTCTCCTCCTTCCTTTTGTGATGGGGCTGTTTTGTGCTGGATTAGCCACAATCTCCCAGCAGCACATTCAGCCACGAGTACTTTCACTTCAATCAATATTGGATGAAAGAGATTATAATCCGCGCGCACGAGAACAGACACACACACACACACGGACACACACACACACATACACACACATTTGACACGCACACACCACACGGACACACACACACACATGGACACACACACACACACACACACACACACTACACACATGACCACGCACTCACTCCGGCCAACACCACAATGGACACACACACAAACTCACAACACGACTCAACAAAACAATGCTCGGTTACCGAACATTTTAGGTCTTAGAATTGCAGTTTGAGAGAACTAGTCTCTTCTCTGGTCTCTCTCTGGTCTCTTATCTGGTCTTCTCTCTGTCTCTCTCTCTGGTCTCTCTCTGGTCTCTCTCTGGTCTCTCTATGTCACTCTCTGATCTCTCTCTGGTCACTTCTGGTCTCTCTTGGTCTCTGTCTGGTCTCTCTCTCTTGGTCTCTCTTGCGTCTCTGGTCTGGTCTCTCTCTCTGGTCTCTCTCTGGTCTCTCTCTGGTCTCTTTCTCTGGTCTCTCTCTGCGTCTCTCTCTCTGGTTCTCTCTCTGGTCTCTCTCTGGTCTCTCTCTGGTCTCTCTCTGGTCTCTCTCTGGGTCCTCTCTCTTCTGGTTCTCTCTCTGGTCTCTCTGGTCTCCTCTATGTCTCTCTTGGTCACTCTCTGGTCTCTCTCTGGTCTGGCTCTCTTGTCTCTCTCTGGTCTGCTCTCTGGTCTCTCTCTGTTGTCTCTCTGGTCTCTGTTGGTCTCTCTCTCTGGTCTCTCTCTGGTCTCTCTCTGGTCTCTCTCTCTGGTCTCTTCTCTGGGTCTCTCTCTTGGTCTCTTATGTGTCTTCTCAGGTCTCTGTCTGGTCTCTCTCTCTGGTCTCTCTTGGTCTCTGTCTGGTCTCGTCTGGTCTCTCTTGGTCTGTCTTCTGGTCTCTGTCTGGTCTCACTCTAGTCTCTCTCTGGTCTCTTTGGTCTTCTCTCGGGACTCTCTCTGGTCTCTCTATGTCTCTCTCTGGGTCTCTGTTGGTCTCTCTTTCTGGTCTCTCTGGTCTCTCTCTGGTCTCTCTCTGGTCTCTCTCAGGTCTTCCTCTGGTCTCTCTCTCTGGTCTCTCTCTGGGTCTCTCTCTCTGATTCTCTCTGGTCACTTTCTGGTCTCTCTCTGGTCTCTCTGGTCTCTCTCCTTGGTCTCGCTTGGTCACTCTCTGGTCTCTCTCTGGAGTCTCTTGGTCTCTGTTGGTCTCTCTCACTGGTCTCTCTCTGGTCTCTCTGCTGGTCTCTCTCTGGTCTCTATCTGGTCTCTCTCTCTGGTCTCTCTTGGTCTCTCTCTGGTCACTGTCTGGTCTCTCTTTCTGGTCTCTCTCTGGTCTCTCTCTGGTCTCTCTCTCTGGTCTCTCTCTTGTCTCTGTTGGTCTCTCTGTTGGTCTCTCTCTGGTCTCTCTCTGGTCTCTCTCTGGTCATCTTTCTGGTCTCGCTGGTCTCTGTATCTGGTCTCTCTGTCAGGTCTCTCTTGCTCGCTCTCTGCGTCTCTCTCTTGGACTCTCTCTGGTCACTCTTCTGGTCACTCTCTGGCACTCTTGGTCTCTCTCTGGACTCTCTCTATGTCTCTCTCTGGTCACTCTCTGGTTCTCTCTCTGGTCACTCTCCGGTCTCTCTCTGGTCTCTCACTGGTCTCTCTCTGGTCTCCTCTGGTCTCTCTCTCTGGATCCTCTCTTCTGGTCTCTCTCTGGTCTCTCTCTGGTCTCTCTCTCTGGTCTCTCTTCTGGTCTTCTCTCTGGTCTCTCTTGATCACTTCTCTGGTCTCTTGTCTGGGCTCTCTCACTGTCCCTCCTGTTCTCTCTCTGGTCTCTCTCTCTGGTGTCCTCTCTGGTCTCTCTCTGGTCTCTCTCTGGTCTCTCTCTTGTCTCTCTCTGGGTCACTATCTCGTCTCTCTTGGCACAAAGAAAAAGTTTCCTTATGGCACCTGTCACTGTCCACTCGCTCTGTCGGCGCCTCGTAAATAAACTAAAACTATGGAATTTGAATGTAAATATACAACTTTACACACACAAACAACACACACACACCCAACACGCAAACACACACACACACACACACACCCCACACACACACACCACACACAACACACACACACACACACACTCACACACACCACACACTCACACACAAACACAATCGGAGCAGGGCTAAAAATACACTACAGAGGGACCGCGCCTGTGTTGCGTGTGTCTGTGTTGTGTCTGTGTGTGTCTGTGTGTCTTTTGTATTTTTTGTCTGTGTGAGTGTGTGTCTGTGTGTCTGTGTGTGTGTGTGTGTGTGTGTGTGTGTGTGTGTGTGTGTGTGTGTGTGTGTGTGTGTGTAACGTTGTATATTTACATTCAGAATACCATTAGTTTAGTTTATTACGATGCGCCGCAGAGCGAGGGGACAGAGGAAAGGTGCCATAAGGAAACTTTCTTTGTGCCAGAGGAGACTAGAAAGAGACCAGAGAGGAGACAAGCGAGAGGACCAGAGAGAGACAGAGAGGATACAGAGAGACACCAGAGAGAGAGACCAGAGAGAGAGAACAGAGAGAGACCAGTGAGTGAGCCTCAGACCGAGACCAGAGAGTGTTAAGAGAGAGCAGAGAGAGAGACAGAGAAGAGACCAGAGAGAGAGACCAGAGAGGACCAGAGAGAGACCAGAGAGAGTACCAGAGAGAGAGACCAGAGAGAGACCAGAGAGAGCCAGAGAAGAGACCAGAGAGAGACCGGAGAGTGACAGAGAGAAGACCAGAGAGTGACCAGAGAAGAGACCAGAGAGAGAGACCAGAGATGTGACCAGGAGACGGACCAGAGACCGTGACCAGAGAGTGGACCAGAGAGAGACAGAGAGAGACCCGGAGAGCGACCAGAGAGGAGACCAGAACAGAGAGACAGACAAGAGACCCGGCGAGAGTCCAGAAAGAGTGCAGAGAGAGACAGAGAGAGCCCAGAGATGAGAACAGACAGAGAGACCAAACAGAGACAGAGAGAGACCAGCGCGAGAGACCAGAGAGGAGACCAGAGTGAGACCAGAAGAGAGACCAGAACTAGCGAGACCAGCGATAGACCAGAGAGAGACCAGAGCGGAGAGACCAGACAGAGACATGAGAGAGGACCAGGAGAGACCAGAGGAGAGACCAGATGAGAGAGACCAGACAGAGACCAGAGGAGACACCAGAGAGCGACCAGATGAGTGACCAGAGAGAGGACCAGAGAGAGAGACAAGAGAGACCAGAGCTGAGACCAGAAAGGACCAGAGAGAGACCAGAGAGAGAGACCAGAGAGTAGACCAGAGAGATGACCGAAGCACGGACCAGAGAGAGACCGAGAGAGACCAGAGAGAGACCAGAGAGAGGACCGAAAGAGTGTGCCAGACAGAGACATGAGAAGAGACCACGACGAGAGACCAGAGAGTTAGAAGAGAGATTCAGAGGAGAGACCAGAAGTAGAGAGACCAGAGAGAACTAGAGTGAGGACCAGACAGAGACCAGCGAAGACCCGCGAGGAGACAGCAGATACCAGACAGAGACAGAGAGAAGACCAAGAGAGAGAGACAGGACAGCGACAGAAGAGACACCAGAGATGAAGACCAGAGAGAGAGACCAAGAGATGAGACCAGAGAGAGAGACCCCGAGAGGACAGAGACGAGACCGAGACGAGAGACAGGACCAGAGACCAGAGAGACAACAGAGAGAGACCAGAGGTGACCAGAGAGAGACCAGCGAGACAGACCCGAGAGAGACAGAGAGTGACCAGAGACGAGACCCAGACGAGAGAGACCATGAGAGACCAGAGTGAGACCAGAGTAGAGAGAGCAGGACAGAGCGAGAGACACCAGAGAGAGACCAGAGATGTGACCAGAGAGGACCAGAGAGTGAGACCCGAGAGAGACAGAGAGAGAGACCGAGAGAGAGGGACCAGAGAGAGACCAGATGAGAGAGACCAGACAGAGCCCAGAGAGAGACCGAGAGAGAGGACCAGACAGAGACCAGAGTGAGACCAGGAAGCTGGACCAGAGAGAGAGAGATCAGAGAGTGACCGAGAGAGTACCAGAGACAGAGACCAGAGAGAGACAGAGAGAGAGACAGAGAGAGACCAGAAAGTGACAGAGAGAGACCAGAGAGAGAGCTAATTTCTCTCAATCTGCAAATTCTAAAAACCTAAACTGTTCGGTGTAACGAGCTTTGTTTTGTTGAGTCATGTGATTGTGTGTTTGTGTGTGTGGCCATGGTGTGTGTGTCTTTACGTAGTTTGTGTCCGCTGTGTGTGGGCGGGTCAATGTGGTGTGTGTGTGTGTGTGTGTGTGTGTGTGTCCATGTGTGTGTGTGTGTTCCGTGTGTGGGTGCGTGTCATTGTGTGTGTATGTGTGTGTGTGTGTTGTTCGTGTGTGTGTGTGTGTCTGTTCTCGGCGCTGGATTATAATTCCTTCATCCTTATTGGATGAAGTGAAAGTACTCGGTGGCTGAATGTGCTGCGTGGGAGATTTGTGGCTAATCAGCACACAACAGCCCCAGTCACCATAATGAAGGAGGAGACGCTCAAATGTCAACAGTCAACACAGGGAATGGATTGAAGGCCACACACACACAGACACAACCACACACACACCACACTGAGAAGCAACAAGTGAAGCTTCCTATATTTGGGGAATATGCTGATATGGACAGAAGTGGAGACCGAGCGATGAGACAGCGAGAGACCAGGGAGAAACCAGAGAGAGAACCAGAAAGGAGATAGGGAAACGTACCAGGGAAGACCAGAGAGAGACCAGAGAAGAGACCAGAGAGGAGACCCAGGGATAAGCCCAGGGAGGCCAGAGAGAGACAGAGAGAGGACAGAGAGGGTCCAGGGAAAGACCAGGGAAGAGACAGAGAGAGGGACCAGAGAGAGACCAGAGAGAGAGCAGGGAACGAAGGGAGAGACCAGAGAGAGGACCAGAGAGAGACCATTGAAAGACCAGGATGAGACCAGAGAGGGAGACCAGAGAGAGGGACTAGAGTCTTGTTCCTGTCTCTGACCTCTCTCCGTGGCGGAGCAGGAAGGGCCTGAGGCAAGTTTAAATTGTGTAGCACAGTTCATTACAGAAGACAACTCAAAACCAAACAAGAAACATTTACAAATCACAAAGAACTAGAATCATAAACAACCAGAGAGAGAACGGACTATCCTGGTCCCGGGTTGATGGTGTTTCACCAACTCGCCCTCAGCCGCTCCATGGTACTTTTTTTAGTTATGGTCTGCCCGGTTCAAACAGAGTCCATAATAAATATCAACACAATCGCATCACACACACATCCATACTGAGCATGTGTTTGTTGTGTGTAGTGCCAAGTCCGCCCAGCCCAGTCCAGTCCAGCCAGTTCCAGTCCCCTTGCAGCCCAGCGCAGTCCAGTCCTGCCCAGCCAAGTCCGCCCAGTCTCGTCCAGACCAGTCCAGCCAGTACAGTCCATGCCATGTTCATGATACAAGTGATTTTCACTATTTCCAATAATGAACATTTTGACGTAACAAGTTCAGGATCATGTGAGTCTGAGACTGTTTCCAAACTCTGAGACCATTGAAGCGACTTCTCTGAGTCTGAGAACTGTTTCTAACTCCTGAGACCATGAAGCGACTTCTCTGAGTCTGAGACTGTTCCAACTCTGAGACATGGAATCGGCCCTTCTCTGAGTCTGAGACTGTTCCAAACTCTCGAGACCATGAAGCGAACTTCTCTGAGTCTGAGACTGTTCTAACTCTGGAGGGACCCTGAAGCGACTTCTCTGAGTCTGAGACTGTTCCAACTCTGAGACCATAAGCGATCTCTCTGAGTCGAGACTGTTCTAAATCTGAGAACATGAAGCGAGCTTCTCTGAGTCTGAGATGTTCCAACTCTGAGACCCATGAAGCGGACTGTTCTGAGTCTGGAGGAACTGTTATAATCTGAGACCATGAAGCGAACTTCTCTGAGTCTGGACTGTTCTAACTCTGAGACCTGAAGCGACTCTCTGAGTCTGAGACTGTTCCAACTCTGAGGAACCCATGAAGGACTTCTCTGAGTCTGAGACTGTTAACTCTGTGTCCATGAACTAGGACTTCTCTGAGTATGGGACATGTTCTAACTTGAGACCATGAAACGACTTCTCTGAGTCTGAGACTGTTCCAACTCTGAGACATTGAAGCGACTTCTCTGAGTCTGGAGACTGTTTAACTCTGGACCATGATAGCGACTTCTCTGAGTCTGCGGGACAGTTTCCAACCTGAGACCATGAAGCGGACTTCTCTGAGTCTGAACTGTTCTAACTCTTGAGGACCATGAAGCGACTTCTCTGAGTCTGAGACTGTTCTAACTCTGAGACCATGAAGCTGACTTTCTGTGTCTGAGACTGTTCTAACTCTGAGACCTGACGCGATCTTTTTGAGTCTGAACACTGTTCTAACTCTGAGACCATGAAGCGACTTCTCTGAGACTGATACTGTTCCAACTCTGAGACCATGAATGCCGACCTCTCTGAGGTTGAGACTGTTCCACCTCTGAGCCATGAAGCGATTCTCTGAGTCTGACACATGTTCTAACTCTGAGACCATGAAAGCGACTTCTGCTGAGTCTGAGACTGTTCCAACTCTGAGGACCATGAAGCGACACTCTCTGAGTCTGTGACAGTTCAACTTTGAGACCATGAAGCGGACTTTCTGGTCTGAGACTGTACAACTCTGAGGACCATGATTGAAGCGACTTCTCTGAGTCTAGAGGACTGTTCCAACTCTGACACATGAAGCGACTTCTCTGAGTCTGACACTGTTCTAACTCTTGAGACCATGAAGCGACTTCTATGAGTCTGAGGGGGTGTTCCAACTCTGAGACCATGAAGCGATTCTTGAGTTCGAGACTGTTTCCAACTCTGAGACCATGGAAGGACTTCTCTGAGTCTGAGACTGTTCCAACTCTCGAGACCATGAAGCGGACTTCTCGAGTTCTGAGACTGTTCCAAATCTGGGACCATGAAAGCGGATTCTCTGAGTCTGAGACTGTTCCAACTTCTGAGGTGGTATCTGGTTGTAACATTTGGCTTTCTTTGTGTATAAGGTTTTATATCCTTTCGATGAGTCAGACTCTAGGTCCCACCTAGTCCCAGTACCCGTCCAATTCTTCGTCCATTCAAGTCCAGTCCAGTCAGTCCAGTCCTTCGACGTCCATTCAAGTCCATTTGAGTCCAGTCAGTACATTCGACGTCAGTAAGAGTCCTGCGCAACAGGATCTGTCAATCTCACCCTTCATCAAGCATGATAATTTACAACGAAGGATGCTTTCATTCGTGCATCAACCAGCCTTCCGCCACCATCAGAGAGAGACCCGAGAGTAGGCCAGAGAGGAGACAGAGAGTGACCAGGGAGAGACCAGACAGAGACCAGCAGAGAGACCAGAGAGAGACCAGGGGAAGAGACCTGGAGAGAGACCAGGGGAGAGGACAGGGAGAGACCAGAGAGAGACTGAGAGAGACCAGGGAGAGGACCAGAGAAAGCCCAGAGAGAGACTGGGAGAGCCCAGATGAGGACCAGAGAGAGACCAGGGAGACGGACCAGAGAAAGACAGCCAGAGAGAGAGACCAGAGAGAGACCAGGGAGAGACCAGAGAGGACCAGAGAGAGACCAGGAGAGGGGACCAGGGCGGACCAGAGAGAGACCATGAGATGAGACCAGAGAGAGACCAGGGAGGAGACACAGGAGAGAGGCCGAGAGAGACCAGGGAGAGAGAGGACCAGAGAGAGACCAGAGGAGAGGACAGAGAGAGACCCGGGAGAGACAGAGAGAGACCAGGAAGAGCCAGAGAGAGACCAGAGAGAGGACCAGGGACGAGACCAGAGAGAGACCAGGGACGAGACCAGGGAGAGAAAACAGAGAGAGACCAGAGGAGAGACCAGAGCAGAGACCAGCGGAGACCAGAGAGAGGACCAGGGAGAGACCAGGGAGATACCTGAGCGAGACCAGGGAGAGACAGGGAGAGCAGACCAGAGAGAGACCAGAGATCGAGACAGAGAGACCAGAGAGAGACCAGAGAGACCAGAGAGACAGAGAGAGACCAGGGCGAGACCAGAGAGATCCCAGAGAGAGACCAGAGAGAGCCAGAGAGAGACATGAGAGAGAGACCAGAGAGATCACCAGAGGAGAACAGGGAGGAGACAGAGAGAGACCAGGGAGAGGACCAGAGAGATAGCAGAGAGAGTCCAGAGAGAGACCCAGAGAGAGACCAGAGAGATACCAGGAGAGGACCAGGGAGAGACCAGAGAGGAGACCGGGAGAGACCAGAGAAAGAGAACCAGGGATGAAAGGAGGACCCAGAGTGAGACCAAGGAGAGACCAGGGAGAAACAGAGAGGAGGGAACCCAGACAGAGAGACCAGGCAGAGGACCAGAGAGACAGAGAGAGGACCCAGAGAGAGACCAGGAGAGACATAGCGAAGAGACCAGAGAGAGACCAGGGAGAGACCAGAGAGATACAGAGACGACTTACCATGAGAGAGACCAGAGAGAGACCAGAGAGAGACCAGAGGAGACAAGAGTGATACAGAGAGAGATCCGGGACGAGGACCAGAGAGACGACCAGGGAGAGACCAGAGCGATACAGAGAGAGCCCAGAGAGAGCCAGAGAGAGACAGAGAGATACCAGAGAGAGGACCAGGGAGGACCATGAGAGAGGACCAGGGAGACGACAGAGAGAGGACCAGACGAGAGACAGAGAGAGACCAGGATGGACCAGAGCGAGACCAGAGAGAGACCAGAGAGACAGGGAGAGACAGGAGATACCAGAGAGAGACCAGGAGAGGCCAGAGAGATACCAGAGGACGAGATCAGGGAAGAGCCAGAGAGAGGACCAGGGAAGAGACCAGAGAGTACCAGAGAGAGGACCAGGAGAGAGGCCAGAGAGAGACCAGAGAGTACCAGGAGAGAGGAACCAGGGGAGAGACCAGAGATTGAGACCAGGAGAAGAGACCCAGAGAGCAGACAGAGGATGGACCAGAGAGAGGCCAGAGAGAGACCAGAGAGATACCAGTGAGAGACCAGGGAGGACCAGAGAAGAGACCAGGAGAGGAGACTAGAGCGAGACCATAGAGGAAAGAGAGAGACCAGAAGAGATGACCAGAGAGAGACCAGAGAGAGACCAGGGAGAGGAGACCAGAGAGAGACCAGAGAGAGACCAGAGAGAGGACCAGAGAGAGCCAGAGAGAGACCAGAGAGGACCAGAGAGTGGAGACCAGAGAGAGACCAGAGAGACAAGAGAGAGACCAGAGACACGAGAGAGGACAAAGAGGAAAGTGAGGGAGAGAGACAGCTGGAGGACCAAGCGTTGTGGACTACGACCTGTCCCAAGTGGATCCCTGGACTACCTCACGACGGACCCCAGTTTGTGAGATCCAGGGACTTAGTGTCTGAGGTCCCTGAACCTGCAGTGTGGTCGGGCCCCCCAGGGGACTTCAGACACAAACACGGTCGGTTGTGTGTCCTCCAGTAAGTTTCTCAACGACTTGACATCATCGGACTCAGCTCCCGTGAGGACGATGACACAGAGTTACCAGAGGAGTTATACAGGGACTTTATCGTGGACGAGAACGGACCTATGGAGAATGAAACACCCTCCTCATCAACAGAAGACCATGGAGGTGAACCACCTCCTCATCACAGGGAAGCCCAGGAGATGACCCACTCCTCATCAACAGAAGGACCAAGGATGAACACCTCCTCAATCAACAGAAAGACCAAGGAGCTGAACCACCTCCTCATCAATCAGAAGACCATAGGGAGATGAACACCTCCTCATACAGAAGCCAAGGAGATGAAGCACCTCACTCTCAACAGAAGACCCAGGAGATGGAACCACCTTCTCTTAACAGAAGACCAAGGAGATGAACCACGCTTCCTCAATCACAGAAGACCAGGAGATGAACCACCTCCTCATCAAAGAAGACCAAGGGAAGAACCACCTCCTATCAACAGATGGACCAAGGAGAAGAACACCTCCTCATCACTAGAAGACCAAGGAGAATGAACCCTCCTCTCAACAGAAGACCAAGGAGCATGGAACCACCTTTCATCAACAGAAGCCAAGGAGAAGAACCACCTCCTCATCAACGTGTGGAAGACAAGGAGATGAACACCTCCTCATCAACGCGGGGACAAGACTAAGGGGATGAACCACCTCTCATCAACGCGGGGAAGTCTAGGCAGTTGAACCACCTCCTCATCACGTGAGGAAGACCAAGGAGGATGGTGGTGGTGGGTTTTTCGCAGACGTCACTTCAGCACGCTCCAGTCCAGTGAACTTGGGAACATCCAGGGACAAAGGGGACATCGAGAGAGTGAACTCATACAAGTACCTGGGATGTTCATCTGAACCACAAAACTGGACTCTGGAAGTCATAACCAGACGCCCTCCTCAAGAAGGGCCAGAGCCGCCGCTTACCTGCTGAGGAGGCTCAGGTCTTTTGGAGTGCAGGGGCACTCTGAAGTCCTTCTATGACTTCTGTGGTGGGAGTCTGTACGGTTGTGGTCTGCTGGAACAGCAGCATCACAGAAGGAGGGACAGGAAGAAAGTGACAAGGTTATCAGGAAGTCCAGCTCAGTCCTGGGCTGTTCCTGGACACAGTGCAGCAGGGTGGGGACAGGAGGTCCTGAGCAACTAACATCTATGCTGGACCATGTCTGTCGACCCCTTGCAGGACACTCTCTATGCTCTGGAGAGCAGCTTCAGTGACAGATAATTCACCCTCGCTGTGTGAAGGAGAGGTTGACAGTGCCTTCTTCCCTGATGCTGTCAGACTGTACAACGAGATTGGGCACAACAGAAACTGCTAAGCAGTCACTGATAGTTCACTATAACTTTGTCACTAGTCACTTTACTGTTATCAGTACTACTGTATTATTACAGATATGATAATTCTGCCTTTTCACCGTCAACTTTACCTGTGATATTTTTAACGTGGCTTATATGCCTCATATTCTATTCTCCGCTGATAAAGTACAAAATTATACATCGTGTAAATTACTCCTGAACCAAGTGCCAGTTATCGCCTCAAAGTTTATTTTATTCTTATCTTAATTTTATTGTTATTGTCTATAAACAATTAGACTATTAGAAGTGTGCTATCTGGAGTGCTCTGATGTTCCTCTCTTGTTTTTACTGTAATGTGCAATCGATTGACACTGACATTTCTCACTGTGAGACTAATAAAGGTTTTATTCATATCTCAGAGAGAGAGAGAGACAAGAGAGAGGAGAGCAGAGAGAGAGCCAGGGGAGAGAGACAGAGAGAGAGAGCAGAGAGAGAGACCAGAGAGAGAGCAGAGAGAGACAGAGAGAGAGACCCCCCAGGAAAGGGAGAGACCCCCCCCCCAGGGAGAGAGAGCAGAGAGAGAGCGTAGGAGAGAGAAACCCATGAGAGAGCCCAGGGAGAGAGAGCAGAGAGGAAGAGCGACCAGAGAGACGGAGACAAGAGAGAGAGACCAGAGAGGAGCAGAGTGAGAGGACCATGAGAGGCGAGAGACCAGAGAGAAAGACCAGAGAGTGAGACCAGAGAGAGCCGACAGGTAGAGAGACCAGGGAGCGAGTGCAGAGAGAGAGGCAGAGAGAGAGCAGAGAGAGAGAGCAGAGAGAGACAGAAGAGTGAGGGACAGGGAGAGAGAGCAGAGAGAGAGCAGAGAGAGAGACCAGGAGAGACCAGGGAGGAGAGGGCAGAGAGAAGACCAGAGAGAGAAAACCAGAGAGAGAGCAGAGAGAGGACAGAAGGAGAGAGACCAGAGAGAGAGACCAGGTAGAGAAGGCAGAGAGAGAGCAGAGATGAGCGCAGAGAGGAGAGGGAGAGCAGAGAGAGACAGAGAGAGAACCAGGAGAGAGAGCAGAGAGAGAGCAGAGGTTGAGAGCAGAAGAGAGAGCGAGAGAGAGAGCAGCAAGAGCGAGACCAGAGGTGACACACACACCCTCTCTCCCTGTGTGAAGGTTTTGGATCAGGTGTGTCACCTGCTGATCGACCCAGTGTGAGTTCATTTCCTTCATAACTTGAACAAAACAGCGTCTGTGTGAGAACAAAAGTTCAGACTTTTCCCTGAGCGCAGTTTCGGCCTATGGTTCTCCCTGGTCCCCCTCTCTCTCTTTCTCTCTGTCTCTCTCTCTGTCTTTGTCTCTCTCTCTGGTCTCTCTTCTGGACTCACTCTGGTCTCTCTACTCTGGTCTCTCACTGGTATCTCTCTGGACTCTCTCTGGTCTCTCTCCCTGGTCTCTCTCTGGTCTCTCTTGCTCTCTCTCTCTTGCTCTCTCTTGCTCTCTCTCGGCTTCTCTACTGGGTCTCTCTCTCTGGTCTCTTCTTGGTCTCTCTCTGCTCTCTCTATGGTTTCTTCTCTCTGGTCTTCTTCTCTGCTCTCTCTCCCTGGTCTCTCTTGGTCTCTCTCTCTGCTCTCTCTCTGCTCTCTCTCTGGTCTCTCTGCTGGTCTCTCTCTGCTCTCTCTCTCTGCTCTCTCTCTGCTCTCTCTCTGCTCTCGCTCCCTGGTCTCTCTTCCTGGGTCTCTCTCTCTGGTCTCTCTCTCTGGTCTTCTCTCTGGTTCTCTCTCTGCGTCTCTCTCTGCTCTCTCTCTGGTCTCTCTCTCTGGTCTCTCTCTCTGGTCTCTCTCTCTCTGCTCTCTCTCCTGGTCTCTCTCTTCCTCCCTTTTTCCCTTTCTTCTTGCTCTCTCTCTGCTCTCTCTCCTGGTCTCTCTCTTGTTCTCTCTCTCTGGTATCTCTCTGCTCTCTCTCTAGTCTCTCTATCTGCTCTCTCTCTCTGGACTCTCTGCCCTGGTCTTCTCTCTGCTCTCTTCTCTGGTCTCTCTCTCTCTCTGAGATAAGATGAACCTTTATTAGTCTCACAGTGGCAGCATGTCGTTTCATCGTTGCACATTACAGCAGAGAGAGGACATAAGCGCACTCAGATTGCACACTTCAAATAGTCTATAGTTTAAGACAATAGGACAATAAAATTAAGATAAGAATAAAATAAACTTTGGGCTATATGCACTTGGTCAGGGAGTATTTACAGCTGTATATATTGTACTTTAGCCGCGGAGAATATGAATATGAGCAGACATAAGCATCGTAAAAAATAATCACATGTAAAGTGACGGTGAGAAGGCAGAATTATCAGTTCTGTATTATTACAGTAGTACTGAAAACATGGTAAAGTGATAGTGACAATGTTATGTGAACTATCGTGGAATGATTGGCGTTCCTGTTGCACTTTTCTGTTGTACAGTCTGACAGCAGCAGGAAGAAGGACCTGTCAAACCTCTCCTTCACACAGCGAGGAGTGAATCTAGTCTGTCACTGAAGCTGCTCTCCAGCCATAGAGAGGTCCTCAGGGGGCGCCAGTCAGGTCCAGCATAGATGTTCGTTTGCCTCAGGACCTCCTGTCACCCACCTGCTGCACTGTGTCCAGTGGAACAGCCCAGGGACTGAGCGGACTTCCTGAAACCTTGTCCAGCTTCTTTCCTGTCCTCTCTGTGATTCTGCTGTTCCGCAGACACACCGTACAAGTGCTCCACCACAGGTGTCATTGAAAGGTTTAGCGAGTGGCCCCTGCTCTCCAAAAGACCTGAGCCTCCTCAGCAGGTAGCCGCGGCATCTGAGCCTTTCTTGAAGGGGGCGTCTGTGTTATGACTCCAGTCCAGTTTGTGTTCCAGATGAACACCCACGGTACTTGTAAGCGAGACCACTCTCTCGATGTCCTTTCCTGGATGTTCACTGGAGCTGGAGCGGGCAGAGTGACTGTCTGCGGAAAACCACCACCATCTCCTTGGGTCTTCCTCACGTGATGAGGAGGTGGTTCATTCTTAGTCTTCCCGCGTTGATGAGGGAGGTGGTTCATCTCCTTAGTATTCCCGCCGTTGATGAGGAGGTGGTCATCTTCCCTTGGTCTTCCTCACGTTGATGAGGAGGTGGTTCTTCTCCTTGGCCTTCTTTTGATGAGAAGGTTGGTTCATCTCCTTGGGTCTTCTGTTGATGAAGAGGAGGTTCCTCTCCTTGGACTTCTGTTGATGAGGAGGTGGGTTCTTCTCTTGGTCATCTGTTGAATGAGGAGGTGTTCTTCTCCTTGGTCTTCTGTTGATGAGGAGGTGGTTCATCTCCTTGGTCTTCTGTTGATGAGGAGGTGGTTCATCTCCTTGGTCTTCTGTTGATGAGAAGGTGGTTCATCCCTTGGTCTTCTGTTGATGAGGAGGTGGTTCATCCTCCTTGTTCTTCTGTTGAAGAGGAGGTGGTTCATACTCCTTGGTCTTCTGATGATGAGGAGGTGGTTCATCTCCTTGGTTTCTGTTGATGAGGAGGTGGTTCATCTCCTTGGTCTTCTGTTGATGAGGAGGTGGTTCATCTCCTGGTCTTCTGTTGATGAGGAGGTGGTTCACTCCTTTGGTCTTCTGTTGAATTGAGGAGGGGTTCATCTCCTTGGTCTATCTCGTCCACAAAGTCTGTATAACCTACCTCTGTATCTGTGTCATCGTCCTCGGAGCTGAGTCGATGATGGCAGAGTCGTTGGAGGAACTTCTGGAGGGACACAACCCGGACCGTGTTGTGTATGAAGTCCCAGGGGGCCCACACTGCAGGTCATGACCTCAGACACAAAGTCCCTGGTTCTCACACCCCCCCCCCCCCCCCCCCCCGAACTGGGGTCTGTCTGTGAGGTAGTCCGGATCCACTGGGGACAGGACGTAGTCCACAACGGCTGTCACAGCTTGTCTCTCTCCGGTCTCTATTTGGGTCTCTCTCTGGTGTCTTGGTCTCTCTTGGTCTCTCTGGACTCTTATGGTCTCTCTCTGTCCATCTCTGGTCTCTCTCTGGTCTCTCTCTGGTCTCTATTGGTCTCTCTCTGGTCTCTCTCTTGTTCTCTCACTGGTCTCTCTCTGGTCTCTCTCTGGTATTCTGGTCTCTCCTGTTTTCGTCTCTTCTCTTTCCTTTCCCCACCCCCCCCCCCCCCCTTCGATCACTCTCTGGTCTCTCCCTGTCTCTCTCTTGGTCTCTCCCTGGTCTCTCTATGGTATCTCTTGGTCTCTTCTGGCCTCTCTCTGGTAATCTCTGGTCTCTTCTGGTCTCTCCTGGTCTCTCTCTGGTCTTCCTGGTCCTCTCTCTGGTATCTCTCTGGTCTCTCTCTGGCCTCTCTCTGCGTCTCTCTCTGGTATCTCTCTGGATATCTCCCTGGTCTCTCTCTGGTCTCTCCCTTATCTCTCTCTGGTATCACTTGCTCTCTCTGGGTCTCTCTCTGGTATCTCTCTTGTCTCTCCCTGAGTCTCTATTGTTCTCTTGGTCTCTCTCTGGTTCCATCTCTGGTCTCTCTTGGTCTCTCTCTGGTCTCTCTCTGGTCCACCCTGGTCTCTCTATGTCTCTCCCGGTCTCTCTCTGGTATCTCTCTGGTGCTCTCTCTGGCCTCTCTCTGGTCTCTCTCTGGTATCTTCTCTCGGTCTCTCCCTGGTCTCTCTCTGGTTTCAGATTCTCTCTCTGGTTATCTCTAGGGTCTCTCTTGGTCTCTCTTGGTCTCTCTCTGGTCTCTCTTGGTATTCTCTGGTATCTTCTGGTCTCTCCTGGTCTCTATCTGGTCTCTCTCTAGTCTCTCCTGGTCTCTCTCTGGTCTCTCTCTGGTCTCTCTGGTCTCTGTCTGGTCTCTCTTTATGGTCACATCTCTGGTTTCTCCCTGGTCTCTCCTTGGTCTCTCTCTGTGTCTTCTCCTGGTCTCTTCTTTCTCTCCCTGGTTTCTCTCTGTCTCTCCCATGTCTCTCTCTGGGTATCTCTTGGTCTCTCTCTGGGTCTCTCTCTGGCTCTCTTGATCTCTCTGGTCTATCTCCCTGGTCTCTCTCTGGTCTCTCCTGATCTCTTCTGGTATCTCTCTGGTCTCTCTCTGTCTGTCTCTGGACTCTCTCTGGTCTTCACTCGGTATCTCTCTCAGTCTCCCTGGTCTCTCTTAGTCTCTTGGTTCTATGGTCTCTCTCTGGTCTCTCTGGTCTCTCTCTGGTCTATCTCTGGTCTCTTCTCTGGTCTTCTGGCTCTCTCTCTGGTATCTCCCTGGTCTCTCCCTGGTCTCTCTCTGTCTTTTCTGGTCTCTCTGGTCTTCTATGCGTCTCTCTCTGGTTTCTCCCTGGTCTCTCCCTGCGTCTCTCTCCTGGTCTCTCCCTGCGTATCTCTCTGGTTCTCTCTGGTCTTTCTGGTCTCTCTCTGGTCTCCCCTGGTCTCTCTCTGGTCTCTCTTGGTTCTCTCTCTGGTCTCTCCCTGGTCTCTCTCTGGCCTCTCCTCTGGTCTCTTCTGGTTCTCTCTGTCTCTGTGTGTGTGTCTCTCTTGGGTCTCTCCCTGGTCTCTCTCTGGTCTTCTCTGGTCTCTCTCTCAGTCTCACCCTGGTCTTCTGCTGGTCTCTCTCCCTTTTTTTTTTGGTCTTTCTCTGGTCTCTCCCTGGTCACTCGCTGGTCTCTCTCTGGTCTCTCCCTTGGTCTCTCTTGGTCTTTCTCTGGTCTTCCATGGTCTCTCTCCAGGTCTCTCTCTGGTTCTCTCCCTGTCTCTCCTGGTCTCTCTTGGGTCTCTGGTCTCTCTCTGTCTCTCTCTGGTCTCTGTCTGGTTCACCCTGGTCTCTCTCTGGTCTCTTTCTGGCCTCTCTCTGGTCTCTCTCTGGTTGGTGGAGGAGGCGGGTTGATGCACGAATGAAGCTTCCTTTCTTGTAAATTATCAGGCTTGATGAAGGGTGAGGATTGACAGATCTCGTTGCGGAGTGACTTCCTGAACTCGAAGGGATGGACTGGACTCAAATGGGACTGAATGGACTCGGAATGGACTGGACTGGACGACTGGCTTGAATGGAACTAGAATGGATGGACTTGACTAGGGTGGACTAGACTGGGACTCAGACGTAATGATACCTTTGATACAAGAAAGCCATGATACACCAGATACCACCTCAGAGTTGGAACAGTCTCAGACTCAGAGACGTCGCTTCATGGTCTCAGAGTTGGGAACAGTATCAGACTCAGAGAAGTCGCTTCATTATTGGTCTCAGAGTGGGGAACAGTCTCAGAATCAGAGAAGCTCGCTTCATGGTCTCAGAGTTGGAACAGTCTCAGACTCAGAGAAGTCGCTTCATGTCTCAGAGTTGGAAACCGTCTCAGACTTCAGCGAAGTCGACTTCATGGTCACAGAGTTAGAACTTGTCAGACTCATAGAAGTGCTTCATGTGTCAGAGTAGGAACAGTCTCAGACTCAGAGAAGGTCCACTTCATTGGTTCAGAGATGGAACAGTTTCTGACTAGAGAAGTCGCTTCATGGTCTCAGAGTTGGAACAGTCCTCGCCTCAGAGAAGTCGCTTCATGGTCTCAGAGTTGGAACAGTCTCAGACTAGAAAAGTCGCTTCATGGTTCAGATTTTAGACCAGTGTCAGACTCAGAGAAGTCGCTTCCTGGTCTCAAGTTGAAACAGTCTCGGAATCAGAGAGGTCGCTTCATGGTCTCAGAGTTGGGAACAGTCTCAGACTCAGAGAAGTCGATTCACTGGTCTCAGCGTTAGAACAGTGTCAGACTAGAGAACGTCGCTTCATGGTCTCAGAGTTAGAACAGTCTCAGGACTCAGTAGAAGTCGCTTATGGTCTCAGAGTTCGAACAGTTCAGACTCAGAGAAGTCGCTTCATGGTCTCAGAGTTAGAACAGTGTCAGGACTCAGAGAAGTCGCTTCCTTCCCTTCGATGGTCTCAGAAGTTGGAAACAGTCTCAGACTCAGAGAGTCGCTTGATGGGTCTCAGAGTTAGAACAGTTCTCAGACTCAGTGAAGTCGCTTCATGGTCTCAGGAGTTGGAACAGTCTCAGGGACTCAGAGAGTCGTTTCATGGTCTCAGAGGTGAACAGTGTCAGAACTCAGAGAAAGTCGTTCATGGTATAAGAGTTAGAACAGTCTCAGATCAGTGAAGTCGCGTCATGGTATAAGAGTTGGAACAGTCCAGACTCAGAGAAGTCGCTTCATGGTCTCAGAGTTAGAAACAGTCTCAGATAGGAGAAGTGCTTATTGGTCTCAGAGTTAGAAACAGTCTCAGACTCAGAAAAGTCGCTTTCATGGTTCAGAGTTGGAACGTCTCAGACTCAGAGAAGTCGCTTCATGGTCTCCGAGTTAGAACAGTCTCCAGACTCAAGAGAAGTCGCCTTCATGTCTCAGAGTTGGAACAGTTCTCAGACTCAGAGAAGTCGCTTAATGGTCTCGAGTTAGAAAAAAAAAAAACAGTTCAGACTCAGAGAAGAGCTTCATGGTCTCAGGAGTTGGAACAGTTCAGACTCAGAGAAGTCGCTTCATGTCTCAGAGTTGGAACAGTCTCAGACTCAGAGAAGTCGCTTCATGGTCTTCAGAGTTAGAACCGTTCTTCAGCTCAGGAAGTCGCTTATGGTCTCGAGTTGGAACAGTCTCAGACTCACAGTGGATCCTGAACTTGTTCCTCACAAATGTTCATTTTATTGAAATATGTGGAAAATCACTTGGTATCATGAACATGCAGTGGACTGGAATGGCTGGACTGGACTGGACTAGACTGGGCTGGATAGGCTGGGCAGCCTGGACTGCGCTGGGCTGGGCAGGACTGAACTGGGCTGGACTGGACTGGTGCTGGGCTGGACTTGGCCCTACACACACAAAAACACTATGCTCTGTTATGATTGTGTGTGGATGCGATTGTGTTGATATTGACTCTGTTAGAACCAGGGTCGAGCCATAACTAAAAAGTACCATGGAGCGGCTGAGGCGGAGTTGGTGAGAACCACCATCATCCCGGGACCAGGAGGATCCGTGTCTCTCTCTGGATGTTTATGATTCTAGTTCTTTGTGATTTTAATTGTTTCTTGTTTGGTTTGATTGTCTTCTGTATGAACTGGGTGCTACACAATTAAACTTGCCTAGCCCTTCCTGCTCCGCCACTGAGGAGTGTCGAGACAGGACACAAGACTCTAGACCTCTCTTGGTCTCTCTCTGGTCTCTCCCTGGTCTTTCCATGGTCTCTCTATGTCTCTCTCTGAGTATCTCCCTGTCTTTCCCTGGCTCTCTCTGGTTCACTTGGTCTCTCTCTGGTCTCTCCCTGGTCTTTCCCTGGTCCCTCTCTGGTCTCTCTTGGTCTCTCTAGGTCTCTACTTGGTCTATCCATGGTCTCTCTCTCGGTCTCTCTCGGTCTCTTGTGTCTCTCCCTGGTCTTTCCTAGTCTCTTTGGTCTCTCTCCTGGTTTTCCCTGGTCTCTCTTGGTTCTCTCTCTCTGGTCTACTTCTGTCCATGATCAGCATATTCCCCAATATAGGAAGCTTCACTTGTTGCTTCAGTGTGTGTGTGAGTGTTGTGTGTATGAGTGTGGTGGCCTTCTAATCCTGTCCCTGTGTGTTACGTTGACCATTTGTGCGTCTCCTCCTTATATGTGACTGGGGCTGTTTTGTGTGGATTAGCCAAAATCTCCCACGCAGCACACATTCAGCCACGATACTTTCACTTCATCAATATGGCTGACAGAGATTATAATCAGGCGCACGTGAAACAGACCAAACAACACACACGGACCACACACACACACATTACCACACATAGACACGCACACACACACGGACACACACACAACATGGACACACACACACACACACACACACACACCACACATTGACACGCACCACAACGGGACCCAACACACACATGGACACACACACAAACACACACACACGACTCAACAAAACAAAGATCGGTTACCGAACATTTTAGGTTTTAGAAATTGCCAGTTGAGCGAAAATGTCTATCTCTTGGTCCTCTCTCTGGTCACTTTCTGGTCTCTATTGGTCTCTCTCTCTGGTCTCTCTTCTGGTCCTCTCTCTGGTCTCTCTCTGGCTATTTTTTTGATTTTCTTTTTTTTGTTTTTTTTTTTGTTTTTTGGGTTTTTTTTTTACTCTCTGATCTCTCTTGGTTCACTTTCTGGTCTCTCTCTGGTCTCTGTCTGGTCTCTCTCTCTGGTCTCTCTCTTGGTCTTGTTGGTCTCTCTCTTGGTCTCTCTCTGGTCTCTCTTGTCTCTCTCTCTGGTCTCTCTTGGTCTCTCTCTCTTGTCTCTCTCTGGTCACTCTTCTGGTCTCTCTCTGGTGTCTCTCTGGTCTCTGTCTGGCTATCTCTATGGTCTCTCTTGGGTCTCTCTGGTCTCTCTCTCTGTCTCTCTCTGGTCACTCTCTGGTCTCTCTCTGGTCTGTCTCTTGGTCTCTCTATGGTCATCTCTGGTCTCTCTCTGTTGTCTCTCTGGTCTCCTGTATGGTCTCTCTCTCTGGTCTCTCTCTGGTCTCTCTCTGGTCTCTCTCTCTGTCTTCTCTGGTCTCTCTCTCTGGTCTCTCTCTGGTGTCTCTTGGTCTCTGTCTGGTCTCTCTCTGGTCTCTCTCTGGTATCTCTGGTCTCTCTGGTCTCTCTCTGGTCTCTCTCTCTGGTCTCTCTCTGGTCTCTCTCTGGTCTCTCTCTTGGTCTCTCTCTGGTCTCACTCTGGTCTCTCTCTGGTCTCTCTCTGGTCTCTCTCTGGTCTCTCTCTCTGGTCTCTCTCTGGTAACTCTCTGGTCTCTCTCTGTGTCTCTCTCTGGTCTCTCTCTGGTCTCTCTCTGGTCTCTCTATGGTTCTCTCTGGTCTCCTCTCTGGTCACTCTCTGGTCTCCTCTCTGGTCTCTCTCTCTGGTCTCTCTCTGGTCTCTCTCTCTGGTCTCTCTCTCTGTCTCTCTCTCTCTGGTCTCTCTCTGGTCTCTCTCTGGGTCTCTCTCTGGTCTCTCTCTGGGTCTCTCCTCTGGTCTCTCTCTGGTCTCTTCTGGTCTTGTCTGGTCTCTCTTTCTGGTCTCTCTCTGGTCTCTCTCTTGTCTCTCTCTCTGGTCTCTCCCCTCTGGTCTCTGTTTGGTCTCTCTCTCAGGTCTCTCTCTGGTCTCTCTCTGGTCTCTCTCTGGTCACTCTTTCTGGTTCTCTCTTCTGGTCTCTGTCTCGTCTCTCTGGTCTGGTCTCTCTCTGGTCGCTCTCTGGTCTCTCTCTGGTCTCTCTCTGGTTCACCTCACTGGTCAATCTCTGGTCACTCTCTGGTCTCTCTCTGGTCTCTCTCTCTGTCTCTCTCTGCGTCACTCTCTGGTCTCTCTCTGAGTCACTCTTCGGTCTCTCTTGGTCTCTCTCTGTCTCTCTATGGTCTCTCTCTGGTCTCTCTCTATGGTCCTCTCTTCTGGTCTCTCTCTGGTCTCTCTTGGACTATCTCTCTTGTCTCTCTCTGGTCGCTCTTCTCTGGTCTCTCTCTGATCACTCCTGGGTCTCTGTCTGGGCTCTCTCACTGGTCTCTCTATGTTCTCTCTCTGTCACTCTCTCTGGAGTCTCTCTGGTCATCTCTAGGTCTCTCTATGGTTCTCTCTCTTGTCTCTCTCTTGGTCTCTTTCTAGTCTCTCTTGCACAAAGAAAGTGTTCCTTATGGCACTGTCTCTGTCCTCGCTCTGTCGGCGCCTCGTAAATAAACTAAACTATGGTATTAGATGTAAATATACAACTTTTACACACACACACACACCCACACACCACACACCACACCACACACAACACACACACACACACACACACACACACACACAACCACACACACACACACACACACACCACACAACACACACAAACACACACACAACCACATCGGAGAGGCATAAAATTACACTACGAGGGCCGGCCGACTGTGTTGCGTGAGTCTGGTGTGAGTCTGTGTGTGGTCTGTGTGTCTTTGATTTGTTTCTGTGTGTGTGTGTGTATGTGTGTCTGTGTGTGTGCTGTGTGTGTGTGTAGTGTGTCGTGTGGTGGGTGTGTGAGTAGTGTTGTGTTTGTGTATAAAGTTGTATATTTAAATTCAAATACCATAGTTTAGTTTATTTACGAGGCTCCGGACAGAGCGAGGGGACAGAGACACGGTGCCAAAAGGAAAAAAAAAAAAAAAAAAAAAAAAAAAAAAAAAAAAAAAAAAAAAAAAAAAAATCTTTCTTGGTGCCAAGAGAGACTAGAAAGAGGACCAGAACGAGAGACAAGAGGATGAGGACCAGAGAGAGACAGGAGAGACCAGAGAGACACCAGAGAGCGGGAGACCAGAGAGGAGAAACCAGTGAGAGACCAGTGAGAGAGCCAGACAGCGCCAGAGAGTGATCAGAGAGAGACCAGAGAGAGAGACCAGAGAGAGACCAGAGAGGAGAGACCAGAAGAGAGACCAGAGAGAGGACCAGCGAGAGCCAGAGAGAGAGACAGAGAGAGACCAGAGACGAGTTAAAGAGACAGAGAGAGACCAAAGAGAGAGACGGAGAGTAGAGAGTGACCAGCGAGAGACCAGGAGTGACCAGAGAGAGACCAGAAGAGAGAAGAGAGAGTACCAGTGAGTGACAGAGGAAGTGACCAGCGAGTGACCAGAGAGGACAGAGAGAGACCACTGAGAGCGACAGAGAGAGGACCAGACAGAGGAGACCAGACAGGGACCAGAGAGGACCAGAAGAACGAGTGACCAGGGAGAGAGACCAGATGAGAGACCAGAGAGAGCCCAGACAGAGAGACAAACAGAGACCAGAAGAGGACCAGAGAGAGAGACCAGAGAGAGACCAGAGAGAGACAGAAAGAGAGACCAGACAGAGACCAGTGAGAGACAAGAGAGAGAGAAGAGGAGAGAGACCAGACAGAGACCAGAGAGAGACAGAGGAGAGACCAGAGAGAGACAAGAGGAGGAGACCAGACAGAGCCCAGAGAGACACGAGAGATGAGACAGAGAGTGACCAGGACGAGGACCATAGAGAGAGACCAGAGAGACAGAGAGAGACAGAAAGTACCCAGATGAGAGACCAGAGGAGAGACCAGCGAGAGACCAGAGAGAGAGACCAGGAGGAGACACGAGATGAGACCAGGAGAGCCAGAGAGAGACCAGAGAGAGACAAAAGAGAGACCAGACAGAGACCGAGAAGAGACAGAAGAGAGACAGAGAGGAGTCCAGAGAGAGCCAGATGAGAGACCAGAGAAGAGGACTAGAGTGAGACAGACAGAGAACAGAGGACAGACCAGAGCGAGACCAGACAGAGACTGTAGAGACAGAGAGAGACCAGGAGAGAGAGACCGACAGAGACCAGAGAGACACCCGAGAGAGACCAGAGAGAGAGACCAGAGAGAGACCAGAGAGAGAGACAGAGAGAGGACAGTGATGAGAACAGAGAAGAGGACCAGACAGGGACCAGAAGAGACAACAGAGAGAGACAGAGAGTGACAGAGAGTAGACCAGAGAGCAGACCAGAGAGAGACCTGAGATGTGACCAGAGAGAGGACCAGAGAGAGAGGGACAGAGAGACCAGAGAGAGACAGAGAGAGAGCCAAGGACAGAGACCAGAGTGACACCAGGAGAGAACAGAGCACAGTGACCAGAGAGGAGACCAGAAGAGAGAGACCAGAGAGAGACCAAGAGAGAGAGACCGAGAGAGACCGAGAGAGACCAGATGAGAGAGACCAGGACAGAGACCTGAGAGAGACAGAGAGAGAGACCAGACAGAGAACAGAGAGAGACAGAAATTGACCAGAGAGAGATCAGAGAGAGACAGTGGAGAGTCAGAGAGAGACCAGAGAGGACCAGATGAGAGAGACCGAGAGAGACCAGAAGAAAGTGAACAGAGAGAGACCAGAGAGAGAGAGAGTACGATTTCTCTCAAACTGCAATTTCTAAAACCTAAATGTTCGGTAACCGAGCAGCTTTGTTTTGTTGAGTCGTGTGTGTGTGTTTTTTGTGTGTGTGTCCATGACTCTTGTGTGTGTGCAGTCCCGCGCTTTGTCGTTGAAGGTTTGTGGTTCTCAGGTGCGTGTCAATGTGTGTGTGTGTGAGTGTTGTGTGTGTGTGTGTGTCATGTGTGTGTGTGTGTCCGTGTGGTGTGTGCCGTGTCAATGTGTGTGTATGTGTGTGAGTGTGTCCGTGTGTGTGTGTGTGTCTGTCTCGTGCGCTGGATTATAATTCTTCATCATTATAGTATGAAGTGAAAGTACTCGTGGCTGAATGTGCTTGGCGTGGATCTTTGGGCTATCCAGCACAAAACGCCCCAGTCACATATTGAAGGAGGAGACGCCACAAATGTCAACAGTAACACACAGGGATGGATTAGAAGGCCACACACAAATCACACACACACACACACACACTGAGAGCAACAAGTGAGCTTCATATATTTGGGGGAATATGCTGATATGCGACGAGTGAGACCAGAGAGAGGAGACAGAGAGAGACCAGGGAAGGAAACCAGAGAGAGACCAGAAAGAGACTAGGGAAGACAGGCGAGAGACCAGAGAGAGACCAGAGATGAGACCAGAGAGGAGACCAGGGGACCAGGACCAGGAGAGACCAGAAGAGAGACAGAGAGAGACCAGAGATGTGAGAGGGACCAGGAAAAGACCAGGGATCGAGACCAGAGAGAGACCAGAGAGGGAGACCAGAGAGAGACCAGGAAAAGACAGGGAGAGACCAGAGAGAGACCAGAGGAGAGACCATGGGAAAAGACAGGGGAGCCAGCGAGAGACCAGAGAGAGGACTGAGTCTTGGTCCTGTCTCTGACCCTCCTCCGTGGCCGGAGCAGGAAGGCCTGAGCAAGTTTAATTGTGTAGCACAGTTCATACAGAAGACCAACTCAAACCAAACAAGAAACATTAAAATAACAAAGGACTAGAATCATAAACAACCAGCTGAGAGTCACGGACTCTCCTGGACCCGGGTGATGGTGTTCTCACCAAACTCGCTCTGCCGCTCCATGGTACTTTTTTAGTTATGGTGCTCGGCCCGGTTCTAAAGAGTCATTATCAAACACACATGCATCCAACACACACCTCATACTGCGCCATGTGTTTTGTGTGTGTTTAGTGCCAAGTCCAGCCAAGCCCAGTCCGAGTCCAGCCCAGTTCAGTCCCTGCCAGCCCAAGCGCATTTCCAGTCTGCCAGACAAGTCCAGCCCAGGTCTAGTCCAGTCGTCCAGCCCAGACCAGATCCCTGCATGTTCATGATTACAAAGATGATTTTACATATTTCATAAATGAACATTTGTGAGTAACAAGTTCAGAGATCCCTGTCTGTTTTTTTGGGGTTGAGACTGTTCAACTCTGAGACCATGAAGCGAACTTCTCTGAGTCTGAGACTGTTCTAACTCTGAGACCATGAAGCGACTTCTTGAGTCAGAGACTGTTCCAACTCTGAGACCTGAAGCGACTTCTCTGAGTCTGAGGATGTTCCAACTCTGAGACCATGAAGCGACTACTTCTGAGTCTGAGACTGTTCTAACTCTGAAGACATGAAGCGACTTCTCTGAGTCTGAAGAGGGGGTGGGGGTCTGTTCCAACTCTGAGACCATGAAGCGACTTCTCTGAGTCTGAGACTGTTCTAATCTGAGACCATGAAGCGACTTCTCTGAGTTGAGATGTTCCAACCTCTGAGACATGAAGCGACTTTCTGAGTCTGTGACCTGTTCTAACTCTGAGACATGAAGCGCTTCTCTGGTCTGAGACTGTTCTAACTCTGAGACCATGAAGCGATTCTCTGAGTCTGAGACTGGTTCCACCTCTGAGACATGAAGCGGACTTCTCTGAGTCTGAGACTGTTCTAACTCTGAGACCAGAAGCGACTTCTCTGAGTCTGACACTGTTTCTAACTCTGTGACCATGAAACGACTTCTCTGAGTCTGAGACTGTTCCAACTCTGAGACCAATTGAAGCGACTTCTCGAGTCTGAGACTGTTCTAACTCTGCGACCATGAAGCGACTTCTCTGAGTCTGGACTGTTCCAACTCTGAGACCATGAAGCGACTTCTATGAGTCTGACACTGTTCTAAGCTTGAGACCATTGAAGCGACTTCTCTGCCGTCTGGACTGTTCTGAACTCTGAGACCATGAAGCGACTTCTCTGAGTCTGAGATGTTCTAACTCTGAGACCATGAAGCGACTTCTCTTGAGTCTGTACACTGTTCTAACTCTGATACCATGAAGCGACTTCTTGAGTCTGAGACTGTTCCAACTCTGAGACATGAAGCGACCTCTCTGAGTCTGCGACTGTTCCAACTCGGAGCACATGAAGCGACTTCTAGAGTATGACACTGTTCTAACTCTTGAGAACATGAAGCAGACTTCTCTGAGTCTGAGGACTGTTCCACCTCTGAGGTACCATGAAGCGACATCTCTGGTCTGAGGACTGTTCCACCTCTGAGACCATTGAAGCGACTTCTCTGAGTCTGAGGACTGTTCCAACTCTGAGACCATGAAGCGACTTCTCTGAGTCTGAGACTGTTCAACTCTGACACATGAAGCGACTTCTCTGGAGATTCTGGACACTGTTCTAAACTCTGGGACCATGAAGCGAAGCTTCTCTGAGTCTGAGAACTGTTCCAACTCTGAGACCATGAAGCGACTTCTCTGAGTTAGGGTGACTCGTTCAACTCTGAGACCATGAAGCGACTTCTCTGAGTCTGAGGACTGTTCCAACTCTGAGACCATGGAAGCGACTTCTACTGAGTCTGAGACTGTTCCAACTCTGAGACCATGAAGGCGACTTCTCTGAGTCTGAGAATGTTCCAACTCTGAGGTGGTATTGGTTGTATCATGGCTTTCTTTGTATCAAGGTATCGTTAGTCTGGTCAGTCTAGTCCACCCTAGTCCAGTCCCGTCCATTCTAGTTCCATCAAGGTCCAGTCCAGTCCAGGTCCAGTCCATAGCGAGTCCTTCATGTCCATTTTGTAGTCCAGTCCCAGTCCATTCGAGTCCAGTTAGGAGTCCTGCCGCAACAGGAAACAGGATCCTGTCAATCCTACCCGTCATCATCCTGGATAATTTACAAGGAAGGAAAGCTTTTCATTCGTGCATCAACCCGCCTCCTCCACCAACCAGAGAGGACCAGGAGAGGCCAGAGAGAGACCAGAGAGGAGACCAGGAGGAGACCAGACAGAGACCACGAGAGTGGACCGAGAGAGACCAAGGGAGAGACCAGAGAGAGACCAGGGAGAGACCCGGGAGTGACCAGAGAGAGGACCTGAGAGAGACCAGGGAGAGACCAGAGAAAATGACCGTGAGAGACAGGGAGGAGACCCGGAGAGCGGGACCAGAGAAGAATTGTTGGGGGGGGGGGAAACCCCAAGGGAGAGACAGAGAAAGACCAGAGAGAGGATACCAGAGAGAGACCAGGGAGAGACAGAGAGGACCAGAGAGAGACCAGAGAGAGACCAGGGAGAGACCAGAGAGAGACCAGAGAGAGACCAGAGCGAGACCAGGGAGAGACCAGAGAGAGGCCAGAGAGGATCGGACCAGGGAGAGACCAGAGAGAGCACCAGAAGTGAGACCAGAGTAGAGACCTGGGAGAGACCAGAGAAGAGGGACCCGGAAGAGACCAGCAGAGAGACCAGAGAGGAGACCAGGAGAGAGACCAGGAGATGAGACCAGGGAGAGGACCAGGGAGAAACCAGAGAGAGACCAGAGAGGACCAGAGAGACAGAGAGAGACCAGAGAGAGGACCCGGGAGGAGACCAGGGAGATACCAGAGAGAGGACCCGGGAGAGACCGAGAGTAGACCGAGAGAGAGACCGAGAGAGGACCAGGAGACCAGAGAGAGACCAGAGAGACCAGAGAGTACCAGAGAGAGACCAGGGAGAGACCAGAGGAGATACAGAGAGAGACCAGAGAGGAGCCCAGAGAGAGGGACCAGAGAGAGACCAGAGAAGATACCAGAGAGAGATTCAGGGGAGAGACCAGAGCGAGACCAGGGAAGAGACCAGAGAGATCCCAGAGAGCGGCCAGAGAGAGACCAGATGTGAGACAAGAGATTACCATGAGAGAGACCCGGAGAGGACAGAGAGAGACCAGGGAAGAGACAGAGAGAGACCAGGGAGAGACCAGAGAGAGACAAGGGAGAGACCAGGGAGAAAACCAGAGAAGGGAGACCAGACAGAGAACCAGCAGAGACAGTAGAGACCAGAGAGAGACAGAGAGAGACCAGGGAGAGACTAGAGAGAGCCAAACCCCCCCCCCCCCCCCCCCCCCCCCCACCACCCCCCCACGAGAGAGACAGGGAAGAGACCAAGAGATACCAGAGAGGATACCAGAGATGAGACAGATAGAGACAGAGAGAGACCCAGAGAGAGACCCGAGAGATACCCAGAGAGAGATCAGGGAGAGACCAGAGAGAGACAGGAGAGGACCAGAGAGATACCAAGAGAGCCAGAGAGAGGCCAGAAGAGAGACCAGAGAGATACCAGAGGAGACCAGGGGAGACAGAGATGGAGGACCAGGAGAGACCAGAGAGGAGACAGAGAGAGACCAGAGAGAGCCAGAGATAGACCAGAGAGAGACCAGAGAGAGACAGGATGAGACCAGGGAGAAGTGACAAGAGAGTACCAGAGAGCGACCAGAGTACGTGGCCGAGAGATACCAGAGAGAGATAGGGAAGAGACAGGAGAGAGACCAGGGAGAATGCAGACCAGAGAGATACCAGAGAGAGGACCAGAGAGAGGCCAGAGAGAGACCAGAGAGATACCGAGGCAGGAGACCTAGGGAGAGACCAGAGAGAGACAGGGAGAGACCAGAGATGAGACCAGAGGATGGACAGAGAGGGCCAGGAGGAGAGACCAGAGAGCTACCCAGAGAGAGACCAGAGGAGAAATGAAGACCAGAGAGAGACCAGGGAGAGACCAGCGAGAGACAGAGAGAGAACAGCGAGAGACCAGAGCATGGACCAGAGAGAGACCAGAGAGAGACCAGTGTGTAGCGACCAGAGAGAGACCAGTAGAGAGACAGAGAGAGCAGAGCGAGACCAGAGCGAGACCAGGAATGGTCCAGAGACGAGCCAGAGAGGAGTACCAGAGAGACCAGAGTGAGACCAGAGACCCAGAGAGAGACCATAGAGAGACCGGGGAGAGAGACAAGCGGAGGACAGCCGTTAGTGGACTACGACCTTGTCCCAGTGGATCTGGACTACGCTCACAGGACAGGACCCCAGTTTGTGGAGAACCCAGGGACTTTGGTGTGAGGTCTGACCTGCAGTGTGGGGGCCCCCGGGGATTCAGGACACAACAGGTCGGTTGTGTCCTCCAGAAGTTCTCCAACTGACTATGCCATCATCGGACTCAGCTCCGAGGGACGATGACACAGAGTACAGAGGAGTTATACAGGACTTTTTGACGAGAAAGACCAGGAGATGAACCACCTTTCATCAATCAGAAGACCTAAGGAGGTGAACACTCCTCATCAACAGAAGACCAAGGAGATGAACCTCCTCTTCAAACAGAAAGATGGAGATTGAACCACCTCCTCATCAAACAGATGACCAAGGAGGATGAACCACCTCCTCATCAACAGAAGACCAAGGAGATGAACCACCTCACTCATCCAAGAAGACCAAGGAGATGAACCACCTCCACATACACAGAAAGACCAAGGAGCATGAACCACCTTCTCATCAACAGAAGACCAAGGAGATGAAACCACCTCTCCATCAGAAGACAAGGAGATGAAACCACTACTCATCAACAGATGACCACGGAGAAGAAACCACCTCTCATTCAACACGATGGACCAAGGAGAAGAACCACCTCCTCATCAACAGAAGACCAAGGAGATGAACCACCTCCTCATCAACAGGAAGGACCAAGGAGATGAACCACCTTCTCACAACAGATAAGGCCAAGGAGAAGAACCACCTCCTCATTTCAACGTGCAGGAAGACCAAGGAGTTGAACCACCTCGCTCATCAAACGCGGGGAAGACTAAGGAGATGAACCACCTCCTCATCAACGCGGGGATGACTAAGGAGATGAACCACCTCTCCTCAACGTGAGGAAGACCAAGGGAGAATGGTGGTGGTTTTCCGCAGACGTCACTCTGCCGCACCAGCTCCAGTGAACATCAGGGAAAGGACATCGAGAGAGTGGACTCTTAACAAGTACCTGGTGTGTTCTCTGAACCCACAAATGGATGGAGTCTTAACACAGACGCCCTCTTCAAGAAAGGGCAGTGCCGCTTACACTGCTTGAGGAGGCTCAGGTCTTTTGGAGTGCAGGGTCCACTCCTGAAGACCTTCTATGACTCTGTGGTTGGAAGCCTCTGTCCGGTGTGGTCTGCTGAACAGCAGCATCACAGAGAGGGACAGGAAGAGTGGACAAGGTTATCAGGAAGTCCAGCTCAGTCCCTGGGCTGTTCCCTGGACAGTGCTAGCAGGTGGAGGGACAGGAGGGTCTCTGAGCAAAATAACATCTATGCTAGGACCATGACTGTCGCCCCTGCAGGACACTCTCTCTTCGGCTATGGAGAGCAGCTTCAGGTGAAAGTCTAATTCACCCTCGTCTGTGTGAAGGAGAGGTTTGACAGGTCCTTCTTCCCTGCTGCTGTCAGACGTACAACGAGAATGTGCAACCAGGAAACTGCTAATCAGTCAATGATAGTTCACTATAATTTGTCACTAGTCACTACTGTTATCAGTACTTACTGTATTATTACAGATCTGATAATTCTGCCTTTCACCGTCCACTTTAAATGTGATATTTTTTACGATGTTATTCTGCTCATAGTCATATTCTCCGCTGCTAAAGTACAAATATATACATTGTAAATACTCCTGAAACCAAGTGCAGTTGATAGCCCAAAGTATTATTTTTATTCTTATCTTAATTTATGTCTATTGTCTTAAACAATAGACTATTTGATGTGTGCAATCTGAGTGCTCTTATGTCTCCTCTCTGCCTGTAATATAGATAATGTGCAACGATGACAATGACATTTCTCCATGTTGAGGCTAATAAAGGTATATTCTTATTTCATAGAGAGAGAGAGAGGGAACCAGAGAGAGAGAGCAGAGAGAGGAGACAGGGGAGAGACCAGAGAGAGGAGAGCAGAGAGAGAGAACAGAGAGAGAGCAGAGAGCGACCAGAGAGAGAGCAGAGAGAGAGCCCAGGGGAGAGAGGAGAGCAGAGGAGAGAGCAGAGAGAGAGCCAGAGAGAGCCAGGGTGGAGAGCAGCAGAGAGAGAGAGACCAGAGGAGATAGACCAGAGAGAGAGAGACCAGAGAGAAGCAGAGAGAGACCAGAGAGAGAGACCAGAGAGAGAGGACAGAGAGAGAGACCAGGAGAGAGACCGGTTAGAGAGACCAGGGAGCGAGAGCAGAGAGAGAGAGAGGAGAGAGCAGTGAGAGTAGAGAGAGAGAGACCAGAGAGAGACCAGGGAGTTGAGAGAGGCAGAGAGAGAGAGCAGAGACGAGGGAGACCAGAGAGAGCCCAGGAGAGCGACGCAGCGAGAGAGACCAGGAGAGAGAACCCGAGGAGAGAGCAGAGAGAGACCAGAGAGAGAGACAGAGGGAGAGACCACGGTTAGGACGAGAGGCAGGGAGAGAGCAGAGATGCGAGCAGAGAGAGAGAGAGCAGAGAGAGAACCAGAGATGAGACCAGGGAGAGAGAGCAGAGCGCGCGCAGAGAGAGAGCAGAGGAGAGCAGAGTGAGAGTGCAGAGATGAGACCAGAGAGACACCCACACACACTCCTCCTCCTGTTGTGAGTTTTGGATAGGTGTGTCACTGCTGATAGACCAGTGTGAGTTCATTCTTCATAACTTGAACCAAAACGGCTCATGTGGTGAGAACAAAACGCTTCCAGACTTTTCCCGAGAGACAGTGACGGCCTCTCGGTTTCTCCTGGTCCCCTCTCTCTCTTCTCTCTCTGTCTCTCTCTCTTTCTAGGGTCTTCTCTCTGGTCTCTCTCTGGACTCACTCTGGTTCTCTCTCTGGTCTCTCTTGGGTCTCTCTCTGGACCTCTCTCTGGTCTCCTCTCCCTGGTCTCTCTCTGGTCTCTCTTGTCTCTCTCTCTCTGCTTCTCTCTCTGCTCTCTCTCTGCTCTCTTTACCTGGTCTCTCTCTTGGTCTCACTCTCTGGTCTCTCTCTGCTCTCTCTCTGGTTTCTCTCTCTGGTCTATCTCTCTGCTCGTATCTAACTGGTCTCTCTCGGGTCTCTCTCTCGCTCTCTCTCAGCTCTCTCTCCCTGGTCTCTCTCTCGGTCTCTCTTCTGCTCTCTCTCTCTGCTCTCTCTTGGTCTCTCTCTGCTCTCGCTCCCTGGTCTCTCTAATGGTCTCTCTCTCTGGTCTCTCTCTCTGGTCTCTCTCTCTGGTCTCTCTTCTGGTCTCTCTTGCTCTCTTCTCTGGTCTCTCTCTCTGGTCTCTCTCTCTGGTCTCTCTCTCTCTGCTCTCTCTCCTGGTCTCTCTCTGGTTCTCTCTCTGCTCTCCTCTCTGCTCTCTCTCCCTGGTCTCTCTATCTGGTATCTCTCTCTTGGTCTCTCTCTGCTCTCTCTCTGGTCTCTCTCTCTCTGCTCTCTCTCTCTGGTCTCTCTCTGGTTCTCTCTCTTGCTATCTCTCTTGGTCTCTCTCTCTCTCTGAGATAGATAAACCTTATTAGTTCACAGTGGAGATATGTCAGTTTCATCGTTGCAACATTTCAGCAGAGAGGGAACATAGAGCCTCAGATTGCACACATCAAATCGTCTATTGTTTAAGACAATAGACAATAAAATTAGATAAGAATAAATTAACTTTGGGCTATAACTGCACTTGTTCAGGGTATTTAAGATGTTATATCTTGTACTTTAGCAGCGGTAGAATATGAATATGAGCAGAATAAGCATCGTAAAATAATCACAGGTAAAGTGTCGGTGAAAGGCAGAATTATCAGATCTGTTAATAATACAGTAGTTACTGATACAGGTAAAGTGGACTAGTGACAAGTATAGTGAAACTATCAGTGATGATTAGCAAGTTCCTGTTGCCATTCTCGTTGTACGTCATACAGCAGCAGGGGAAGAAGGGACCTGTCAAACCTCTCCTTCACCAGCGAGGGTGAATTAGTCTGTCACTGAAGCTGCTCTCAGAGCAGAGAGAGTGTCCTGCAGGGGGCGACAGGTCATGGTCCAGCATAGATGTTAGTTTGCTCGGACCCTCTGTCCCCCACTGCTGCACTGTGTCCAGGGACAGCCCAGGACTGAGCTGGGACTTCCTGATTAACTTGTCCAGCTTCTTTCCTGTCCCTTCTCTTGATGCTGCTGTTCCAGCAGACCACACCGTACAAGAGGCTCACCACAGAGTCATAGGAAGGTCTTCAGGAGTGGCCCTGCACTCCAAAAGAACCTGAGCCTCCTCAGCAGGTAGAGGCGGCTCTGGCCTTCTTGAAGAGGGCGTCTGTGTTTGGGAGATCAGTCCAGTTTGTGGTTCAGATGAACACCCAGGTACTTGTTAAGAGTCCACTCTCTCGATGTCATTTCCCTGGATGTTCACTGGAGCTGGAGCGGCAGAGTGACGTCTGCGGAAACCACCACCATCTCCTTGGGTCATCTCATCGTTGATGAGGAGGTGGTTCATTCTCCTTAGTCTTCCCCGCGTTGATGAGGTGGTGGTTTCATCTCCTTAGTCTTCACGCGTTGATGAGGAGTGGTTCCATCTCCTTGGTCTTCCTCACGTTGATGAGGAGGTGGTTCTTCTCCTTGCCTTCTGTTGATGAGAAGGGTGGTTTATCTCTTGGTCTTCTGTTGATGAGGAGGTGGTTCATCTCCTTGGTCTTCTGTTGATGAGGAGGTGGTTCTTCTCCTTGGTCATCTGTTGATGAGGAGGTGGTATTCTCCCTGGTCTTCTGTTGATGGAGGAGGTGGTTCCTCTCCTTGGTCTTCTGTGATGAGGAGGTGTTCATCTCCTTGGTCTTTATGTTGATGAGAAGGTGGTCATATCCTTGTCTTCTGTTGATGAGGAGAAAGGTGGTTATCTCCTTGGCTTCTGTTGATTGAGGAGGTGGATTCATCTCCTTGGTCTTCTGTTGATGCGGAGGTGGTCATCTCCTTGGTCTTCTGTAGATGATGGAGTGGTTATCTCCTTGGTTCTTCTGGTTGAGAGGAGGTGGTTCATCTCCTTGGGTCTTCTGTTGATTGAGGAGGTGGTACACCTCCTTGGCTTCTGTTGATGAGGAGGTGGTTCATCTCCTAGGTCTTTCTCGTCCACAAAGTCCTGTATAAATCCCTCTGTACTCTGTGTCATCGTTTCGGAGCTGAGTCCGATGATGCAGAGTCGTTGAGAAATTCTGGAGGACACAAACCGACCGTGTTGTGTCTGAATCCCCTGGGGGGCCCCCCACACTTGCAGGTCCAGGCCTCAGACACAAATTCCCTGGTTCTCACAAAATGGGTCTGTCTGTGAGGTGTCAGATCCACTGGGGGACAGGGTCGTAGTTCCACAACGGCTGTCTCCAGCTTGTCTCTCTGCCGGTCTCTCTTTGGTCTCTCTCTGGTGTCTCTGTTCTCTCTCTGGTCTATTGGTCTCGCCTATGGTCTCGCTTGGTCCATCTATGGTCTCTCTCTGGTCTATCTCTGGTCTTCTCTCTGGTCTCTCTCTGGTCTCTCTCTGGTCTCTCTCATGGTATCTCTCTGGTCTCTCTCTGGTCCATCTTGTCTCTTCTTGGTCTCTCTCTGGTCTCTCTTGGACTTCCCTGGTCTCTCTCTGGTCTTCCCTGGTTCTCTCTCTGGTATCTCTCTGGTCTCTCTTGGCCCTTCTCTTCTGGTCCAATCTCTGTCTCTCTCTAGTCTCTCCTGGTCTCTCTCTGGTCTCTCCCTGGGTCTCTCTCTGGTATCCTCTGGTCTCTCTCTGCTCTCTATGGTCTCTCTCTGTATCTCTCTGGTCTCTCCCCGTCTCTCTCTGGTCTCTCCCTGATCTCTCTCTGGTATCTCTCTGGCCTCTCTCTGGTCTCTCTCTGGTATTCTCTTGTCTCTCCCTGGTCTCTCTGGTCTTCTCTGGTCTTCTCTCTGGTCCATCTATGGGTCTCTCTCTGGTCTCTCTTCGGTCTCTCTCTGGTCTTCCTGGTCTCTCTTGGTCTCTCCTGGTCTCTCTCTGGTATCTCACTGGTCTTCTTGGCCTCTCTCTGGTCTCTCTTGGTATCTCTCTGGTCTCTCCCTGGTCTTCTCTGGTCCTCCCTGATCTCTCTCTGGTAATCTCTCTGGTCTCTCTTGGTCTCTCTCTGTCTCTTCTATGGTCTCTCTTGGTATCTCTCTCGGTATCTCTTGGGTCTCTCCCGTCTCTCTTGGGGTCTCTCTTAGTCTTCCTGGGTCTCTCCTTTTGTCTCTCTACTGTTCTCTCTGGTCTCTGTCTAGTTCTCTCTGTCTGGTCTCTCTCTGGTTTTCTCCTGGTCTCTCCTTGGTCTCTTCTGGTCTCTCCTGGTTCTCTCTCTGGTCTCTCCTGGTCTCTCTCTGGTCTCTCCCTGGTCTCTCTCTGCGTATCTCTCTGGTCTCTCTCTGGTCTCTTCTCTGGCCTCTCTCTGGTATCTCTTGTCTTCCCTGGTCTCTCTCTGGTCTTCTCCTGATCTCTCTCTGTAATCTCTCTGGTCTCTCTCTGGTCTCTCTCTGGTTGTCTCTCTTGGACTCTCTCTGGTATCTCTCTGGTCTCTCCTTGGTTCTCTATCTGGTCTCTCTGGTTCTATGGTCTCTCGCTGGTCTCTCTGGTCTCTCTCTGGTCTCTCTCTGGTCTCTCTCTGGTTCTCCCTGGTCTCTCCTCTGTATCTCCACTGGTCTCTTCCTGGTCTATCTCTGGTCTCTCTCTGATCTCTCTGGTCTCTCTCTGGTCTTCTCTGGTTTCTCCCTGGTCTCTCCTGGTCTCTCTCTGGTCTCTCCCTGGTCTCTCTCTGGTCCTCTCTGGTCTCTTCATGGTCTCTCTCTGGTCTCGTTTATCCCTGGTCTCTCTCTGGTCTCTCTTTGGGTCTCTCTCTGGTCTCTCCTGGTCTCTCTCTGGCCTTCTCTGGTCTCTCCTGGTCTCTCTCGGTCTCTCTCTGGTCTCTCTTGGTCTCTCCCTGTCTCTCTCTGGTCTCTCTCTGTTCTCTCTCTGGTCTCTCCCTGGTCTCTATCGGGTAGTCTCTCTCTCTGGTCTTTCTCTGGTCTTCCCTGGTCTTCTCTGGTCTCTCTCTGGTCTCTCCCTGGTCTTCTCTGTCTTTCTCTGGTCTCTCCCTGGTCTCTCTCAGGTCTCTCTCTGGGTTCTCCCTGGTCTTCTCCCTGGTACTCTCTCTGTCTCTCCTTGGTCTCTCTCTGGTCTCTCATCTGGTCTCTGTTCTGGTCTCTCCCTGGTCTCTCTCTGGTCTATCTCTGGCCTCTCTTGGCGTCTACTGGTTGGTGGAGAGGCGGTGTAGTGCACGAAGAAAGCTTCCTCTTGTAAATTAGTCAGGCTTGATGAGGGTGAGGATTGACAGTCTGTTTCGCAGACTTACTGGATCGATGGACTGGACTGGACTCAAATGGACTTGAATGGCTCGAATGGGATCTGGGACTGGACTGGACTGAATTGAATGGACTAGAATGGACGGGACTGGACTAGGGTGGATCAGGAAGGACTCAGACTAAAGTACCTTGATCAAGAAAGGCCTGATACAAAAAAATACCAAGATACCACCTCAGAGTTGAACAGTCTCCGACTCAGAGAAGTCCCTCGCTCCATCATGGTCTCAGCGTTGGAACTGTCTCAGGACTCAGAGAGGTCGCTTCATGGTCTCAGATTGGGACAGTCTCAGACACAGAGAGTCGCTTCATGGTCTCAGCGTTGGAACAGTCTCAGATCAGAGAAGTCGCTTCATGGTCTCCAGAGTTGGAACTGTCTCAGGCCTCAGAGAGTCGCTTCATGGTCTCAGAGTTAGACAGTGTCAGGGACTAAGAGGAAGTCGCTTCATGGTGTCAGCGTGGAACAGTCTCAGATCAGAGAGTCGCTTCATGGTCTCAGAGTTGGAACAGTCTCAGACTCAGAGAAGTCGCTTCATGGTCTCAGAGTTGGAACAGTCTCGACTTCAGAGAAGTCGCTTCATGGTCTCAGAGTTGGAACAGTCTCAGACTCAGAAGAAGTCGCTCATGGTATCAGAGTTAGACAGTGTCAGACTAAGAGAGTCGCTTCATGGTCTCAGGTTGGAACAGTCTTCAGACCTCAGAGTGGTCGCTTCATGGTCTCAGAGTTGACAGTTCAGACTCAGAGTAGTCGCTTCTTGGTCTCGAGGGGTTTAGAACAGTTGTCAGAATCAGAGAAGTCGCTTCATGGTCTCGAGTTAGACAGTCTCGACTCAGAGAAGTCGCTTCATGGTCTCAGAGTTAGGAACGTCTCAGATCAGAGAAAGTCGCTCATGGTCTCGAGTTAGAACTAGTGTCAGACTCAGGAGTGTTTAGGTCTCCGAGTTGGAACAGTTCAGACTCAGAGAAGTGCTTCATGGTCTCAGAGTTAGAACAGTCTCAGACTCAGAGATGTCGCTCATGGTCTCAGAGTTGGACAGTCTCAGACTCAGAGAAGTCGATTTCATGGTCTCAGAGTTAGAAAACAGTGTCAGACTCAGAGAAGTCGACTTCATGGTCTCAGCGTCTAGACAGTTCAGATCAGAGAAGTCGCTTCATGGTCTCCGAGTTGGAAACAGTCTCAGACTCAGGAAGTCGCTTTTGGTCTCAGCGTTAGAACAGTCTTCAGACTCAGAGAAGTCGCTT
Organism: Knipowitschia caucasica; assembly: GCA_964034765.1. Classification (NCBI taxonomy): domain Eukaryota; kingdom Metazoa; phylum Chordata; class Actinopteri; order Gobiiformes; family Gobiidae; genus Knipowitschia; species Knipowitschia caucasica. Next base: position 13,584,849 of record OZ035835.1, on the reverse strand, counting down.
CATGGTCTCAGTGTTATAACAGTCTCAGGACTCAGAAAAGTCGCATCATGGTCTAGAGTTGGAAAACAGTCTCCGACTCAGAGAATGTCGCTTCATGGTCTCAGAGTGTAGAACAGTCTCAGACTCAGGAAGACGATTCATGGTCACGAGTTGGAAAAACAGTCTCAGACTCAAGAGCGCTTCATGGTCTCAGAGTTAGACCAGGTCTTTCGACTCAGAGTAGATCGCTTCAGGTCTCAGAGTTGGAACAGTCTCAGACTCAGAGAAGTCGCTTCCATGGTATCAGGTTGGAACCGTCTCAGACACTCAGAGAAGTCGCTTCATGGTTCAGAGTTAGAACAGTCTCAGATCAGATGAAGTAGCTTAATTGTCTCAGAGTTGGAAACAGTCTCAGACTCACAGTGGATCCTGAAACTTGTACTCACAATGTTAATTTATGAAATATGTGGAAAATTCACTTGTATCATGAACATGCAGTGGACTGGCTGGGCTGGACTGGACTGGACAGACTGGGATGGACTTGGCTGGGAAGGAGCTGGACTGCGCTGGGCTGGGCAGGCCTGACTGGGTGGCCTGACTGGGCTGGGCTGGGACTTTGCCACTAACACCAAAACACAAGTCAGTATGATGTGTGAGTGGATGCGATTGTGTTGATATTGCCTCAGTTAGAACGGGGGCGAGCCATAACAAAAAAAGTACCATGGAGCGGTGAGGCGAGTTGGTGAGAAACACCATCAGACCCGGGACAGGAGAGTTCCGTGTCTTCTCTGGTTGTTTTTGATTCTTGTTTCGTTGTGATTTTAATGTTTCTTGTTTGGTTTTGAGTTGTTCTTCTGTATGAACAGTGACTACACAATTAAACTTGCCTCAGGCCCTTCCTGTCCGCACTGAGAGGAGGGTCAGGAGCAGGACCAGACTCTAGTCCTCTATTGGTCTCTCTCTGGTCTCGCCTGGTCTTTCCATGGTCTCTCTCTGGTCTCTCTCTGGTCTTCCCTGGTCTTTCCTGGTCTCTCTATGGTCTTCTTGGTCTCTCTCTGGTCTCTACCTGGTCTTTCCCTGTCCCTCTCTGGTCTCTCTAGGTCTCTCTCTGGTTCTTCCCTGGTCTTTCCCTGGTCTCTCCTGGTCTCTCTTGGTCTTCTTGTCTCTCCCTGGTCTTTCCCTAGTCTCTTTCTGGTCTCTCTCTGGTTTCTCCTGGTCTCTTCTCTGGTCTCTCTCTATGGTCTCACCTTCTGTCCATACAGCATATTCCCAAAATATAGGAAGCTTCACTTGTTGCTCTCCCGTGTGTGTGTGTGTGTGTGTTATGTGTGTGTGTGGGCCTTCTAATCCAGTCCCTGTGTGTTTACTGGTTGACATTTGTGCGTCTCCTCCATCATTATGTGAATGGGGTGTTTTGTGCTGGATTAGCCAAATCTCCCACGCCGCACATTCAGCCACGAGTACTTTTCACTTCATCAATAATGGATGAAGAGATTATAATCAGGCGCACGAGAAACAGACAAACACCACACACACGGACAACACACACACACATACACACACATTGACACGCACACACACACGGACCCACACACAACATGGACACACACACACACACACACACACACACTAACACATTGCACACGAACACACACACGGACACACACACACATGGACACACACACAAAACACACACAACACGACTCAACAAAACAAAGCTCGGTTACCGAACATATTCTTGGTTTTTAGAAATTGCAGTTTGAGAGAAATAGTCTCTCTCTCTGGTCTCTCTATCGGTCACTTTGGTCTCTCTCTGGTCTCTCGCTCTGGTCTCTCTCTGGTCTCTCTCGGGTCTCTCTCTGGTCTCTCTGGTCTCTCTCTGGTCTCTCTCTGGTCTCTCTCTCTGGTCTCTCTCTGGTCTCTGTCTGGTCTCTCTCTCTGTCTCTCTTGGTCTCTCTCTGGTCTCTCTCTCTGGTCTCTCTCTGGTTCTTCTTCTCTGGTCTCTCTCTGGTCTCTCTATGAGTCTCCTCTGGTTTATCTGGTCTCTGTCTGGTCTCTCTCTCTGGTCTCTCTCTGTCTCTCTGGTCTCTCTCTTCTGGTCTCTCTCTGGTCACTTATGGTCTCTCTTGGTCTGTCTCTCTGGTCTCTTCTGCGTCACTCTTGGTCTCTCTCTGTTGTCTCTCTGGTCTCTGTTGGTCTCTCCTCTTGTCTCTCTCTGTGTCTTCTCTTGGGTTCTCTCTCTGGTCTCGCTCTGGTCTCTCTCTCTGGTCTATCTCTGTGTCTCTCTGTTCTATGTCTGGTCTCTCTCTCTGGTCTCTCTCTGGTCTCTGTCTGGTCTCTGTTGGTCTCTCTTGGTCTGTCTCTGGTCTCTGTCTGGTTCTCACTCTAGTCCTCTCTCTGGTCTCTCTCTGGTCTCTCTCTGGACTCTCTTGGTTCTCTAGCGTCTCTATCTGGTCTCTGGTCTGGTTCTCTTTTTGGTCTCTCTCTGGTCTCTCTTTGTCTCTTTGGTCACTCTTGTTCTCTCTGGTCTCTCTCTCTGGTCTCTCTTGGTCTTCTCTTTGGTCTCTCTCTGGTCACTTTCAGGTCTCTCTCTGGTCTATCTGGTCTCTCTCTCTGGTCTCTCTCTGAGTCACTCTCTGGTCTCTCTCTGGTGTCTCTCTGGTCTATGTGATGGTCTCTCTCTTGGTGCTATCTCTGGTCTCTCTCTGGTCTCTCTCTTGGTCTCTGTCTGGTCTCTCTCTCCTGGTCTATCTCTGGTCCTCTCTATGGTCTCTGTTCTGGTCTCTCTTTTGGTCTCTCTCTTGGTCTCTCTCTGGTCTCTCTCTCTGTCTCTCTCTGGTCTTGTTTGGTTCTCTGTATGTCTCTCTCTGGTCTCTCTCTGGTCTCTCTCTGGTTCACTTTTCTGGTTCTCTCTGGTCTCTGTCTGCTCTCTGTTGGTTCTCTCTCTGGTGCTCTCTGGTCTCTCTCTGGTCTCTCTCTGGTCACTCTCTGGTCACTCTCGGTCACTCTTGGTCTCTCTCTGGTCTCTCTCTATGGTCTCTATTGGTCACTCTTGGTCTCTCTCTGGTCTCTCTCTGGTCTCTCTTGGTCTCTCTTGGTCTTCTCTGGTCCTCTTGGATCTCTCTCTATGGTCTCTCTCTGTCTCTCTTGGTCTCATCTCTGGTCTCTCTCTCTGGTCTCTCTCTGGTCTCTCTCTTCTGGTCTCTCTCTGATCACTCTTGGTCTCTGTTGGGCTCTCTCATGGTTCTCTCTGTTCTCTTCTGGTCTCTCTCTCTGTTTTTGTTTGCAGTGTCTCTTGGTCTCTCTCTGTCTCTCTCTGGTCTCTCTCTAGTCTCTCTTGCCCCCCTTTTTTTTTTTAGTTCTTTCTAGTCTCTCTTGGCACAAAGGTAAGGTTTCCTTATGCACCTGTCTCTGTCCTCGCCTCTGTCGGCGCCTGTAACTAAAACTAAACTATGGTATTTGAATGTAAATATACAAACTTTACACACACACACACACACCACACACACATACACACCACCACACACACCACACACACACACACACACACACACACACACACACAACACACACACACACACACACACACACACACACACACACACACACACAACACAATCGGAGCAGGCTAAACATACCCCCCCCCCAAACTACGAGCGACCGGCCGCCTGTGTTGCGGTGGTCTGTGTGTGTCTGTGTGTGTCTGTGTGTCTTTTGTTTAGTGTCTGTGTGTGTGTGTGTCTGTGTGTCTGTGGGGTGTGTGGTGCGTGTGTGTGTGATGTGTGTGAGTGGTGTGTGTGTGTGTGTGTGATAAAGTTGTATATTTCATTCAAATTACCATAGTTTTGTTTATTACGAGGCGCCGACAGAGCGAGGGGACAGAGACAGGTGCCATAAGGAAACTTTCTTTGTGCAAGAGAGACTAGAAGAGACCAGAGAGAGGACAATGAGAGAGGCCCAGAGAGAGACCAGAGAGAGACCAGAGAGACACCACGAGAGAGGGAGACAGAGAGAGAACAGTGAGAGACCGTTGAGAGAGCCCAGACAGGACCCGAGGAAGATGATCAGAGAGAGACCAGAGAGAGAGACCAGGAGGAGAGACCAGGAGAGAGACCAGAGAGAGCAGAGCGAGACTGAGAGAGAGACCAGAGAAGAGACCAGAGAGAGACCAGAGATTGAGACAGAGAGAGACCGAGAGAGACCGGGGAGTGACAGAGAGAGACCAGAGATGTGACCAGAGAGAGACCAGAGAGAGCGACAGAGAGAGACCAGAGAAGTGACAGAGAGTGACCAGAGACGGTGACCAGGAGAGGACCAGAGAGAGACCAGAGCAGCGAAGAGAGAGACCCAGACAGAGAGACCAGACAGAGGACAGAGAGAGCCAGAAGCGTGACCAGAGGAGACCAGAGAGAGACCGAGCGAGACCAGACAGGAGCGACCAAAACAGAGACCAGAGAGGAGACCAGAGGAGAGAGACCAGAGAGAGACCAGGAGAGAGACCAGAAGAGAGACCGACAGAGACCAGAGAGGACAAGAGCTGAGACCAGAGAGAGGAGACCAGACAGAGCACAGAGAGAGACCCAGAAGCGACCAGAGAGAGACCAGAGAGAGAGACCAGACAGAGACCAGAGAGACCCCAGAGAGGGAGCGACAGAGAGTTGACCAGAGAGAGAACCAGACGAGAGCAGACCAGAGAGACCAGACGAGAGACCAGAAAGTGACCAGAGAGCGACCAGAGAGGAGACGGAACAGAGAGAGACCAGAGAGAGAGACCATGAGAGAGACCAGAGAGAGACCAGAGACGAGACAGAGCGAGACAGTGAGCGGCGATGAGACCGAAAGAGATACCAGACAGAGACAGGAGAGACCAGGAGGAGACAGAGAGAGTCCAGAGAGAGACCAGAGAGAGACCAGCGAGAGGACTAGAGTGAGACCAGACAGAAGACCAGAGACCGACCAGAGAGAGACCAGACAGAGCCCAGACAGAGACCAGAGATGAGGACCAGAGAGAGAGACAGGACAGAGGACCAGAGTGACCCAGAGAGAGACACCAGAGGAGAGAGACCTGAGAGAGCCAGAGAGAGAGACAGAGAGAGGCCAGAGATGAGACCAGAGAGAGAGACCAGACAGAGACCCGAGAGACAAACAGAGAGAGACCAGAGAGTGACCCAGAGAGAGCCCAGAGAGACAGACCAGAGAGAGACCAGAGAGTGACCAATGAGAGAGAACAGGATAGAGAGACCAGAGGAGACCAGAGAGAGGAACCGAGAGAGAGACCAGACAGAGACCAGAGAGACACCAGAGAGGAGCCCAGGAGAGACCAGAGAGAGACCAGAGGAGAGAGTCCAGAGAGCGACCAGAGAGTGGAGACCAGAGAGAGACCAGAGAGAGACCAGAGAGAGAGACCAGACAGAGCCAGAGAGAGACCAGAGAGAGAGACCAGGACAGAGACAGTGAGAGACCAGAAAGTGACCAGAGAGAGATAGAGAGTGACCAGAGGATGAGATCAGAGATTGAGACCAGAGATGAGACCAGAGAGAGAGGAAGAGAGAGGACCAGAAAGTGACCAGAGAGAGACCAGAGCGAGAGAGAGAGAGGACTATTTTTCAAACTGCAATTTCTAAAACCTAAAATGTTCGGTAACGAGCTTTGTTTCGTTGAGTCGTGAGTGGTGTGTTTGTGGTGTTGTCCATGTGTTACATGTTGTGCTGTTGTGTCCGCTGGTGTGTGTCAGTGTCAATGTGTGTGTGTGTGTGTGTGTGAGTGTGTGTGTGTCCATGGTGTGTGTGTGTCCGTGTGTGTGTGCGTTGTTAAAGTGTGTGTATGGTGTGTGTGTGTCCGTGTGTGTGTGTTAGTGTCTGTTCTCGTAGCGTCCTGGATTATAATCTCTTCATCCATTATGATGAAGTGAAGAGTACTCGTGGCTGAATGTGCTGGTGGGAGATTTGTGGTAATCCCGCAACAAAACAGCCCCAGTCACATAATGAAGGAGGAGCCGCACAAATGTACACAGTAACACACAGGGACTGGGATTAGAGGCCACACACACACTACACCACACACACACACACACACTGAGAGCAAACAAGTGAGAGCTTCTATATTTGGTGATATGCTGTAATGGACAGAAGTGAGACAGAGAGAGAGACCAGAGATGAGACCAGGGAGAAACCAGGAGAGAGACAGAAAGGAGGATAGGAAAGGACACACAGGGAGAGACAGAGAGAGGACCAGAGAGAGACCAGAGAGAGACCAGGGAAAGACCAGGCGAGACAGCGAGAGACCAGAGAGAGGACAGAGAGGGACCAGGGAAAGACAGGGAGAGGACCAAGGCGGGACGAGAGGAGGACCCAGAGAGAGAGACCAGGGAAAGACCAGGGAGAGACCTGAGACGAGACCAGAGAGAGACATGGAAAAGACAGGGAGAGACCAGAGAGAGACCAGAGAGAGGGCACGTAGAGTCTTGGTCTGTCCTGAGCCCTCTCTCAGTGGCGGAGCAGGAAGGCTGAGGCCAAGTATAATTGTGTAGCACAGTTCAGTACAGAAAGACAACTCAAAAACCAAACAAGAAACATTAAACTCACAAAGAACTAGAATCAAAAACACACCAGAGAGAGACACTGATCTCCTGGTCCAGGGTTTGATGGTGTTCTCACCAACGCTCAGCGCTCCATGGACTTTTTCGTTATGGCTCGGCCGTTCTACAGAGTCAATATCAACACAATCGCATCCACACAACATCATACTGAGCATGTGTTTTGTGTTGTGTAGTGCCCAAGTCAGCCCAGCCCAGTCCGTCCAGCCAGTTCTAGTCCTGCCCAGCCCAGCGCAGTCCTGTCCTGCCCAGCCAAGTCCAGCCCAGTCTAGTCCAGTCCCGGTCAGCCCAGTCCAGTCCCACTGCATGTTCAGGATACAAGTGATTTCACATATTTCAATAAATGACATTTGTGGCGTAACAAGTTCAGGATCCACTGTGAGTCTCGAGGACTGTTCCAACTCTGAGACCCATGAAGCGACTTCTCTGAGTCTGAGGACTGTTCTAACTCTGAGACATGAAGCGACTTCTCTGCGTCTGAGACTGTTCCAACTCTGAGACCATTGAACGCCCGACTTCTCTGAGTCTGAGACTGTTCAACTCTGAGACCATGAGCGACTTCTCTGAGTCTGAGATGTTCTAAAAACTCTGAGACCCATGAAAGCGACTTCTCTGAGTCATGAGCCTGTTTCCAAATCTGAGGACCATGAAGCGACTTCTCTGAGTTCTGAAGACTGTTCTAACTCTGAGACATGAAGCGGATTCTCTGAGTCTGAGACTGTTCCAACTCTGAGACCATTGAAGAGACTTTTCTCGAGTCTGAGACTGTTCTAACTATGTGACCAAGAAGCGACTTCTCTGAGTGTGAGGGATCGTTCGAAACTCTGAGACATTGAAGCGACTTCTCTGAGCTATGGAGACTGTTCCAATCTGAGACCATGAATGACTTCTCTGAGTCTGGAGGGACTGTTCTAATCTGAGACCTGAGCGATTCTCTGAGTCTGACACTGTTCTAATTGAGACATTGAAACGATTTCTGAGTCTGAGACTGTGTCCACTCTGAGACCATGAGCGACTTCTTGAGTCTGAGAATGTTCTAACTCTGAGACCATGAAGCGACTACTCTGGTTTGGACTGTTCCAACTCTGAGCCATGAAGGACTTCTTGAGTGCTGACACTGTTCTAACTCTGAGACATGAAGCGACCTTTCCTGAGTCTGAGACTGTTCTAACTTTTTTTTGAGACATTGAAGCGATTCTCTGAGTCTGAGACTGTTCTTAATCTGAGGACCATGAAGAGACTTATCTGAGTCTGACACTATATGTTCTAACTCTCGAGACATGAAGCGACTTCTCTGAGGTCTGAGACTGTCTCCAACTCTGGAGACCATGAAGCAGACCTTCTGAGTCTGAGACTGTTCCAACTTGGAGACCATGAAGCGACTTCTCGTGTCTGACAACTGTTTAACTCTGAGACCATGAGCGACTTCTCTGAGTCTGAGTCTGTTCAACTCTGAGACATGAAGGACTTCTCCTGAGTATGAGACCCTGTCTTCAACTCTGCAAGACAATGAAAGCGACTTCTCTGAGTCTGAGACTGTTCCACTCTGAGACCTGAAGCGACTTCTCAGGTCTGAGGACTGTTCAAACTCTGACACATGATCGACTTTCTGAGTCCTGACACAGTTTAAAACTCTGAGACCATGAAGCGACTTCTCTGAGTCGAGGACTGTACCAACTCTGAGACCCTGACGCGACTCTCTGAGTCTGAGGGACTGTTCAACTCTGAGACCATGAAGCGACTTCTCTGAGTCTGGACTGTTCCAACTCTGGAGACCATGACGCGACCTTCTCTGAGTCTGAGACTGTTCCAACTCTGAGACCATAAGCGGAACTTCTCTGAGTCTGGGGACTGGTTCCAACTCTGTGGTGGTATCTGGTTATTGTATCATGGCTTTCTTTGTATCAAGGAATCTTTTGTCTGAGTCCAGTCTAGTCCACCCTAGTCCAGTCCCGGTCCATTATAGTCATTCAAGTCCAGTTCAGTCCGTCCAGTCCATTCGAGTCCATTCAAGGTCCATTTGAGTCCAGTCCCGTCCATTCGAGTCCTGTAGAGTCCTGCCGCACCAGGATCAGTCATCCTCACCCTTCATCAAGCCTGCTAATTTTACAAGAAAGGAGCTTCATTCGTGCATCAACCCGCTTCCTTCCACCAACCGAGATGAGACAGAGAGAGGCCAGAGAGAGACCAGAGAGGACCGGGGAGAGGGACCAGACAGAGACCAGAGAAGAGGACCAGAGAGGAGACCAGGGAGAGACCAGAGATGAGACCAGGAGAGACAGGGAGGTGACCAGAGAGAGACAGAGAGATGGACCGGGAGAGACCAGAGAAAGCCAGTGAGAGAACCAGGGAGGAGACCAGAGAGAGACCAGAGAGAGGACCAGGGAGAGACCCAGAGAAAAGACAGAGAGAGAGACCAGCGATGAGGTCAGGGAGAGGCCAGAGGAGGACAGAGAGAGACCAGAAGAGAGCCAGGAGAGACCAGAGAGAGGACCAGAGAGAGACCAGAGAGAGACCAGGGAGAGACCAGAGAGAGGGCACGAGAGAGCACCCACGGGAGCGAGACCAGAGAGAGACCAGAGAGAGACCAGAGAGAGACCAGGGAGAGGACCAGAGGATGAGACCAGGAAGAGACCAGAGAGAGGACCAGAGAGAGACCAGGGAGAGGGACAGAGAGAGACCAGGGATGAGACAGGGAGAGAACCAGAGAGAGACCAGAGAGAGGGACAGAGAGACCAGACGAGAGACCAGAGAGAGAGAGACGAGGGAGAGACAGGGAGGATACCAGAGCGAGACCAGGGAGAGACCAGAGAGAGGACCAGAGAGGAGACCAGCGAGAGACCAGAGAGACCAGAGAGAGGACCAGACGAGGACAGAGAGCCAGAGAGAGACCGGACGAGACAGAGAGATTACCTGAGAGAGCCAGAGTGAGGACCAGAGATAGACCAGAGGAGACCGCGAGATTCGCAGAGAGAGATCAGGAGAGGACCAGAGATGAGACCAGGGAGAGACAGAGTGATACCAGAGAGAGGCCAGAGAGGAGACAGTGGAGAGCCAGAGAGATAAGAGAGAGGACCCAGGGAAGAGACCAGAGAGAGACCAGGAGAGACCAGAGAGAGACCAGGGAGAGACCAGAGATAGGACCAAGGAGAGGACCAGGGAGAAACAGGAGAGGAGACCGACAGAGAGACCAGACTGAGACCAGACGAGACCAGAGAGAGACAGAGAGAGCCCGGGAGGAGACTAGAGAGAGACCAGAGAGAGACCAGGGAGAGACCAGAGAGATACCCAGAGAGATACCAGTGAGAGACCAGAGAGAGACCAGAGAAGAGACCAGAGAGAGACCGAGATGCTACCGAGAGAGATCAGGGAGAGACCAGAGAGCGACCAGGGAGAGACCAGAGAGATACCAGAGAGAGACCAGAGAGAGGCCAGAGAGAGACCAGAGAGGATACCAGAGAGAGACCAGGGAGAGACCAGAGATGAGGACCAGGGAGAGACCAGGATGAGACAGAGAGAGACCGAGAGAGACCAGAGATGGACCAGAGAGAGACAGAGAAGGAGACCCAGAGAGACCAGGGAGAGAAGGAGACAAGAGAGATACCAAGAGAGAGACAAGAGAGAGGCCAGGTGAGATACCAGAGAGAGATCAGGAGAGACCAGAGAGGGGACCCAGGGAGAGACCAGAGAGATACCAGAGAGAGACCTAGAGAGAGGCCCCGAGAGAGACCAGAGAGATACCAGAAGAGGACCAGGGGTAGAGACCAGAGAGAGACCAGGGAGAGACAGAGAGAGACCAGAGATGACCAGAGAGAGGCCAGAGAGAGACCAGAGTAGTTACCAGAGAGAGACCAGGGGATGAGACAGGATGAGAACCAGGGGAGCCAGAGAGGAGACAGAGGAGACAGAGAAGAGGACCAGAGATGGACCAGAGAGAGACCAGAGAGGAGACCAGTGAGAGAGGACCCGAGAGAGACCAGAGAGAGACCAGAGAGAGAGAGACCAGAGGAGAGGACCGAGAGGACCAGAGATGGGACCAAGAGAGGAGACAGAGAGCGGACAGAGAGACCAGACAGCAGAGAGACCAGAGACAAGTGAGGAAGAGGACAAAGAAGAGACAGGAGAGAGACAAGCTGGAGACTGACGTTGAGGACTACGACCTGTCCAGTGGATCCTGGATACCTCACAGACAGACCCCAGTTTGTGAGAAACAAGGGACTTTGTGTCTGAGGTCCTGGACCTGGCAGTTGTGGGGGCCCCCCAGGGTGGACTTCAGACACAACACGGTCGGTTGTGTCTTCCAGAAGTTCATCCAACGACTCGCCATCATCGGATCAGCTCGAGGCCGATGACAGAGTGTACAGAGGGAGTTATACAGGACTTTTGTGGACGAGAAAGACCAGGAGATGACCACCACACTCACAACAGGAAGGACCCAGGAGGTGAACCACCTCTCATCAACAGAAGACCAAGGAGATGAACCCACCTCCTCATCAACAGAAAAGGACCAAGAGATGAACCACCTCCTCATCAACAGGAAGACCAGGAGATGAACCACCTCCTCATCAACAGAAGACCAAGGAGATGAACCACCTCTCATCAACAGAGGACCAAGGCGATGAACCACTCCTCATCAACAGAAGACAAGGAGATGGAACCACCTTCTCATCAACCGAAACCACGGAGATGAAACACCTCCTTCATCAACAGAAGCCCCAAGGAGATGAACCACCTCCTCATCAACAGAAGACCAAGGAGAAGAAACCACCTCTCATCAACAGCTGACAAGGAGAAGAAACACTCCTCATCACAGAAGTCAAGGAGATGAACACCTCTCATCAACAGAAGACCAAGGAGATGAACCACTGTCATCAACAGAAGGCCAAGGAGAGAACACTCCTCATCATCGTGAGGAAGACCAGGAGATGAACCACCTCCCATCAACTCGGGGGAAGATAAGGAGATGAACCACCTCTCATCAACGGGGAAGGACTAAGGAGATGAACACCTCACTCCTCAACGTGAGGAAGGACCAAGGAGATGGTGGTTGGTTTTTCCGCAACGCTAACTCGCCGCTCCAGCTCAGTGTACCTCCAGGGAAAGGACATCGAGAGAGGTGGACTCTTCCAATACTGGGTGTTCATTGAACACAAACTGGACTGGTTTCATAACACAGGACGCCCTCTTCAGAAGGGCCAGAGCCGCCTCTTACCTGCTGAGGAGGCTCAGGTCTTTTGGAGTGCAGGGGCCACTCCTGAAGGACCTTCATGATCTGTGGTGGAGCCTCTTGTACGGTGTGGTATGCTGGAAACAGCAGATCACAGGGGGGACAGGAAAGAGCGGGACAGGTTATCAGGAAGTCAGCTCTTTCTGGGCTGTTCCCTGTGACACAGTAGCCAGCGGTGGGGGACAGGAGGGTCCTGGGATCAAACTAACATCTTATGCTGGACCATGACTGTCGCCCCATGCAGGACACTCTCTCTGTATGGAGAGCAGCTTCAAGTGACAGACTAATTCACCTCGCTGTGTGAAGGAGAGGTTGACAGGTCCTTCTTAACCAGCTGCGGTAAGACTGGTACAACGAGAACTGTGCAACAGGAACACTAATCAGGTCACTGATAGTTCACTATAACTTTGTCCATAGACGCTTTATCAGTTATCAGTATACTGTTTATTACAGATCTGATAATTTGACCTTTCACGTCACTTTAACTGGAATATTTAACGATGCTTATTCTGCTATATTCATATTCTCGCTGCTAACAAGTTAATATATACATCTGTAAATACTCCTGAACCAAGTGCGTTTATAGCCCAAAGTTTATTTTATTCTTATCTTAATTTTATTGTCTTAATTGTCTGAACCCAATAGACTATTTGATGTGTGCAATCTGCGTGGCTCTATATGTCCTCTCTCTTGCTGTATGTGCAACGATGAACACTGAAACATTTCTCCACTGTGAGACTAATAAGGTTATATCTTATCTCAGAGAGAGAGAGAGACCAGTGAGAGAGAGCAGAGAGAGAGACCAGGGAGGAGAGACCAGACGAGGAGAGAGCGGAGAGAGAGACAGACAGCGAGCCGAGAGAGACCATGAGAGCGAGAGACCAGAGAGAAGGAGGTAAGTTAATGAAAAACATACCAGAAAACATCATGAGAAAATTTTTTATGGGAATTGTTGGATGAAAGATCATAGATTTAAAAAAGAAATTTAAAAAAGTGCCTGTGGGTAATGGCTAACCTCTTTCTCTGCAGGGCTCTGAATCCGGGATTACGATTCCAGAAAATCTCTCCAAGTACCACAGAGGCTCTCATGGCCTTCACCATGCACACCAGTCACGTGAGTGTATTTTTAATAGAATCATTTATCGTAATGGGTGATGTTTTTATTGAATACTTCTATGTTTGGTCGAACAGTATTTAAAAATGGCCACTCTTCCAACTTGGGGAGGACTGTTCAGGTCTGAGGTCCTGTCCAAAGAGCCCGTGGTTGTGGAGATGGCCAAGAGGTATATGAAGACGTGTATGACCAACTTGGTGAAGGTGCGAGCGATTTGTGCCATTTCTGATCAATATAAATACATTTATATTCCTAAAAATATACTTTTTCCACTTAGACTGGGTATCCATCCAGAAACGACCACCCCAGTTGCCTGTACTCCAGCGTGGACTTTGACAACGATGAAGATTTTCACGGATTTTCTCTCAGTAATGAAGACTTTTTTAAAATCATTATTATTCATATTATTTTGATTGTTAACAAGCGTTTGCGTGTTAGTTTTCCGAGCCCAGCAGAGCGACATGCTGAGGCTGGCCTGTCGGATCGCTCCTCTCGAAGCTTTCCGGATCGCAGGGGAGTGGCTGCACTTCCTGATCGCGAGTCCCATCGACATTGGAGATGCGAGCAGTAAGTTCTGACCACTTGCTTTGGTATATTTATGATGATGGTCATATAAACTAGGATAGATTAAGATTAAGAGATCCTTAATTTGTCCCACAGTGGGGGAATTTCAGTGTTGTATCACAAGTTACAGAACAGTGGGAATGAGGAGCACACAGCACAGGAAAAACAAAAAAAATTATTAACTCTAGCATAAAATAAACTGTATTAAATCTCTATCTTTAGCAAAAAAGGAAAGAAGTTTGAAATGTCCAACTTTAGTGTGATGAAGAAGCAAGACATAGGTACAAAAACCCCTGGTTAGCATCATAAGGAGCAGGTATAAAATGCTGATACAGGACTTGTATAAACTTTCCATTGAATAAACATGTTTTTTGTTTCTATAGCGACATCCTCCGAGGGTACATGCTCCATCCTGTCCCCATCAGCGATCCAATGGGATGCAGAGACCGTCTTTATGGAGAGCATGATCTCTCAAATGTTCAAATATTTGGAGCCTGAGGTAATATTATGCAACGATAAGATAAGAGATAAGAGTTCCTTTATTCGTCCAAAAGTGTGGAAATTTTGACACTAAAATGCACACAAAATATACAAAAAAGTGGTAGCTGTATTACTTAACTATCTGTAAATGCTTCGCTACCAGTCTTTCAAAATAAAATAAAAAAAAAATATATAGTATGTAGTAGTGCAGAGTTATATACTGTACGTATAGTGCAAGATAAGAAGTAGATAAGTAAAGTGACATAGTTCTGTGACATTCTGAAGGAGCAGTATTGCACATTGCACATGATTTAGTATTTACTTATTTACAGATGGATGACATTTGCAGACTCAGCAGTTCTTATTGTACAGTCTGACAGCAGCAGGAAGGAAAGACCTACGGAACCTCTCCTTCACACAGCAAGGGTGAATTAGTCTGTCACTGAAACTGCTCTCCAGAGCAGAGAGAGTGTCCTGCAGGGGGTGACAGTCATGGTCCAGCATAGATGTTAGTTTGCTCAGGACCCTCCTGTCCCCCACCTGCTGCACTGTGTGCAGGGAACAGCCCAGGACTGAGCTGGACTTCCTGATGACCTTGTCCAGCTTCTTCCTGTCCCTCTCGGTGATGCTGCTGTTCCAGCAGACCACACTGTATAAGATGGCTGATGCCACCACAGCGTCATAGAAGGTCTTCAGGAGTGGCCCCTGCACTCCAAAAGACCTGAGCCTCCTCAGTAGGTAGAGCCGGCTCTGGCCCTTCTTGAAGAGGGCGTCTGTGTTATGAGTCCAGTCCAGTTTGTGGTTCAGATGAACACCCAGGTACTTGCAAGAGTCCACTCTCTCAATGTCCTTTCCCTGGATGTTCACTGGAGCTGGAGCGGCAGAGTGAAGTCTGCGGAAATCCACCACCATCTCCTTGGTCTTCCCCGCGTTGATGAGGAGGTGGTTCCGCTGACACCAGTCCACAAAGTCCTGTATGACTCCTTTATACTCTGCGTCATCGTCCTCGGAGCTGAGTCCGATGATGGCAGAGTCGTCAGAGAACTTCTGTAGAACACAACCGTCCGTGTTGTGTCTGAAGTCCGCAGTGTAGAGGGTGAAGAGGAATGGCGCAAGGACAGTCCCCTGGGGGGCCCCCATCCTGCAGGTCAGGACCTCAGACACAAAGTCCCTGGTTCTCACAAACTGGGGTCTGTCTGTGAGGTAGTCCAGGATCCACTGGGACAGGTCGTAGTCCACTCCAGCTGTCTCCAGCTTGTCCCTGAGAAGCCTCGGCTGGATGGTGTTGAAGGCACTGGAGAAATCGAAGAACAGAATCCTCAAAGCGGAGCCAGGTTTCTCCAGGTGGGACAGCGAGGGATGGAGGAGGGAGATGATGGCGTCCTCAACTCCGATGCCCGGCCTGTACGCGAACTGCAGCGGGTCCATCGCCGGACTCGGAGTGGAGCGGATCATACACTTTTTAAATGCACCAATCACTGCAGCACAGTGGCAGGGTGTATAATACTCCCGCTTCTCAGCAAGAAGGTCCTGGGTTTGAATCCCAGTCAGAACCGGGTCTTTCTGAGTGGAGTTTACATGTTCTCCCGTGCCTGCGTAGGTTTCCTCCGGGTGCTCCGGTTTCCCCTACCACTAAAAACATGCACTACCCTTACCTCTCTCTCTGACTGTTGCACTGAGCCAAAGCAATTTCCAAGTCTTTGACTTCCTGTTACTTACGTGGCAATAAAGATGATTCTGATTCTGATTCTGAATAGGTAAAATCCTCCAGCCAGCAGAGTACTCTGGAGTAAGCCCTAGTAGCATCAGGATGGGTCTAATGCAGAGGATGAATTTCCCTACGGGGATCAATAAAATTGCGCCTTTACTCAGCCGATCAGAGTCTTGTAACATCACTGTCATTGTCTGAAAATGCACGGATCATACTCGCCCAAAGCAGAGATCTCCAACACAATTGTGCAGCCAATTATAGACATGCCATAAACCATGATAAAATTACAACCACTAGAATGCTAGAATAGTTTTCTTCTGCTGTGTCGACACTTTAAACATGATCATAAATAAATGTTGCTATAGTCAAAGTCAATGACCGAATTGAGATTTACAATGAGGTATGGCATGTCTATATCGGCGGAGAGGAAGTTGGCTGAATGACTTGGAATGTATATGTATGATTGCGATGGATATTTTTGTGTTAACAAAGTGGAGGGCCACCAGAAAATTACACAGTGGGTCGCAATTATCTCCTGGGCCTTAGTTTGGACATTCTTCTAGATCGCCATTGATACCCTAATATAACGTTAAACAGGTGTCCTGGGTGTGCACATTCGATACAATACCTTTACATAAAGACACACAAAAACTTAGTTATTTTGGCCTTTTTGTCCAGCCCGACCAAATTTGTATAGATGATCAGGGGGCTCAGAGATTGTAGAGAGGGGGAAAATGAATATTTGCCTTTGTTTGCAGTACTATTGTATTTTTTAAAGTGCCTGATGGTGCTGTGTGTCGTGTGCAGAGGCTTCCCGTAGAACAGGGCCTGGAGCTGCTTCAGACTCTGGTGAACTACGAGACCACAGACCCTCTGATCCTGTCCTGTGTCCTGACCAACATCTCAGGCCTGTTCCCTTTCATCAAACACCAAACACAGCTGCTGCCGTCACTCCTCAATAAGGTGAGCTTACTTTTCCACTTAAATTTGGATCTGTCTTTTTAAATATTTCCCACCAACCTGAACCCAATTTTACCTTCTTTTCAGCTGTTTGGTTATGTGACCTTCGATACGTCCCCAGACAAAAGCGTGAGTGACTGTCTTGTCTGTTGCCGTGTCTCTGATGGCTCCTCATAACTCCTGGTTTTCTGCCTCTGCTCAGGTGCCCCGGACCAGAGCTGTGAAGAACGCCCGCCGACACGCCTGCTGCTCCATCATCAAGATCTGCAGAGACTATCCAGGAATTCTCTCGGTACATTCCACACCTCCCTCGTCTTGTCTATAGGACTGTAGTAATAGTAATAAGCACCTTTCAAAAACGCCTAAGGACACTGTACAAACATGGTTAAAAACAGTGCAGCAAATACATTAGCATTAATAAAAACAGAAAATATCAGAACTGGACGAAAGTGTTGGGGTGAAGGATGTGGGGAAAGAAAGTCTGAAAAGGTGAGTTTTTAGTCTGGATTTGAACAGGGGAAAGGAGTTCAGGGAGGAGTTCAGGGAGGAGTTCAGGGAGGAGTGAGTTCCGGGAGGAGTGAGTTCCAGGAGGAGTGAGTTCCAGGAGGAGTGAGTTCCAGGAGGAGTGAGTTCCAGGAGGAGTGAGTTCCAGGAGGAGTGAGTTCCAGGAGGAGTGAGTTCCAGGAGGAGTGAGTTCCAGGAGGAGTGAGTTCCAGGAGGAGTGAGTTCCAGGAGGAGTGAGTTCCAGGAGGAGTGAGTTCCAGAGCTGGGGAGCAGAGCGGCCCATGGTGACAAGGAGGAGAGAGGGGACAGAGAGGAGTTCGAGGGGGGAGAGAGAGCTGGAGAGAGGAGGAGGATAGAGGATAGAGGATGTGGTGATGTGGTGATGTGGAGGAGGTCAGACAGGTTATGGAGCGCTTTGAATGTGGTGAGGAGGATTTTGAAGTTGATCCATTGTTTTTTGGGGAGCCGGTGTAACTGTTGGAGAATCGGGGTGATGTGGTGTTGTGTAGTTTTAAGCATAATGAGATCTTAACAGTGGTACAGCATGGTTCCCTCGTCAAAAGCAGACGGAGAGTTGGGTTTTGCTCCATCGCACTTAAGGCTGGGTATTTTTCGATACGATATGTACCTCGATGCAATACATTCATAGATGTAGGGCATTTTCAATACAATTTTATTTGATATATCTTATGCCAAAAAAAGACATTTAATTCCAAGTTAATTTGTTTTTGTTATTCAACTTTAAATCAATATGATGCTTTGTTTTTTATACTGTTGATTATGGCTTACATATGGAAGCCCGTTTCCGCCGTGTAAAAAAAAAAAAAAGCAAACCGAAAGTCAAAATTTTGAGTTTAAAACTCAAAATTACGACTTTTAAAAGTCAAAATTTTGACTTTAAAAGTCAAAATTACGACTTTAAAAGTCAAAATTTCGACTTTAAAAGTCAAAATTTCGACTTTAAAAGTCAAAATTACGAGTTTTCAACTGCGCATGTGCAGTTGAAAACTCGTATGTGTTGTTGTCTGGAACGGTCTCTGGACATCCTTCACCTGCAGATTATGTGAAGATATTGCTGACAGCGACCACTGCATCCTTGAAGTAGCCAGAAATAATGTTGTTTGATTGATTCTGTAAAACTTTCCTGTTTAAGCCCCAGACCGCGGTCGTAGGAGGCAGGGAGGAGCTGTCTTTTTATTTATTTATGTTAAATTCAATTTACATATATACAACATTTAAATCAAACGACTTCTTATTTCGACATAGTAACAAATAATGTGAGCAATACGTTTTTATAATAAATCAAAGGAAAATGAGCCATCGAGACATTCCAATCCAATCTGCTGTAGACCACTCTGACCAGACGATGGCGCTGAGAGGGGTCCACACGGAGCGAGTATTTCCACGGCTGAAAGGATGCGCTTTCTACGTGTTGAGTACGGGGTTTTATTCATGCATCTATAATGGGTTTATCTATTTCTAACCCTTTTCAAAGACCCTCACTGTTATCTGCGGAGTTATTTCTCCGGTTTGTTGCTAAAAGAGTCGTGGGCTTTATTTTGTCACAATAAAATAATCAGACAAGGTACTTATTCCCTGTATGTCTCTGTGTTCTTGCTCATACGCCAACAACTTTACCACATGCTCGCTCCATCAGCTGACCCCCGCGTGCACGCACACACGTCACATACTCTTCAATGCACTGATCGCAATTCCAAAAGGGTAATAATGTCAGTGCCCGTGACTGTGGTTCACCTGCCTCGGTCTGTGGTTTACCTGCCTCTGTCTGTGGTTTACCTGCCTCTGTCTGTGGTTCTCCTGCCTCTGTCTGTGGTTCACCTGCCTCTGTCTGTGGTTCTCCTGCCTCTGTCTGTGGTTCTCCTGCCTCTGTCTGTGGTTCTCCTGCCTCTGTCTGCGGACCTCCCTCACTGTCCAGTAATCTCGAACGGTCTCTCTGTCAGTCACAATAATATTCACTGCATTTCTGGTGCATCCATCGATAGCCGTGATACTGACCAGACGTCACCATTAGATGCTCAATGACTTTGAACAGCCACATGTGTTTTATTATTAATCTTCCACAGTCCGTTTAGGATAAACTAAATAGAGGCTTCTGAAGCGGATTCTAATCATAAACGGAGAGACCGTTTGCATTTTAACGCGATTACTACCACAACATTATTGCTGCTACTTCATGGATGTGGTCACTGTCTGTAGGCAAAATCTTCACATAATCTGCAGGTAGAGGATGACCCATGGTCATGGATCTATAACAGGGATGACCAGAGACCGTTCCAGACAACAACACATACGAGTTTTCAACTGCACATGCGCAGTTGAAAACTCGTAATTTTGACTTTTAAAGTCGTAATTTTGACTTTTAAAGTCTAAATTTTGACTTTCTGTAGGCTTTTTTTTTTTTTTTTACATGGCGGAAACGGGCTTCCATACTTACAGTCCATTTTCAAAATATTTACATTTTAAAGTTTTATTTGGGTTTTTTACAAGCTGTGAGTCAATTATCAACATATACCAAGCAAAGATATCTCACTGCATGTGTAATGAGTCTGCCATTTGATACTTTCACATTATAATTAGAGGTAAATGACTTTGATAATGTTCTTTGTTTCATGCTTCTGTTTGTAATATGTTGATATAAAAACAATGTAAAATTCCAAGAAAGAAAAAGCAAATTCATGTTTAATCTTATATATCTAAATATTGTTTTAATAATAATTAGATAACCCAAACCCTAACCTTAACCCTAAAAACAAATACTAGTAGTATCTAATAGTTAAGGGAAATTATCCAAATTACTCTGAATGTGGAATCTTAAAAGTAGAATGCATTTCCCCACATTCTGCCGTCTCGTATTCCAATAAACATGAAACACCCATATATTATATCACATTCTTTAACCTATTCTCAAGCTGTCGTTAAGGTTCCATAATGCCTGTGTTTGTCTCAGCCCTACATGTTGTACAGCAAGATGAAGGAGATGTTTGCCGCAGACCCCACCATCACCTTCATGGAGAAGTGTGCTCTGATGGAGGCTGTGGTGCTGCTCAGTAACCACCTGAAGGACTACGAAAAGCAGCAGGCCTTCCTGGAGGAGCTGATGGCCTCGGTGGTGACCGACTGGACCTCAGAGGAGCTCGGCCAGTATGTGCCACATCACCACCACCATTACAGCGTTTACACGTCAATGTAATGGTGATGACTTCTTTGTTTTAGAGTGTTGTCAAACCCTGCCATGTTCCTGTCCTTTGTTGGAGCAGACCAGGTCATCACTGAGCACAACAAGGAGGCGGAGGCTCTGGGCTGCAACAGAGCTCGGGTAAGACACATTTATCCTCAACTACTTGTTTTTGTTTTATAACTTTTTTTTATTTTGTTGGAACATGAGATTAAGATTGGACCGCTTCCCATTTACGGAATTATTTGACCTATATTTGGACACTTGGTATTGATGACCTGAATACTTAGGAGTAATATTTAGCCCAATTACTGTAGGTGTATAGTTAAATTACTTTTTTTTTATTATGTTACATCCAAAAATTAAATACAACAAATGAGAATATAAGTTACTTTTCCAAATGGTTAATTTAGCAATGGAACAATACATAAATCAAGGAAAGCAACAAAGACAGGGTTAGGGATCCATTTTCACATGAATATTGAATGGAAAAAATATCTCAGAGCTTCCTCAGTAAAATGCAACAAATAATGGTTTTGTTGTTTCTTATTTTGGACACTTTTTCACTTGATGTTTTCCCTTTTTCTGCAGCTCAATTTCTGCCTGTACGTCTTGGCCAGCGTGTACAAGCGCGCCCAGAGGCCAGTGGACTTGGAAGAGGCCAAAGCCGGAGGTTTCGTGACGGGTTACACCCTCAATGGTGACCCCATATTCAGAAACCCCTGCTCCTCCCTGTTCCTGCCTCTGCTGCCCAACATATTTGCACTAATACGGTACACCAGACTTTTATCAACTGCGTCATGACTTTAAAGGAGACGTTATAATGGAGTGAATGGAGTCGCTTCCGTCATTACCGTGTGTGGAATGATTGGCACAAACTCTTAAAATTGTAAAGCGCTTTAGGTGCCCTTGGTCTGTAAAATGCGCTATATAAATAAACATTACTTACTTACTTAAATGCAGCTGCAATATAAGAATATTTTGTATTTATTCAGTGCCTGCAAGAATGTCACTGGCAGCAGTCAAAACGTGTTCAAAAGTCCTCATCCAGCACCTCACTTCTGAATGTTTCATTATGAGGACAGTGCGTGTGAGAAATAATAATAATTATCTTAATTGGCGTCACCACAAAATATTGTTTGATAAATACTTTTTTTTAACCCCCCTCTTACAGCAGATTTTTCAATGGAATAAGCACAAAATGTTGTGTTAAAAAATTACTACTGCACTACTAATTGGTAAACCCTCATTCAAGTCAAAATATATTGAAATCAAGTCAGATGTTTTCATTTGTTGCTGCCTTTTTTTCTTTTGCAATGGACTAAAATAATTGCTGTGTTTGTCGTCCCATGATGAGTTGCTTCTTGAATCCTTGTTCTTGTTGTATTTGCAGAACACAAAACGTGCTGTTCTCCCCAGAATACAAGGCCCGTCTGAGTGAGACGTACTCGGAGGCGTTCGAGCTGATGGAGAAGGAGAAGAAGGTCATCCTCGGTCAGAAAGAGCCTCCTGTCACCTCACTACAAACTCATGATGTTATTTTTACATTTGTTTGTCTCTGTTTTTAGGGATTGTGCAGCCAGTGTTTGACATTTATGACTCTCCGGTGCTAAAAACCAACCTGGACCGAATGCAAGGGTTCTTTTCCTCTGTGTACGACAACTGGTGAGAAACTACACTTTCACAATATCTGAAAGAGATATTAATACTTTGAATACTTTCAAATGATTATTTAATGTATTCCAACAGTCCCACAGCCCAGTGCTTGGTAGTACAAGTTAAAACATGAAGTTTCTTCGGTCATGCAACTAAATACCATTATTATAGGGCGACAATAGCTCAGTTGGTAGAGCATTGGCCTTTGGGCCAGAAGGTTGTGGGTTTGAGCTCACCACGGAACTTTCTCCACCGACTCACAATGATCTCTGCTGTTGTTGTGTCCTTGGGCAAGACACTTAACCCCACATTGCCTGAAGCTCCAGCTGAAAAATCAAGGCTGTATCGTCACTGACAGAGCAGCCATCCTCCTGTGGACTCACCACCTGCAGGAGGATCAGTGAGGGGCTGGGTTCACTATGCTCGGTTCATTTTTCGGTTCATTTTTCAAAAAAAAAGTTTTGTCTTTTTAATAAACACAGCTCATGTGGACTCGGCACCTGCTCTGACTGCCCCCCCTGACCTAGAAATGAATTAAGGGGAAGGAAATGGATGGATGGATGGATGGAATATTCCATCCATCCAATTATGTCTATTTAACATAATTAATGAAAAACAACACAAAGTGCAACATAAGAAGGCACTTTATGAGGATATTTACTCTCATATATTACACCACCTTCCTGATTCGAGGAGGCGCTCCATTCTGGGCCCAGCCTCATTCACTGCATTTATTTAATTTTTGGCATTATCAGTTGTGACTGGGATATTAGTACTGGGCCTTTGTCTTCCATTCCTCCGCTGCTTGTGTCAGTACCTGCGCTGTGTGACTGTCGTAGAGGGGGCGTGTCTGCAGCGCCAGACTTTTCATCTCCCAGTCTGCGGTGATGAAGTGAGCGGTTCCGCTCATGGATCTATTATAGGTTCCGCGCGGGACGTCCAAGCGTCAGTCGTGAGCGCAGCTGAGGATGCGCGGGAGAGTTGACTTTAGCCCGGTCTGACTGTGCGTAAAGGAGCTGCTTAAATGCCGCGACAATAGGTGGTCGTTGAGACGCTTTTTTCACTCATGTCTTTCTTGTGCCACAGTGCTTACACATCGTGACAGTTTTGTCGAATATTAATTATCAGTGTAGTTACAGTGAAGCCAAAATGCTCTCATACTGGGGATTTAAATGACGCGGGGCTTTCAAGCATCTCCGTTCCTCCGCTCGCAATGACCGCGCTGTGTGTGGACTGAATAACGTGCGCACAACTTTTTTTTCATAAATCAAACCGCGGATCACGTCTGTACCGAACCGAAGACGTTGAACCGAACGGATCACGGATCAGTGATGAACCGTTGCACCTCTAATCAACAGTATTACAATATGACATTTTTAGGTCTTTTTTTATATAAGACAATATAATATTGTTTTCACGTTGCTTATCACTATGGCAACGATCCTCATCATGGATCACTTCAAAACCAAGAAGCAGAAATAAAAACTCGACCTGAAATCTATGGGATTGAGCATTAGATTTAATATAGGTTTATAAAAATGATTTACTTCTTTACCTATCCTCACAAATTCTTCACCGACATGAACGGGGCCGACAGATTGTTTAATAGTTTATAATATCTCTTTAAAGCCGGTGTACCCAACTTTCAAACTTTAAAATTTAACTACATAATAAAAATCCACTGAATTTGTTCCTCACTCTCAGAACAGTTTGGTTCTTGTACTGGTTTTCTATTTTGCAAAAATTAAAAAAAATTCTGAAGAACCCATGTTGTGGTCGGATTTGTTCTCAATATTTCACTGTTAGAAGTCTTTCTTTTCGGACAAGCGACACGTGTTATCTATGAAATATTAAAGTCAGCTCCAGCTTTAATGTCAATGTCCATAAAGTCAAAATGATGACTAAAAATCCATTGTTGTGTGCCTTGTCTCTGCTCAGTTTTCACGCTTTGGCCAATGCGGCGCAGACGATGACACAGGAGTTTTACTCTGTGGAGGGACTGTGCCAGGAGATCAAAACTTCTGTGTTCGGATCTCTGGACCACGTGCCGGACCACCGACTGCGGCCCATCATCCATATCCTTCACTGAAACTGTTCATCAAATAATCGCAAACTAATCAATTTGTGAAATAGTTATAATTTAGTGATTGATGAATAACTTTTTAAACCTTTTATAGACCTGAAGGGACACTTTGTAATTCTACGGTTCCTCTTTTATGAGTCCCCAGATTAAGCAGATGAGGCTCTAATTTGGGTTGCCAGTTTTTTTGTTACTGGTTTTGGCTCTTAACTTTTATCTAATTATGAATGTTATGTATATATAAATACATTTCTTTAAGCAGGAGGTTTTCATCAGTAATTAGTGCTTAGGAGCAAGAAGATTCTGGTAACGAAAGTTGGATTGTAAAAACCCAATGAGAGTGAACATTACATTATGTCCTTTTAAATTCTCGAATGACTGCAGAATGAAACTAAGAGAATGAACAAGGTATTTGTTCAATGTTTACAAAGTATTTTTAATTCAAAGCCAAATTTAATAAATTAATCTCTATGACAACGTTCTCCAGGGGCATCCCATGAGCTTTGTTTTGGTCAAATGTTAACAACTGTTCATTGACCTTCCTGGATCTAAACTTCTAATGGATGAATCCCACTGGACCTTACACCCTGCTCTGTGTGAAATCTGGTTCATTTCTCTTTAACTCTGGTCAACGTGTCTTCATGACAAAGCTGGTGCAGTCGTGTCCGCCGGAGCACTACGAGAGCCTGCTGTGCCCTCTGCTGGGGCCGCTGTTTACCTACATGCTGGAGGTCAGGACTCTCTCACAGTCAAACTCCTCTTACAAGTCTTCATGACAATAATAACACACGCTGTCTGTTCTGCAGAGACTGAATCAGAAGTGGCAGGTCATCAACCAGAAAAGTTCCAATGAGTGAGTACATACAACATAGGACGGACGTGACGCTGCTTCATTGTGTCTATATTCTCCTGTTTTTCTCATTTATATGTAAAACGGCTTGCTTTCAATTACACTTACACACACACACACTCATCATTTGTCATGTTTTTTAGGGAATATAAATCATAAACATAGATAGATGAAAACATAGAGGGAAAAAACTTTGCACACTAAGAACACGATGCATATTTTGGCATAAAAGTGCAGCCTTAAAGAAGATAATGACTTCACTTTTAGGGGTTTTAATACTGAAAATGAGTTATCTTCATTGCCCTCTGCTGGCAAAAGTCTGCATGGTCATATCCATACAAATGCACCAACATAATTAAATTCTTTTTGAGGTTTTTTTATAGATTTTTAACCTTTAAATAAGCAATGACAGAAAATCTCCCTCCTCTGGACCCTGATTACCCGGCCGTAATCTTTCCGTACTGAGTCCTCCTCAAACCTCATATTTCCCTGGAGCACTCCACTTCACTAAGACTGTGTGAATTCATTCATTCACTGTGAATTTGCACTGATAGCAATAATTAATTGCTTTAAAAGAACTTGATCAAATCACATTTATTTGTGTTTCATGCAAAATATTGGGGAATAAGCCCGCGGCCGACTGGCAAATTTTTATTTTGCCTTGGAAGCAAAAGGTTTGCGCACCCCTGTTTAAAGTGGCCACCTGTTGTGTCTCCGTCGCTTTTGTGTACTGTGTTTAAAGTTTCGTCACCTTTGTCAAGTGTAACATGTGTGACCCCTGTGTATGTGTGTGTCCCAGGTGGACTGAAGACGACGGCACCTCGCCATGGCGATCCACGGACTCTGAGCTGTCTGATGAAGAGGCGTCACATCCTTGGAGAGTGGAGGTTTCTCTGTTCCAGAGCCACAACACCCGCAGCTCACAGACGACTCTGAGGGTCATTCTTTTGCTGTTCCTTGACAGATTCAGAACAAGTTTCAGTACCCTGTCTTTTGCCATGTACTCCCTGTGTAACCTGGACCAGCAAGCGCACTCAGACCCAGAGAGGCCATCCTCAGAGACCTGCCAGAGTTCCCCTCATGGGCGGAGTTTTGAGCCTCAGAGCCTCCTGTATCCAGAGGGCAGAAGAGCCACATAGCCCTAGCTCCCGCCGGCTGCAGCACCTGCCTTTCACCCCTGCACATGTCAACACTCACTTCAATGGCATGCTCCAACACACACATACCGGTGGGAGTTTAGAGCTCAGAGAAAGTGTTTAATCTCTACAATCTCAATAACAGCGTTTCACCACACAGTCCAAAACCTCTGACAGACCTGACCAGACCCCAACCAGACCCCAGCGTGAGACCAGGCCCAGCGCTGTCTGGAGGCCCTCAGGAGCAGATTGTGGACAACAGCCACTCCACTGGTGGTCCCCCAACAATCTTCGCTCTGCTGCGCTCGGGAGCCAAGAGAGACAGGAGGAGGACCAGTTTTCTGCCACCACCTATGGACTGTTCAAACTCTGTGGAGGGAGGTCATGGCAAGCCAGGAAGGAGAGAGGAGTCACTAGTGCATCCTGACAGTCCCAGTGCAGATGATGAAGGTTCACTTCGACAGTCCCAAGAGAAGGAGGAGTCACCACGACTGTCCCAAGAGAGGAGGAGGAGGCGGTCCAACACGACTGTTCCCAAGAGGAGGAGGAGGAGGCGGTCAACCACGACTGGCCAAGAGGATAGAGAGGAGCGGTCACCACGACTGTCCTGGGGAGAGGAAGAGAGGTCACCCACGACAGTCCAAGAGAAGAGAGGTGGACTTTGAGCTCCTGGACCAAAGTGAACTGGACCTGGCCGCGAGGAGCTATACGCGCTCTCCAACATCACGAAGCCTTCTTTTGTCCCAGGCCTCTTCACACGCTCTCTGTGCCCTGAGCTCAGCTGGTCCTGGATCATGTACCCTGTGCCTCTAAAGCTGGAGGATGTAACATTGAAGCTGGTACGTAACATTCAAACTTCAGCAAAGACATCCTCTCTCAGTCCCAAAGAGTCAAATAGTGACCCTACAAACCGCATGCATATCACCAAATTTATGAGGCTAAAGTATACGTCCCCCAACTTAAACCTGACTTGGACCTGGCCGCTGTGTTGATGAACCTCTCAACACAGAATCTGCTTTTTTTACAGTTTCAGATCATTTAAACTCATTCTCTACTTGTATGAATATTGAAGGTACATTAATTGATGTCATGAAATCACTCAACTAACACATCTATTATTACTTACAGATACAACTTTTCTCAAACATAAAAACTATTTATTTAGGTCTTTGATGAATGGTTGAAAATGTTCCGTTTGATTCCCTTTGACTGACTGTAAAGTTGGGATAGTAGACCTCAGATGTTGGACCCGTTGGCCTTTACTCGGATTGTAGACTCCGAGAGTTGGGACCGTTGCCTTGTCATGAGTATGTTTACCGTTGGCCTTTTCCTGAGCACAAGAGAGATTGAAAATGTTGTTTTCAAAGCCAGATTGTTGAATATGCTAACAACAGTTTTCATGCAGTGGAAAACTTATGACCAACACTTCCCTCTATGGGTGGATTTGAGGCATTACCCTCTGCTTATATAATTGTACTTAAAGTCCATGTGACCCACAATCTGAGAAGAGTTTTGAAACACCAATTATTATGTATGTATTTGTATCTTGAAAGACAACAACATGAATCATTTTAAAATCAGTAATTCCGTTAGGCCCAAACAAACACTTTAGCACGTTTCCACCATCCCGACTCGGGGAGGAGAGCTGTGCTTGGTCTCATTTCAGAAGGATGGACTTCGCACCTGAGGTTGTTTCGCGAAGTTACGAAAAGGCTAGAGAAGTGCCTGACTAACTGAAAGGTTTTGTCATGAACCCTGTTGTTTTTTCCGTAACTAGGATACTGCTTTGGTTTTCCACTCAAATAGACAACTGAACCTGATTCCGACCAGGCCATCAGTGGAACCAGCTCTTATTGAAATACTCAAGACAAAGTGTGACTTATCATCAGTGAAATACACAAAATTGGTCCGTAGACAAACAAATGAATGCCAACTGCTTGCGTCGTCAAACATGTTTACTATGGTAAGCTGCACTGGCCCATTTTGATTTGAAAACCGAAAGCGTGTGTGTGTAATTTCTGGCCCATGTGTGTAACCAGTTTACGCACTTTAACCTTATATCTCTTTTGCACAGTGTCCCTCTGTCTCCCTCCTCGGTTCTGAGTGTGAGTGTGTGAGTGTGTGTGTGCGCGGTGTGCTGTGGTTCCTCTGCCCACACTTGTAGATGTATAGTGGAGATAAGTTGTATATACTGTGCATGTGTTTTTATCTCTGTTTCGCACAAAGTCTAAACTGTACAAACGTGGTGTTCTGTGGCCTTCAAAGGATCTATTTTCTAATTTCTCCTTTTCCATGAAGCGTTCATTTTGCTCTTATAACAAAAAATAACTTTGGCATCAAACATTAATGTGTGGAGAAATAATAAAAGACAAACTGACCTTTAACTGTTCTTCTGTTTCCTGGTGAGGCCATAAAGAAGTATGTCTGTTGTGACTCGTGAAAGAGAGCACAGACTGAGGACAAGAAGTTTGTACAGCGTAAAACTGTGGCTTAGTTCTCAACTCTGAACATTTAAAGCGTTTTTGTGACCGTGGTCTGTAAAATGTCGCTTTATAGCTAAAATTAAATACTACTTATGTTTTTCAATCAATGTGCTGGGCCACAGAACTGGAGGGGTCAGACCCTTTGACCAAGCCTCAGTCCTATGGGTATGTGTCTCCTGAATCTGCAAGACCTTTTCACGGAACTCATCAACGTCTGACAGAAAATACCAGATCCATGAAGAATCCGACTGGAACTGAGAACAGACATTCTGGGATGTCCTGGAGACCTAGGAAGAGGAAGGACGAGGAGGTCAGCCAAAGAAGCCAAGTTAGTATGGAAAAGTAGTACAGTAGCAGCAACAGTGCTGTGTTTCTGACCAGAGCATAGAACCCTGCAGACAGCCGTCCTCAGGACTGTCCCAGGCCTTCAGAACACTCAGCATTGCATGGGCACAGCACCGCGCCCCCATGTGATGAGAACGGCAACTGAAGCTCCCCGATTTACACCACAGTCTAAAAACACAAGACTGGAATCGGTGAAGTGTTTACTAGTGTAGCATTGAGCTCAGAGAAGTAAGTTGTCATAAAGTCCTTCTCTACATATCCCTGTTGTTTTGATTTGTATGCAGTTTTTGGAAAATTCCACCATACCTACCTGATCTGTGAGAAGTGGTGCAGAGGCACCCCACACCATCAGGGGGGGGAACAACACTTCTGACTCCATGATAAACCTCATCTCTCTTAATGTCCACTAAGGAAGAACCACAGACATCGCCCCCAAACAGAACACGCGAACATCTGCAACCAGAGTGTAGTAGTATTTTTATATGATTATTATATGATTTTTAGTAGCAACATAGTAATACTACTGCCGGAGCTTCTACCACCTACCACAAGAAGCAAATACCACTGCTGCAATTACTACATAAGTATTAGCAGCAGCGGTAGTAGTACTAGTATTATGAGTAAGTTAGCAGAATTTGTAACTGTACCTTTCACGCTGATCTCCAGCTCTCTGTGCAAGTCTGGACTCGGCGAAGGTTCACCAGTGTGTATGCCGTGGTGATAAATCTCCTTCTGTTAAAGGCGTGGCCACTGGGCGAAGAGGCGGAGCTTTCTGATTCAGGCGTGGCTTGAGAACAGCAGGACCCAGCGTTTGACCCAGAGCACAGGAGCAAACGCCTGTACAAGCGAATAGGACAGGTCTGGTCCGGGTCCTGTTGATGAATAACCCCACGTCCTGGTCCCGTCCTGGTCCACGTCCTGAGTCCACGTACTGGCCACGTTCCTGTCCACGTCCTGGTCCACTTCCTGGTTCCACCGTCCTGGCCACGTCCCTGGTCCACATCCTTGTTCACGTCCTGGTCATGTCCAAGTGGGTCCAGCAGTCAGACAGTCTGCTTTGAGAAGGGCCTCACTCTCAGATGTGTGGACTGACACCTCAGAACAAGCAAACCCATCCAGAAGGATCATCTCCAAAATAAGGAAAAACTATTTGTACACAAGTCTCAGAGGTCTGCTTCCCACGAAGAGCTCAAGACCTGGAAGAACCTCTTCCTCTGCAAGTACAAGTGAAGGAGGAAGAACTGGTGTAATCATGGAGCTGCTAGGTCTTCTTCTGTGTCCATCTGTAAGCTCTGATAAGCTCCTGGTCCAAACCTGGTCTGGTCCTGGTACTGTCTTGGTCCAGATGGAATAGGTGCAGGGAGAGCAGAGGGTATTGTGGGAGAACTTCAGGATCCTGAAGAACTGTGAGATTAAGAACGGAGCGAGTGGACGCAAAGCACTGAAACAAAAACATTGAAAACCTGATCTAAAGCAGTCACATTGTGGGTCTAACGGGTCTAAACCAAGTCTTAAACAGGATTAAAGCAGACTAAAGCATGTAAACTGAATCCAAACGAGACCTGCAGATTCCACACGTAGCAGGGGCTTGATGCCCGTCAGTCGCACTTCCTTCCTCGTGATGCTGATCCAAAATGGTCCGCCATGTTTTCTAGG
Organism: Knipowitschia caucasica; assembly: GCA_964034765.1. Lineage (NCBI taxonomy): Eukaryota > Metazoa > Chordata > Actinopteri > Gobiiformes > Gobiidae > Knipowitschia > Knipowitschia caucasica. The sequence goes on along the minus strand of OZ035835.1, from coordinate 13,554,313 downwards.
GAGAATCTTCAGCGTGAGCTCTGTGGGATTCCACCGTCACTTTATAAAAGGCCTGCAACCACAAGAACAACAACCTCACTTTCTCACACGTACGTCTGTCAGCAGTGCACGTGCTAAAGTTAACATATAGTTGAAAAATACAGAAGCTTGCTCATCCATCATCTGTACTTCAGTTTAGCCAGTTTTTCCTGACTTTGTTCTTAATCCAGAGCACTATTTCAAATTTTACGATTTAAGATTTTAACTTGTGGGTGTGGTTGACCACATCATGGCTAACGCGTTATCACACTAAGGTCTGCTACAAAGTAGACAGAAATAGTGCATCCCAAAGACAGAACAGCCAATCACAACAGAGCAATGTGGTGTATTCAATTAAATGTAGAGAAGTAGGAGTGAACTGACCATATATTGGAGAAATCTAAACCAAACTCTACAGAAACTAACGTGACCAACATCGTAAGAAAATGCAAGCGGGCCAACATCCGGGCTGTACATCTCCACCTCAAGCCACCAACCACCCCGTGAACGACATCCGAGGTTAAAATCTGGTGCGAGACCAAAACTGGATTGAGAGGAGGGTGAGATATGCCATTTATGAGAGAAAATACAAACCTTCCCGAAACAGTGGGGTCGGTTTTACGAATTGTTATTTGCCTCGCATCTAAGACAATGTCCTTAAAACAACTTCCTATCAATAGATAAGGTTATCTCAGCAGAAGGCAATCTCACTCTCTGCAACAGCTGCACGGCCTGGGCTGGGAATCAGCACCCTCCAAATCTGAGGCCATGGTGCTCGACCGGAAAAAGGTGCCTTGCCCTCCCTGGTGGGTGGAGAGGTCCTTCTTCAGTGGAGGAGTTCAAGTATTTCGGGTCTTGTTCACGATGAGGAAGATCGTGAGATTGACAGGCGTATCGGTGCAGCGAGCGCATGATGCGGTTCTCTGTAACGGACCGATGTGGTGAAGAGAGACTGAGCCGAAATGCAAACCTCTCGATTTTACCGTCAATCGTCGTTTCCCTCCCTCAGCTTATGGTAATGACCGAAAGAACGAGATCGCTGATACAAGCGGTCGAAATTAGCTTCCTCCGCAGAGTTGCTGGGCGCTCCCATAGAGATAGGTGAGAGCTCAGTCACACGGGAGGAGCATCGGATAGAGCCACTGCTACTCCACGTGAAGAGGAAACCAGTTGAGGTGCTCGGCAATCTGTTCCTGATTGCATCCTGGGACGCCTCCCAGGGAGGTGTTTTCCGGCACTTCCCACCGGGAGGAGGCCCCGGAGAAGACCCAAGACAACGAGGGACTATGTTCTCAAGCAGGCCCTGGGAAAAGCCTTTGGGTCCCCCCGGAACAGCTGGAGGAAGTGTGTGTGAAGGGGAAGTCTGGGCGTCTCTGCTTAGACTGGCTGCCACCCGCGACCTGGCAACGGGTGAAGTGGAAGAAAAAGAATGGATGGGCAATTAGTCTCTCACTCCTCATAGAACAGAATGGGCCAGTACCTGAGCGCATGCCAGACCTATTGTAGCATATTTTTAGGGGAAACCGAGTACCCTACGCAGACATGGGGAGAACATAAACTCCACTCCATAAAGGCCCTGGTCCACTGGGATTTGAACCCGGACCTTCTTGCTGAAGGGGACAAGAACCGTACCGCCCGTGCTTTTGTGTTCTCTATATGGTGGTGGGGTTCTACCTAAAGATGCTAGAAATTTAGCAAAACCTTATTAGGTGATTGAGTCCTATGCTAAAGACAATGGCCCGAAGTGATTTTTTAGTTTAGGTAATTTTTGGATCCCATACATAAACAACTTTACCCAATCGTAGAGAAAATGCTATAACAAAAAATCGGCTGTACAACTCCATCCAAGGCACCAACCACACTGAACGACACAGAGGTAAAACAATCTGGCTCTGACAGTCATTAGTTTTGAGAGAGGAGTGAAGAAGCAATCCTCAGCAGACAATCGTCATGCTAATGAGTCAAGAGTTTATGCAAATGAGTTAGAAATCGTCAGCCCTGAGGCAGACCTTAGATAAATAAGATTGCTTTATTATCTCACAGAGGAGAAATTTACATTTCACATTTGGCATGGATAGAGACACTCAATTGAGCCCCATAAAAGGGGGAAATGTGCAAACATGTTACATGCTGGATATATGTAGCAATAAAGTGACAAAAATTATGTACAACAAAAGTGACAAGTGTCAATTGAAACAGGTCAATAGTAGTGGCAGGTTTTCACACAGTGATCATTTAAAGTGACTATTTTACAGTCAGACAGCGAGGGGATAAAGCCCGCGGAAGCCGCTCCTTCCTACCCGAGGGTGCCTCAGTCTTCCACTGAAGGTAGCTCCTCAGCTCCTCTACAATCCTGTGCAGGGTGGGGAGGTATTGTTTATGATGGAGGTACATTGGCTAGCACCCTCCTGTCCTCACCTCTCCACAGAGTCCGAGGAGGAGCAGCCAACGTGGAGCTGGCCCTCCTGTCCAGCCTGTTCATCGCTTCTGTCCCACTGTGCTGCCCGTGCCCAGCACAACGCAGCGTAGTAAATGGCCAGAAGCTACCACAGAGTCATAAAACTGTCCTGAGCAAGGCCTGCTCACTCGCGAAGACCTCACCTCCTCAGAAGGAAGAGGCGACTTTGCCTTCTTGTGCAGGGCGATTGTATTATGGGACTAAGTCATTTATTGTTTAATGTGACCACCCAGGTACTTGAAGCTGTCCCACCAGCACAATGTTCCTCCCCCTGGATGTTTCAGCAGCGTGTGGGAAAGTGGTGTTCTCCTGAAGTCCGATGACCATCCCCTCAAATGTTGGATAAGGAGTTAGCCTCAGGATTTGGGTGTGTCTAACCACTCCACAGGTTATAGATCTCCAACACGCGGCTGAGCTTTCTTCCCTTGAAAAAGGTTTCTTTGGATAAAACAAACATCGGAAAACCCACAAACTGAATATACAGATGATGGTGAGCAACCTTCCTTTTTTATGGACTAATCCCTGTACGTCTGAGAGCTTACACAAACTTTTTGTGAAAATATGTTGGAGTGTCCTTATGTGTCTGTAAAGTCTGTAATTGCCGTAGGACATTATAACTGATTCCCTCTAGTCCGGTGCGGGGGGGTGGGAGTGGGGTGTTGGGGGCTCTGGTCTCTCTAGAATCTCCCTTTGGGTCTCTTTGCTTGGTTTTTCTCAGGTCATTCCACTAGGTTCCCCGTGTGGTTCGGGAATTTTTGCTCACGCATTCTTGTATCATTTTGACCCCCAAAGTGTAGATCTAGCGAGGACCCAGTGGGGGAGGGTCCCCAGCTCAAAAGTGGCCTAAATGACGTCGCTGACATGCATGCAATACCACCACTCCGGAGCCGATGGGGGTGGACCCAGAAGAAGAATTAGCCAATGCTAACATATAGCGATGGCAGACCTCTCAAAACGCTTTACAGGATGACCAAAAGTTGGCTCTTGGCCCAAAGCTCCGTTCCCATTTGTGTCAAAGCGAGGGGGTGATTTTATTTGGTCCACTCGAGTTTACTAGCTGTGAATTTGTAAGTCTCTCGTTCAAATGACTGAGTTTTGCGCCGGCTGAGCAATGCGCCAAATTGCGTTTTTTTCACCATTTTCTTGTGGGCGGGACCACTCGCGCCATTTTGGCTTTCTTCACAGAAGAGCACATTTTTTGGCCCATTAGTATTAGATAGCAATATGGCCTACGTGCAGGACTGTACAAGGACTCTACAAGGACTCCATGTTATGACTATGATGTGACTGTCTCTTTGTAACACGTATGTCTTTCGATGTGTGACCGTGACAATGACTATATAAACTGTGTACTGCCTTTATTCTGTCTGAGGAAAGGAAACAGAGTAAACCAGTGGAACTTGAGAGCAACTTAAATAAACTTCCAGAGTTTGGCACACCACGATCCGTCTCTCTCTGCTAAATCCTAACAGATTTGGTGGAGAATGCGCGGCTCGGTTTGTGCCATTCTCTGGATTGTTTTGAGGGAGTTTGCTTTGTTTCTTTTTCTCGGCGTGGGAGAGCTGAGAGTGTCTGGGGCCTGGGAGCGGTCCAGCAGGCTGGAGAGGCGACCGGCTCCGGGACTCTTTTTCGCTGTCTCACTATATTTTTTTGTGTCCTGTTTTTTGGACTTAGCGTTTCAAATTGTTTTCCCATGTCCGCATTCCGGGGATTTTTGACGTGCGATTGGTCTCTGCCGATGGAAACTAGTTCCCGGTACTAGTGAGCGCTGGTTCATGATCTGGAGACCTGGTTGGACGTGGAAAAGCTGATATTTGGTGGACTTCTGACGGTGCCTGGGCCCTGTTCAACAAAAGGTAAGAGCGGACACCTGTTTATTCAAAGTCTGCTAATTGAGTGAACTAAATTATGGTCCTTTTTTGAGGTCCACCAAATGTCTAATATCTATAGATAAGATTAGAGAGAGAAAGGAACCCCTGACGTATCGGGGTCCCTGTCCTTTGAAGTAGTCAGGACAGAGAGAGAAAGGAACCCCTGACGTATCGGGGTCCCTGTCCTTTGAAGTAGTCAGGACAGAGAGAAAAAGGAACCCCTGACGTATCGGGGTCCCTGCCTTTGGAGTAGCCGGGGCAGAGAATAGAGAATAGAAAATAGTTAGTGAAACCATGGTGTAAAATTAAAAGTTATTATAAAAAGGGAAATGTGTTAAGGAGGCCTTTGTTACAAAAGCTTTGAAATTGACGAATTTCAGGCTGATAAATGACAAAAGTAAAGAAGCAACAATATTTCAGTGATCACGGTTTAAATTACATACAGAAAAAGGGAGTTTTTTTTGTTTTTTAGTTTGTTTTTGGAGTGAACAGAGTTCACCGGAGAATGCAGAGTTTTATCTAAAGTTGAGCTATGAGAGCTTTTGTGAGATATTTACATTTTTTGCCGAGTTTTATCTACAGTTGAGCTATGAGAGGGTTGTATCCAACAGTTGTTTTTGTTTTTTAGAAAGAGATTTTGAGTTTAAATTAGTTTGCTACCTCGATAAAATAGAAGCGTACGTTAAAGACAAGAGTGCCTTTTGTTACTAGTGTGGAAAGTGATCACTTCTAGATTTGGATGACAAAAGTATAAAGAACAACATCAGTTATATTCGCTTAACAAAGTAATCTTGAAAGTTCTTCTTCTGTATCTTTTTGCCTGTGTGTGCACATCTCTATCTGCTGCCGTTGTCAGGGAAACGGCCCCCTCCTTCGCTGCTCTGGCTGTGAATCTGAAGCAAAGCTACTGCTTTAGGAATTTGGCTTTTCATAGTTGTTATTCCGTTAAATTTGCTAAATTTGCCATTTGAACATTGTGTTAGACACAGTTAAACGTTTTTAAACACCATTAGTGAAGAAGTTTTTGAATTAGTATGTTTTTGAAACCCAAAGATTAGTACAAAAAGCTTTGCTTTTCTTTTTAAATCTGCTGCTTATTTTGTGAGTCCATTATTGTATCTCTGATATATTTCATAGCTGTTTGTGAGAATTTTTTTATGTATTTTTTATTTTAGTTACAAAAGCCGTTTTTCAAACATTTAAATTAGAATCTGTTAAAAGTGATTAATGATTGTAGACTTCGTCTAAAAAAGAAAGAGGGAATTAGGCTGTAAAAGTATTATATTATTAAGTTAAACTACCCAATTCACCCAATTCACATTCAAGTGGTGACTTTTGTTTTTGTTTTGACTATGCACCTGACCTTCCTCCTGCTGCAGATGCACGCAGCACAGGAGCCTGGTCTAAAATGTGCTCCAATTCATACTGACTTCATTTGAAAAATGCTGCAATTATTTTAAATTAGTAGAATAGATGCTGAGATAAATAAGTGTAAAAGGGAAAGTCCATAAAGTGAAACCCAAGATGTTCAAGATTAAAAAAATCACACAGTACAAAAGTACATAATACATATTTTAAAGTTTGAAGGTTTAAGAGATTTGAGTCTTGTTTTTTTATATTGAGAGTTTCTGGTTTTAAATGTCATCATTAGTAAGATAATAAGTAATCTTTATTTACATAGCGCTTGGGAAAGCCAAGAGCGCTTCAAAATTGTTTAGACTTCAGAGAGAAAAACAATCTCATTCACAATCTCTGTTGTTTTTAATTTGACTATAAGGTTGTTTTCCAGAACCAAGAGCACACACTGTACAGGGTCACTGGACAGCAGGAGTGGACACTGGACACCAAAGCCCACCCAGCCACAGGTCACAGAGCTAAGAGCAAAGGGAAATGCCACCTCTACGCCCCTCCCCCCACTACAGAAGTAAGTGGGAGTGAGACCGGGGCCACAAAGTGGAGGTTTCTGGAGGCAGTGATGGGTGGAGCGTCAGGTAGAGACCTAGAGGGAGTTGAAAGTGTGTCCAGTTGGTTTACATCACCACAGTGTGACCTTTGACACCTACAGGTGGTTCGAGGAGTCTTGAGAAACAACCCCAAAATTCACACACACACACACACACATACACACATACACACACATTCACATTTACATATAGATACATGAAAAAGCAGAACATGAGAAAAAAGCATTTTAAAAGTTTACTCCAATGTAAACACATATTTTTAATTGTCTATCACTTGAATCTTTAGTTGAATCAGTATTTTTTGAGACCAGAAATGTTCATTTGAATTCTATATTGTCATGGACATAATTGACCTCTGTCCTGACACTTTTGATTTGTTGATTTTGTACTGTGTGAAGTAATTACATTTATTAGAATTAGATCTGATAAAAACACAAATTAGAGAAGTAAACTGCGCTTGCTTTTGTCTAAGGGACATTAGCAACAGCATGAATAGAAATTGTCTTTAAAGTAGAATCAAATTGACTTAACCATAGAGAGTAACTACTGCATAACAAGCTGTGTACAGGAACTGAGACACTGCACCATTGACCAGAAGTGCATCGCAAATGACCTGATGTGCTTCAAGTGAAAAGACTGTATCTGGAGATCCTGATGTGCATCTGGAGAGACCAGAACCATGGCTTGGACCCTACTGATGTCCAAGATGACCTGACCTGATGACGACTGAGACTCACCCTCAGGGGACCCTGAGGACCTGAGGATCTGAGAGAGAGAAAACTGGGGAGTGATGTTTATATTTTTGAAATCATACATAGATGAGTGCTAAATGAGACAGATACTCATGATTCTTTCTTTTGTTTTTGTTTGTCCCTAGCTTCTGGACATCTGATGATCTATTGGACACAGCCATTTGCAGAACAAGAACCAGCCAATGAAAACGTCTATTGCCGATGCTATTGCTACAACCAGAACCTGTGACCAAATGCAATATAAATGTTAAGTATTCAGACATCTGACAGACAAAAACTTTGAAAATGATAAAGTATAAGTATTGTAGCGTTTTAGTAGATGTTAAATAGTAGTAAAAGAGTAGAATTTGACTTCCTTTGTTGTTCATAAACATATTTCCACATAAGAGTTAAAATAGTACCCTACAATGTTATCCTTTTGATAGATCAGCTATAATATTAGAATCAGAGTTATGTTACAGCCATTAAAAGTGACAGAAGTCACAAATTAGAAAAATGCCTTGACTCAAGCTGCAGCCGAGCTTTGGAGTTAAAAAATAGAGTAAAAATAGGAATAGATAAATGCATCAACCATAAAATAGAGAATATTCTTAGCCAGTGCTAATATCAAATGGTAAAGGGACCATTTCACAAGCATTTACTTCAAAAGTAGATAAAGTTACTTACAGTTTATGTACAGTTTTATTAGATACTTGTCAAATTCACTTGTGTTCACACATGAGTGAATGTTGACAATACAAAAAGTTCATATGAGTGTAGCCTAGATTAATGCCTAGATCAATGAAATAGATTAGAACCAACAGAGATTCAAAAGCATTTAAAAGCATTTTGATGTATTTGTGTATAGCACAAAAACACAATAGTAGATATTTAGATATTGAGAAGTTTCCAGCACAAACACCATTGTAGAATAACTGACCCCAACCCCAAACCTGCTCAAATAGATTAGCTCTTGTAAGGATAATACTAATTTGATTAATGATGTACATTCATCCCAAACTGCCTGACAATAATATCTTTAGATAATAAAAAGTAATAAATCACTGACCACTATAGAAGTGTAAATGTTGACCATTTGCCTTACTGTGTTCACAGTTTTATTCCTGAGAATGAGAATAGACATGGAGCAAAATCCCACTAACAATAAGCCACTGATAATTAGAGTATAATACCACAGAGAGATTTATTAGATTAAAATGTATGTTTAAGAATATGGCTCAATAGAATCAAATATGCAAACATATTTGTGAATAGATTAGAATAGTTTTAAACTATAGTGAATAGTGAAAGTAAAGTACACAGTCTAAGATTAAAAAGTGAAAATAATACAGTGAAATAAGTGAAGTGTAGTGTAAACAATTAGCATTAGAATAAAAGTATAGAGTAATAAAAGTGAAATTAGCTTCAAATTTGAGACTCAGCTCGTTTTTGTCTGTGTTTTGACTGAATCTGCTGAGTTCTACTGTGTCCAATAGTTTTTGTTTGTTTTTATTTTTGATTTGTTTTTGTTTGTTTGTTGTTTTTTGTTTGTTTATTTACTTCATTTTTGTTTGTTTGTTTTTTCCCAGGATAGAGGATAAAATCCACTGATATTGATTTGATGATTATGAGTTTAATGCATACATTTTCTTTGTTTTTAATAATTTTTTGAAGTTTTTTTTTTGGAATTTTTTTTTTCTTTTTCCATTTTATTGATTGATTGATTTGAGTGATCACATGTGATTATGTGATCAAAGGGGAGGGTATTAGTATTAGATAGCAATATGGCCTACGTGCAGGACTGTACAAGGACTCTACAAGGACTCCATGTTATGACTATGATGTGACTGTCTCTTTGTGACACGTATGTCTTTCGATGTGTGACGTGACAATGACTATATAAACTGTGTACTGCCTTTATTCTGTCTGAGGGAAAGAAACAGAGTAAACCAGTGGAACTTGAGAGAAACTTAAATAAACTTCCAGAGTTTGGCACACCACGATCCGTCTCTGTCTGCTTAAATCCTAACAGTAAGTTATTCACAAATAGGTGTAAAATAAAAAAGCCAAATATACTAAAATCCATGTTAGCTGCATTTCTTTACGACCGATGGAAGAAAACCCTTTAGAGGCAACATCAGCCCAAACAACAAAAATGAACAAAACCTCTGCTCTGATCCCATGTGTGTGTCACCCATGTGATTTATAACAAGCCCGTGTCCCAGTGCGTCATGACGTAAACGCCGGCACATTAGTGGAGAGGCAGCTGGACGGGGTCTGCACAGCCTGTTGCATGATTGGTAGCTCCCCCATGCTCCACTGCACTCCTGTGGGTGTCCAGGGGAGGGGCCTCGCAATTTGTTAATGGTAATAAATGTTCAGAACAAAGCAAGTCAAGTGTTTCTTCTGACAGATTGCGAAGCTAAAGAAATATATTGTAGTCCATTATCGCCTCTGATAACATGAGTAGGCTATTTCCTGAAGTGGTGCAGGTAAGTAAGGCAGTCTGTAAAAGTCCAAATGTGTTTGTGTGCAATTACCTGAATCAAAATACAAAATGAAAAATGAGCTAACACATACTTGTAATGACGAGCCTCACTATATAAGGGTTTGGGATGAAAGCTGATTGGCTGGATTTAAATATTGCATCGGTTTTATATAGCGCTTTGTTGGACACTCAAAGACGCTTTACATGTGTCATTATTCATTCACTCCATACACAGCGGTGATAAACTACTACTGTAGCCACAGCTGCCCTGGGGCACGCCGACAGAAGCGAGGCAACCAGTATGTGCCATCGGCCCCTCCGACCCCCACCAACCATTCACACACACACCAGACTCATTCTAGGCAATGGGGTAAAGTGTCTTGCCTAAGGACACAACGGCAGTTTGGCACTTTACAGCCGCACCTGCCCCACTGTGGCATCAGGTGTTCCCAGAGGTTAAGTGTCTTGCCAAGGTCGAACCCACGACCTTCTGGCTCAAAGGCTCTACCAACTGAGCTACTGTTGCCCAAATCTAAATACCTGATCCTTTATTTGTTTTGCAAGTGATAAAACTGGATAAAAGCTAAATCAATTTAAGTAAAAAAATATAAATACGCCTACAGATATTAATTTAATTTGTTATAATCTAGTAACACTGTAGCCAGTATGAGATGAAAATGGCAGAAAGGGTTTTTTTGTAAAAGGGCCACAGGATGAAGAGACTTGACCATCGACCCATGACCAGGATTGAGAAACAGTTTTGAGCGGATTCAGGCGAGAATGAGGCTTTAGAATGAGGCATGAGATCCTGTTCTTATAGATTCACATTTGATGGAGCTGAAGATGGCTGAATGTTTACTTTCTCACCAGATGCATTTTGTGCCATATACAGAATTGTGTGCCACGATCACAAATAAATGATAGTTTATTCACATGGCTGGAGTCAGTGACTTGTTTATGTTTAGTTCAGACTTTCCTTTCTGTGTTTTTTAGTTGTGATTACAGTTCTGTAAAGTGCATCCTTTTTTATAGGTTTATAGGTTATTGATTTACTTTATTTAAAAAAAAACATTCAATCCTATTCCTTATCTACTTTGTCACTTGAACGAATTATGATTTTAGATTTAGATTTTACCGTCTTGGTATCTATTGTTTCTGATCTGCTTTCTGAGCCAAACGGGTCATAACGATTCCTTCTGATTAAAGTTCAACGTTTTTAACATTGACATTTTGAGATATTTCTGTGCTGAGTAACAAGTTCAACTGTGTAACTACATTCACACACTGATCAGACCTGTGCCCACACTGATACGATAAGATAAGATAGACTTTTTCTTGATCGCTGACTGGAGAAATGAACATGTCACATTTGGCATAGATAGAATCACTCAGGTTGTGCAAAAGACAGAAAAAGGTTATAATTATGTACAACAACAAAAAGTAGCAATAAAAGAAAGAGTGGCAATAGCAGTGTTTTCAGTCCTCGTGCATTAGTGACTTAAAGTGACTCATTGTACAGTCTGACAAATGGATTCACAGCTGTTTTATGCCTTTGTCTTCCTGAAACGTGTTGTGCTAATGCAACAGGTGCACAGAGAATGCAGCGTCACTGCCAGTAGCCAGCGTTAAATACACGTGTGAGAGCGCAGGTGTACGACGGCCTAATTGGACGGGTATCCAGACACAAAGGTGTGCCTCGGGTGGCTGCTGCTTTGAGCCTAGAACCTTCTTCATCAAACAGCTTTCTGCTCTTGATCCCAACTCCAAGCTCCAGCATGTTTTATCGCATCCTGTATGTTCCGTGTGAAAAACTTCTCTATTTTGTCATTTTGTTCCAATCCGTTGTCAACATTAAGGTTTGCCACCTGCTTGACACCATGAGATTCTCTATGTAGGTTTGCACAGTCAAGTTAGAGGAAAATCTGTGGAAAAGCTAATCCAGATTCACAGTTTGAAAGCACATACAGTTGTGTTTGAAAGTTTACAAACCTAGTTATAAATTTATGATTTCTTTATTATTCATTTCCAAACTTAGTTGTCGTCAAAAAACGTTCCCAAGGGATAATGAAATATATCTTTAAAATACCTGTTTTCCATTTTCAAATTAAAGCAACACTGAGCTGCTCAAATTTGTAGTTGATGCAAGACGGCCCAGTAATTTACAGGAACTGGAGGATGTTTGCTCTAAAGGCAGGGATGTCAAAGTCAAATACATCAGAGGGCCAAAAAGACAAATAAACTACAAGCCAAGGGCCGGACAGTTTCAATGTTTAACTAAACATATTAAAAATATTGTATACAACCTATTGAATCAAGACCTTGTACCGCATTTTGTTTTAATGATTAAATGAATAATCCATTATTTTTGTATGACCTGAACATTGAATGAATAATCCAATATTGTATTATGGCTTTGTGCGGGCCACTTCTAACATCAGTCAAATATCATCCCGGGGGCCAAGATAATTAATTCGCGGGCTGGATCTTGACTTTGATACCCATGCTCTAAGAAGAATGGGCAGCTTTACATCAGAGAGGACACATAACCTCATCCAGAACTACCACTAAAGACTCCAAGCTGTCATAGATGATAGAGGGAAATACACTATTGACAACTGGGGGATGGAGATTTCTGATCAGGGTCAGAAGAGGAGTTTCCAAACCCTAACTCTTATTTGAAGATAGACAATGTGTTTGTTTGACTTTTTTCTTTTTCAAAATCTATTCAGCGCACAAACATAAAATAGTTGTAAATGAGATATTGCAAGACTAAGACTATGTTTATTGCAATACTGAGGTGCAAGAATCAACCCTAGACCCTACTCTTTATTATTTTATTTTTTTCTCTCCACAATCTGTCACAACTTCAGACTAAAGACTGAAGTTGAAATTTCCAAAGGTCAAAAGATGAAGCCTCTGGCAGCATCCCGCACCGCGCATTCCTGCTCCTCATGGATCGATCCGACGCTTATCTGTCAAGGAAGGCGGTGAGTAATTCTTACCATCACAAAAGATGGGAGCAAACGGAAAAAAAAAAACAAGCGCTGACATTCCTGAGATATTCCTCCCGAGTGCATTGCATCTTTGTGGAAAAATGTAACTGCATGCACGCCGCCTTGTTCGGAAAAGTACACAAGTTCCGCTGTCATTCCGGGCTTAGCTGCGCTTAATGGGACGATTAGGAAAGATTTCGCCGCATCCATGAGTCCCAGAGACGCAGGCATGTCAAGGTGGTAATGTGGCCTGCGTGACCTCGGCACACCAGACAGGTAAACACAGGCGGCGTGTCGGCTCACGTCCCACGCTGCAGACAGATCTAATTTTGAGATGAAATATAAACTGTAGGCTGCATCAGGAGCTTGTGAAATTAGGAAGTCAAAAGGATTATAATTATTTTTGTGATATTTCGACATACAAAGACAAATGACATGGGTGAGATTTCAAGAGAGAGAGGCAGTGAATGACGAGGGGTTTGAAAGGAACGTTGATGTTTGATGGTGAATAGGAGAAGAAGATGAGGAAGGTGATGGCTTTGCTGCTGCGGTAGATATGGTTTGCATAAGGACAATGGCAAGAAAATCAGGAAGATGAAGGAAGGAAGAATTTGTAGGATTTAAGAAATGCAAACATAGAAAAGCTTTGGTTGAGTTTACATAATGATAAAATGATTTTAATTTCATATACAAATATTTTCTATGTATATTATGATCTTTTAGTCATTTATTGTACTCATTTTATACTCTCTGGGCTTTCTTTCAACAGAAATGTCAGACAGCAGCCTGCTTGTTGCTTCATAATGTGAATATCAATATTTCTAAATGAAATACAATATACATTTTTTTATTTCAGATTCAGATTCATTTATTTGCCATTTGCAGTAAAACCACATTGGAAAAACTGTGCAAGACTACCCCAGTGTGCACCAGACAGACGACACACACCAGAGCTCTTGCCACGGCGGCATCTTTACGGCGCCATGCAATTTGGTAATATAGATTTTTGTATTTTGTTTTGTTTTGCAGATTTGAACATAAAAATGCATAAATAGTGTTGTATTTTTGTTCACATGGGCTGAGCCTGGGCCTCAATCCTTTATTTTTCAATGAACTGTATTTATTTTTTATTTATGCCAGTTATTTTTTGTTTGTTTCAAAGTTAGGTACTCCAGTTTTAATTAATAATGTTTAACTGCTGAAAAACCTAAAACCCTACATTGTATTGGCTTCTCCCTGACATTGGGTGTGTGTACGTGAGCATATATGTAGGTTATGGTTTGTAGCCCAGAAGCAAAAAAGTGCTGACTCCTGCTATTAGCCAAAGATGTCATCAAGAATGTCATATGTATTCAAAAGGTCCGTACAACACAGCTTTTGTAGGCAGCAGCGGTAAACACCACTCTATATTGGAAATGTGGTGGCGTTCATGGAAATGCACAGTTTAAGGCCATCAAACTGTACACAACGACAAAAAACACAAGTACAGAAAGGCTTCCCGGCCCAGCTTCCCCCATGTGTCACTAAAACAACACGCCGGCTTTGCTAGTTCATTGACCGGGGCAAACGGGGGGTTTTATAGCCAATTTGCAAATGAAAATGGAACAAATCTTTCAGGAGTCAGGCAAAGTCCATTATATAATTTGTGGCTTGTTTGGCGTTTTCACAGAATACAGAACAGCGTCGTTTGGATTAGTTTTTACAGTTTTTTGGAAAATTGGCCTTGCGTAACCAGTTTTTGCCAGAACAGCTAACCGCATGTACTGGGGCTATAACAAGCTGGCCATGGCTACGCTTTGCTTGAGGTTACTTTTCTCCTTTTTACCTGCCTGATGCTGCATTTGGAGGTTTCCTGCACAGAGTGGTGAGTTAGCACTGACACAAGCGCTATTTGATACACTGAGGTTTCCCCTATTGACAGATAATGGGAATTCCTGCAGCGAGCCAGACATCCAGCCAAAAAAAACAACGCAACATTTCAAATGGTTCAAGTTGTTAATAAATTAAGCCAAATGTTTTTGTTCTGGTGTTTGTGTATACTTTATGCCAGCACTATAAAAACAATCAAAGGATCTGCACTTGAAGCTGGAGCACCTACATTTAGCTTCATAAATACTACATTTTGTCAACATGGCGTCTTTGTCGTATTAGAAAGCCTTGTATCTTTTTGCAAATTTGTGAGAAAGAAATATTGTCGTCAGCCTTCAGGAGAAAAACATTATTATCTGTCAATGCCTTTTCACAACGACAAACTCACCATTTATAATAATGTTTTTGTTTTTTTAAGTTGTTTCTTGCTGATGGACTGGTTGGTCAGCCCTCTACCTCGGGGATGACCCGGGACATTTTACAGTTAACCTGACTCTTAGTTGTTTTATTGTTGTATTTATCATGACTTGTTTGATTTTTTCTAATCTGCAAATTTTGTGACGCCCTTGAAGGCTGTTGTGATTTGGGGCCATAAAACACTAAACTGAATGAATGAATTGAACCTTGTTCACTGCATGAAAAGTTCGATTTTCGTCACACTAAACGGCAGGAAATCACGTTCTTTTTCGGGTATCTCAGGCAGTTTTCAAAACGCTTAACCTTGTTAAGTTGCAGCCACACCCAACTCTAATCGCTTTTCCCATAACAATAAACAATAAAATACTTTGATTGAATTTTCTTCTTTTTTTTTTTTTTTTTTTTTTACCTTGAGTCACAATCAGACTTTGAGCTGATTTGCTGGTCATCTATTTTTTCGGACGAAGGCCCATCTCAAGATGTGACAGAGGCCAGAAATACATGCATGTGCGAACTAGTGAAAACGATTATAGATATGTAATAGATACATTGTCCCATTTTTTGCTTTTAAAGTTAGCTTAGCAAAAAAAAAACATTGTTTGTATTTGTATTTGTCAATTGAAAATCTGCCCTGAACAGTGGAAAGCCTGCATCTGTGTGGATAAAAGACCTACACTCATTCTTTATACAGGATTTAAAACATCCAACATCGTTAGAAAATCAAAGCAAGTGTATTCCAATGGGAGCATCAGTGACAACTTACAACACTACAGAATACTGAGGTGTAAGACCCTCTTGTTTCATCTCTGCAGCTGAATATTTCATCACCCAAAACACACACTTTTTAGAGAATTTTTGAACTGGATCCAAAAACATCACAGTGAACATGACATCACAGCGAAAGGAGAAACTTGCAACACATCTGGTGAGCTGCCGATGGCTGTCAAGCAGATGGCTTCAGCACCGCGCTTGTCAAGGCTCTCCTGTCATCACCCGGAGATCGAAAAGTAATTCCTTTGATTATTATACCGTTATTGTTTAGTAGTACTCGCTGAATCACACTTCCAATTGGGTTTATGACGCTATCCCATTTCTCCACTCAAGACAGCACTCAGCAGCACCTTCACTGATAAGAGCTGCTTTCCACATGTGAGAGGCCAATGGAAACATTTACAATGCCAAAGGAGCACGCGTTGGGTTGCCACAGGGACTCGTGAAAGCTCATCCTAATATATATAAAATACTATACTTGCTTAAAATCGCCACCAAAAAATATAAAATGTTCTATATCAAGCTCAGTTTTTTATTAATGTGACAGTCTCTAAATAACTATCTTGGGGATGTTCCCTGTTTTTGTAGCACTCTGAGGTTTCCCTGAAATGTAAAGTGCATTATAAATAAAATCTATTATTATTATTATTATTACTAAAAACAATCAAGCACAATCACCCTGAGTTTGGTAAACGTGAATGATCTGAATGCGTCTATGTGCATCGTGTAGATTCCATAGAAACATGAACCAGTGAGTCATGTTCCATTACAGTCATACTATAGTGTTCAGTCTTACCTCTGCACAGGTTCTGGTCATCTGCGATAAATCCAGGGGTGCAGTGCACCGTGCGGGTACCCTGGGACCCCCCTCGCCCTCCGGGGAACACTCTGGGCGGCTGCGGCTGCACTGGGGCCACTGGTACCACAGGGGGGCCCACCTCTGACACCACATCTGTGGCCTCCTTACTGATGTAGATCACTGCATTCTTGGGGAGGCACAGATACCCCCCAAAGTGGTTGATGCACTGCATCCCACCTTTACAGGCATCATCCAACAAGGCACACTCATCGATGTCTGTAACAAGAGCACAGGCTGAGCCAGCTGACCCTATTGCTATATTGTTCATTTTCTTTATATTTCTAATCGATTTGCAACTGTAAAAGTCATTGGCATGCTGATGCCATGTCTTACCTCGGCACTGCTCTCTCACACTGTCATATTCATAGCCCTCAGTGCACTGTGGATGACAAACAGGTGATAAAAGATACCTGCACACTGTACAGATGAATATATGAATATTTATCATACTTACAGTGTAGGAGATGGGCTCCTCCGCCTCCTGGGACAGGACGTGTGTGAAGAGCGCGCAGAGGCAAACGCAGATGCCCAGCATGTTGAACCAAGCTCCGATCCCCCTGCAGAGAGCCACAAGAACTATTATGAAGTGGAGCCCAAGATCATTTTCGGCCTAACAAGCTGACACGTTTTAATACCCGTTATTACATCACTGATGGCATTGCTTAACGAGTCCCAACATCTCCCGCTGCTGGCGTGATGTTTATGTTGGCTTTTCTCCAGCTAAACCTGTGACTTCAACTGAGTGAAGTGTTTTTCTGCCGCTTTTCTCCAAAAGGATTAGTGCGCAACACGCGTAAAAGTCGTGCGTAAACATGCCCCTGTGCTCCAGCGTTGTTAAATTACATGCCATAGTTGGAATATGATGTAGGTCTCTTTCTTCACAGCACGAATTCTTTAACATGAATTCTAACACATGCATCACTTTATCACAATGCATGACACAAAAACGCCAGTCAGATCTCAGACACGTACCTGGAATACCTGCGGATCTGCGGCTGTCCCTGAAGGTATGTGCTGAGAGTTTATGCCCGCTCTGTGTCGCTGCTGTCGGCCTGAGCAGAGTGGATGTGGATCAGATGTTGCAGGAGCGCAGGCAGGCAGCACTTGGGATGAACATGCCGTGCGTAAAATAGGACATGATGGGGGCGGCGTACCGGGGCAGGTTGTTCTCTCTGCAACATCGCTCCACACTGGCTCCCTCTATGGACTGAAGACCAAATAAGTCACGCATCTGCTCTTCAAGACTTAAAATATATTAACATTTGAAATCACATTTTCATTATAACCATTATTAAGGGTTTGTATAACGTGTCTTGTCTGCTTGCGCGCAACAATAAATCAAATAGGGATGATATTAAAGCTGGGATACCTCACTTTTACCCACAAATAATCCGATGTCTTTGAATGAATAGAAAAAGTCTTGTAAAATACTGTGAACAAATCAGACCACAACATGCTGGCGATAAGAAAGCCATGTGAGTCACTATCTGACGCTTTGACCTGAGTATGTGTGGTCCTCTGTTTTTCATGGTTCTGTCAGAAAAGCTGGTCTAAAAATGTGATAGAGACACAAAAATATGCATGCATACAGTGACTCACATCAGGACTCTTTTGTAGTCAAATGATGCGTGCTGATCTTATTTTCTCACAATTCACTATCACAAGACTTTCAGTTGGGGCAAAAGTTAGGTACCCCCGCTTTATCTCAGCATGTTAATCATTCAAAAAGTCCCAGATATACATTTCTGTTTACAGCATGCCTCTGAGTTGGTGACATCTGCTGTGATTGACCTGGGCAGCCTGGATTTCCCGGAAGTGAAGCATCCAGCGCAGTGGTACAAGTGTGTGCCAAGGGGGCGGGGACGAGGGGATGGTGAACATGGCACTTTTGTTCTAGTAAAGTTGACCTTCTGACCCTAAGCTTTTAACTCTCCCGAGGTTACAAGTCATTTGACATAGCCTCTGCCGCACCGACTGAACGGCAATTAAGTGTAACTAATCCACTGCATAAAGCAACCGTATGTATGCAGGGCCGGCGCCAGCACTAGAGGGGCCCAGGGCTAAGTTGCGTATTGCCAAGACCCTTTTGAAATAAAATAAAAAAGTTGCTCATTTAAATAAAAAGTTGGGCAAATTGTGTATTGTACTATATTTTGATTCAAGCTGGGGTATGTAACTTTCAACATATAAGAAATGGAACTACGTATAGAAATTGTATGTAAATAGATCCTGGGTCCAAGTTTGACTCTATCACTAGATTTCACATGGATGTCTTTTTGGCCTCGATCACATCTTTAGATCATCTTTTTACAAAAGTTAAAAAGTGGATTATCTCTCAGCCCAAAGCACCCAATAGTGACTCCCTAAAGGCTCTTTTTTACAAGTATAACGTTTTTTGTTTTTTTTTAACATGTAGTATTTGTGAAAAGGTTAGGTAATCCATTTTTAAAGTTAGGATTGATTGGGATTAACTAACTTCACACTAACTTTCAACATTTCTACAGGTTGAACCAAAACTTCCATTTAAGTTGCTATGGGGTTATGTGTAGGGTTTGGGCGATTTAATAACCACAATGATCAATAAGACACAGACACATCAACTTTGGTAAATGAAATAGACCTTGTTTATTATTCAAATTAAAAGGCATACAAAAGACGTCTCCAGACTTGAAGCTGTTGTGATGCTTCTTTCGATGCTGAAGGTAATGCATCAGGTACTGTTGGCAATTCAGCATCAGCCAATCAGTTCCTGATGCAGTATCATCCACATCAGAAAGCTCATGGTCCCACAGCGACACAAGAGATAACAGCTACACGTCCATATTCAGTTAATGTGAGGTAGGTGATGACCCATCTCATAATAGAACATCAATTACCATTCTTTTCATTTGGCAGGAATACAATAGCCCTTACTGTACACTATGCATCAGTGTAAGTCAAGATGGCAGCAGAAGCATCTGGAAAGTGAATTCATGCAAATTCAGAGGGCATGCATTATGAAGGAGCTGCAAGAGATGAGGCTGCGCTTGAAAAGACAGTGGAGTAAGTGTGGAGGAGCTGGAGCCAGAGCAGACACACCGGGCGTGTGAGGCGCCCTGCTCTAATTGCACTGACATCTTCATTGAGAGCTCTCCATCTCTTTCCTGTGGGCTCCGAAGGGCGTCTCTGATGCTGCTGGTCGATGGGGAGAGGCCGAGGCGGTGTTTAGCATAATCCCAGAGGCCATTGTGAGAGCAGCTAGTGAACTACTCACAGTTGCCAGCTGAGATTTCACCAAAACACAGCAGAATATGAGCGGATGCGTCAGGAGAGCAGAGGAGGAGGGGAGGAATGTGGAACAAACTCAGAGTGGACAAGGGCAATAGCAATGAAGAGGGAAACATTGAAGGATCATAAATAGTGCATGGAGCAGAAATAATGACATTTTCCTCCTATTCAGTCATTAGGGCGCAGTGTGGTTGTACATCAATGCAGCTAATGCTTCGCCTGCAGTGCTGTGTACAGTGCGCACAGTGGGAGCACTTCAAAGAGCCACAATCTCCAGTATGAAGCATGTTTTCCCCAGGTGGACTGCACCTGTTGGCTCATTCAGACCTCTCATTAAATAACCCCTGCCTTTAAAAACACAGGAGAAGGCAACAGTAAAACTATGCTGGGCAGGCCAGGCACAGATTCACACAGATATCCCTTTGTGAAAAGAACATTATTTCAGTGTGAAATCCTTTTCAATGATTCAGGAGCAGCGGAGCAGGTGGTTCCTAGGAGCACTTTTTTAAAAAGCCCAACTTTAGTCCAAAACCTGTGGAGTGTGACCAAGTCTGTACGCGACAAAGGGAGGTTTTAGGCTCCACATTCTCCCCTCAACTATTGATCTAGTTACATAATCTAATGGAAGGCCATACACTAAGGCAGTGTCTCCCAAAGTGGGGTCCTGCAGGGGGGCCGCGGGAGGTCATAAAAAAAATTAAAAAATAATATAATTATTTAATGTTAAATTTAGCAATGTTTTGTTTGTAATATTAAAATATTTGTGTTCATTATTTGACTTGAATAATCCACTGTAATCATTTTTGTATTACAATGTTTGTAGCAGAGGCTATTTCCCCAAAATAAAATAACCAGAAGAGCCTATTCTTAATGTTGTCTTCTTGGTTATTATATTGGGGGGCCACGCAGACCCGTCAGATTTTTAAGGGGGCCTCGGTGTTACTGAGTTTGGGAATGGCTGCACTAAGGTATTGAAGACACTTCCAGATTCAAACGCTCACATGGGCTTCTGTAATATTTTTTCAGTTTATATGATCACAACAGATAATCCAGAGGGTTTTCTGAAGTTACACACATACAGAGGTCTGCAGAAACACTGTTACATGAAGCAGACTGCAGAATCTCTCCAGGTGAATGTGAGCAGACAGAGCACATCACAGTTGCCTGCAGAGATTATCCAGTCGGACTCGGGTCTGCGGTGGGTACGTGTTCCGGTCGAGGAAGTCAATGGGCAGCAGATGGTTAACACAGATCTGGATAAAGGACAGGCCTCAACCCCCCCCCACCCCAAAAGGTCTCCGGTTACCATGGCGACTTGACCAGGGCACGTGCCTCCCTTTGTTGATGCGTATCCTCGAGGGTCAGCCGCGCATCCAGCCGCGGGTCAGATGTCACACTGTCTTTTCGCTGAGGTCACCACTCGCCAGCCCTCAGCCTTTGACCCCTGAAACAAATTGGGAAATGGGGAAAGTGAGAAAAGCCGCTGTTTGTTTGCATAATGTGATAGGTGTTATAGGGAGATGAAAATCCGAACGAACAACTAGCACTTGTCCACAGACACGTTACAGAAACATGTATATGTAAGTCAGAATCATTTTCTGCTTTCAAATAATTTGGAGCACATCAGTATAATACATAAATCCAACACTGTGCCTCCCTCTGGTGGTGGAGAATACACACACTATTCTGAACATAGGCCACAACAAACCAATGCATTAAAGTAGCATGTGGCAGAGAGGTCCAGTTCAAACCTGCTTTATTACACACAGCAGAATACATACAAAGCCTGACTACTGGTTACCATGAATACCTAATGGTGAAGTTTGCTGACCCAAAAGCACCGTCTTTTGCCACGAAACAATTCCACCTACAGTTGAAACATTTGGGGAAGTCCTTTACCAGAAGTGCAGTGTTTTCTATTGAGCCTTGCTACTTGTTGGGATATTCAGGCCACTGAATTGCAAAGTGTTGCTTGGGCACTGACAAAAGAAAAAATCTTAAGTTTATTAAACGGAACAGGCTGACAGTCCACACTTTGTTAGGCAGTGAATGAACAGAGTGGTTTTGACAGGCCTAGCCTCTTAAGCTTTGGGTCCCACTGAGCCCGGCACAGCTAGAGCTAAATGCCATCTGTCCCAACATCATGAGGGAGCCCCCCCCAACCGGTCCCCCGACACTGGGGCAGGGGAGCCGTGCCACAGTGCTGGTGCAAGGTGCAAAACCATAACTCTTAATGTATTATTGAGCATTAACCACAAAGGCAGTGGGTAATGAAAGATGTCACCTCACAATTTGGTATTGTTACTGGACACTGGTCTTAGGTTGGTGGCTGTCAGAAGTGTTTTATGAGAATTATATTACTTATTTTGAATATAAAAAATGTTTTGCTTTCTGGACAAGACGTTTAGAGGCAGGCTGTAGAACGACAATGATGGATTACCATTTGTGTGTATGTACAGTATATATATATATATATATATATATATATATATATACATATATACATATATACACACACACACACACACCTACACGAACACAAATAAACCAACACAAACAATACTGACATATTAGTTGCCCAATACATTTTTTAAAGACAAATCAAGAAACACATTTGTCCTTTCCCTCACCCAAACAAGCTGGCACACCACTAAGCAGCCAACAGCCTTGAACCTTCCCACCTCCTGCGCATACACACAAAATTGGCTATCAAGTCATATTTCTAAAACAGTAGGCAACCTAAATCAGATACCACTGTAATCATATAAACCGTTTGCAGATAACACTTCACTTTATGTAAAAAGCACAAGAGTTTAGAAATGGTGGGGCCCCGAGTCTGTATAAGAGATGGAGGACTATAACCAATGGCAAGAAAATATGTAGGGAAATGTTTGTGGGAAGCCAGGATGCTGTATATAATGTAATTATACTGCCAACTAAAAATATACTGTTCATTTGATTCTAGACATGCAAGGGCGACCTCAAATCAGTCTGGTCAAGTATGGTACCAACCCATCTACTGAGTACCATGTACATACCACAACACACCATTTCAACTGAACAACCCTTGAGCATCACTTTGAAACCCAAGAGGAAAACCAAACACCAGACCCTCCTCAGCTCCTTGGACCAACCATCTCTCCACACTCCTGTCCCGACCGTGACACAGCTCCATTCAGAGCCGCCACCATTGTTCTCTTCCGTTGGTCTCTCACAGTGACTCATCAAAACCAATTTTGTACTTTCTCTTTTCAAGCCGGGCCCTTTCCTTACGCTTTGCTGACTGCTGCAATAATGATATCATCGTGCGTTCACAGGCCTCCGTTAGCTGTCATCACGCGTTAGGTGCTGGGAGTGACCCCGTGGCCTGTAACCATCATGTACGCCTCTGCACTTCGTTAAGGCTTCAACTGTACAAGTAATTGTCTTCCCCTTGACAAAAAGACTGACGCAATGTATCGGTCGGAGGTAAATTCATCAAAGGCCCGCGATACAATGGGCAGAGCCGCTGGGATTGTGAGGCAGGTCCACGATGGGCCTCCTGGAGGGCCATATTGTAGTGTTTGTTGACGGTGCAGCGGAGGATGAGATAAGCGCGCAGCGTGAGAATGCCGTGGCGGGGCTGCAGATGTGCGCGGGGCCTGGGTACGAGCGCGGGGTCACGGCGGAGGGATGTGTGCGCCCGGGCCGGACAGTGGCTAAAAACAATTGGGATATGCGTGAGCTGAAGTGACAGGGGCATTCCGAGTGTCTTTCCGTCGCGTTGAGGGAGCCCTAACAGTGGACTTGAAGAGGGGAGGGGGAGGGAGTGTGTCAGGAGGGATTAGAGAGCAGAGGAAGACACGTTAAGTAATGACACGACATAAAGGCTGTGAAATTCATACAATCGTTTAGAACGGGGACTGGTCAACAAGTTCACAGCAGTCGGTGACAGTATGTGGTTTGCAGGAGCGGAGTTCAGACATAAGTTTTCAAATGATATCGATAATTGTAGTTTTGTTTGAGTTAAACAGATTCTATGGGTTTCATTTGATGGTCTTTATATCCTGGACCTCTGTGCTTACATTTGTGTTTTTCTTTTTCAAATCTATTTTATTACAAAAAAAGTATTAAAATCAATTGTGATTTCCATGTTTTGTTTTGTCTTTTCTTTGTTAAAGAGAAAAAATGATGCAAAATACATCTAAGAATTATTTATAATGAGAATTGACTGATGTTTCTTCAAGGCTGCTGCCAATACAGATGTTTAGAACCTAAATAATCCACATTTTTGACAATATTTGGTCCGATTCTAATAATTCACTCCAAATGATAACATGGTTTCACTACAACTTAACCTGTTTTACTTCAAACTGGAAAAGAGCAGTGATGATATTACCTGGAAAATAGAGATCCATCCATCCATTTTCTTCCCCCTAATCCATTTCTGGGTCGGGGGGTGGCAGTAAGAGCTGCACCCAGTACACATAGCACCAGCCCCTCACTGATCCTCCTGGAGGTGGTGAGTCCACACAAGCCTAGAGATAAATAGAGATACCATTCCTTATTTACCAGGTAGTTTTTTTTACCGGGTCTATATTCCCAAGTGTTCAAATGAATATCATTGTGTTTTTAAACGGCTAGTCGGCATAAACAGTATGATGGCCGGTTATTTCATATGCTAAAAAGTGCAAATATCAGCCTGCTGCATCAGTCCACTCCACTGCTACCTGTATTTTGTGAAAGCGTGAGTCGTCTCTTCACAAACACGTGGATCTCCACACTGTGAGGTAGAAGCTGCCAGGAGCCTGCACTGCGGCTCACAGCGCTTGTCTGCACTATATTTACAGGGCGGCTAATGACTGCTCAAAACATAGGTACAATACTCTTGTACCTATTGTACAAGAGTTCATGTTTAAGTTTGAGGTTTTGATTAAATTGGATTTTAATAGAAATCTATTTAAATAATATATCTATGCAGAATATAGTAAGGGCTAATGGTTCTGAAATAATTAGATACCAAATATATGCACTTTGTGTATACTGTATAGCAGATTGGAATTTAAAATAAAGCTACTGGCAAATTCAAATATTAATGTTATTGTCGACTGTTGGGATAAGATTAAAAACATTGTGGTTATGGCCACATCTCAGACATAATAAAACGCTTCACTGTTTCAGTCTCTCAAGCCTTTTTCAACGTTTAAATGTGAATTTAAGTCTTGAGCTGTGGCTTAAACAGCGCTCTGCTATTTTCAAAGTCTGGTTACAACAAACTAACAAACTGTATAATCAGCGACTACAAGACAAATTGAGTATATACAATATTTTGAATGAATAAACCCTCGTATATTTCTTTGCTTTACAGCGGTGCATGCATTAAAAGACGGTTCTCCCGCTCCTCAGTGACAAAACGGATCTATGCTGGTGATAAACCCAGACAATTATTGTGCATCTGACCAGGACAGTCATTGGTTGCTTTATTGGCCATATCGCAACATTGACTGCAGCGGCGTATGACCTTTTGTAAAGAGCATTTGTTGACGAGCCAATTGTGCATCGCCACTCACAAGATGCCGGGCTGAATTATGCTGGCCTGCAAAGTACTATGCACTTTGCTCTCTGTGACTCCCAGTTGTTTGCTGCTGTTCCACTGATAACGGTGAGAATTTGAAGAGAAGCCGTCAGCTGATCAAACCCAGTCTGAACAGGACCTTGACCAAAAGCATTGATCCTCAGCTTCTATTAGGGTGCACCTGCGGATGCTCACATGCCCTCTCTTCCCTTATCCGAAAGGTCTGCTCTCCTCTATTCCTGCTTGGGACAACAGACATGACTTCAAAGTTGTAAAGCAAATTGAAAATAGCTCATCAAAATGCCAATTGAATATGCTCTGAGCAGTGGTGTGCATGGGTGCAGTGCCGAGTGGTCGTAATACAGTACATGTGACGCAAATAAACGCAGACAGCAGATCAGTGACGGGACCCTCCAGCATGCCATTTGTCTGCACTGCTGTTTACCCCAAGAACAATCCACAACAGAGCAACAATTCCACTCGGTACATAACTGGAAATCTGTGTGGACCGTCCACTGAAGCCGAGTAATAAAGCACGCAGCTTGATTTAAGACGCAGCCATAAACACCTCGCGGATGTGAATTGGGTTGTGAACATAGCGCAGAAAATGCAGTGTTGCAGGTAAAATGCTGTGTAATTCCAGCCCAGAAAAAGAACGGGAGAAACCAGAAAAGAGCAATGCGGCTTTGGTGCATTTGTGATTGATGGCCTCTGTCTGAGCAGGAGCTGACAGAGCAACATGTACATGTGCGTTATTCAAACACTTAATGGAATGCACCAATCCAAGGGTTCTTCTGATGTGTGCATGTGGTTGTATGTAAGGGTGCAGCGTACCATGTTCCAGCCAAGGATCTCCCCTCACACCTTTCCACCAACATGGATCCCTGTTGAACAGAAAACAGACAAAGAGCTTTACAGTTGTTTCTACGACATGGATCAACATAAAGAATAGACTATAGCATCCAGTGGACATTCCTGATCCTGTCACGTCTCTGAGGCTAGAGCTAGACATGTGAGGACTGGCACATGGCCAGGCTGGCCCCAGCAGCCCAGCAGACAGACTGCATACTGCTGACACATCGCTAACATCAGCCAGGCC
The DNA here is from genome assembly GCA_964034765.1 of Knipowitschia caucasica. Classification (NCBI taxonomy): domain Eukaryota; kingdom Metazoa; phylum Chordata; class Actinopteri; order Gobiiformes; family Gobiidae; genus Knipowitschia; species Knipowitschia caucasica. The sequence continues at coordinate 13,527,954 of OZ035835.1, read as the reverse complement.
CAGGGAGAGGAGACCTGAGGGAGATGCTCGAGCATCGCCACAGCACCACTGCACTTTTTCAAACAGCTATGCACTTTACATGGTGTAAAGCGAGGAAAGGCCACTCCACATGTACATATTATTTAGTTTGAAAAACCATCAATGGGAGTATGAATGAATATGCCACACCTCGAGTGAACGCCTCTGAGGCTCATGTGCGTCCCGCTCCTTTCAGAAATACCTTTTCCAAAAAATGTGGTTTTAAGATGTGTTCTTGAATGGTAAAAGACAAGACGCATACTGAAAAGTTAGAATAGAAAATAATCTTTGGTGTGCAAAGCCACCGCCATTTCAGAGCGAAAAAAAAAAAATCATTTCAGGTTAAGGGCGCAGTCGCTACACGTGGTGCCCAAAGACTGAAGAGGTTAGAGACAACAGTGACAAACAGACTGAGCCACGCATGAAATGGCAACCACTTCATTTAGGGTATTTCTCATTACTTTGACTCACTTCCATATGATTGTAATGGCCGCTCTTTGTGCTTAGCATGGTATGCTAATGAGATTGGCAGAACGCGTGTCATCGATATGCAGAGCAATAAGCAGCAGTGCCACTGATTGATGATGCAAACCTTCTCCAATAGCCTTGTGTGTGACCTGTGACTCTGCAGCCCTCCAGAGGTTAAACTTATTACCCTTTGACTCATGTGACCTGCTCTATGAAAGGAGGAGAGTGAGGGATGACCACAGCTCCATCCTATGGGCTACTCTTGGTCCAAACTGTGGCTAAAGGGCTGACCATCCAAACCCTGAAGGGATGTGACCCTGGCCCTGCCACACGCTCTGTGGATAATATTATTAACAGGTCAATACTGGCCCCAAACACACAGGAGAGGGGACTTTGCTGCTTTCCCCCTGCAGCATGGGCCCACAAGGACAGGGCACATGGTGGAGGGACAGGTCAAGGCTGCTGTTAAACAACTGCTTCTTAATATTATCGTCAACTTCGAACATTTAGATTCATAATGTAATATAAGTTTTTTAAAAAATCTATTAGATTCTATTCTTTTTCAAATAATTTTTTTTTATAAAAAAAATTGAAAGTACTCAATTTGAATGCAATGTTGATATGATTTTGGGGAATGAGAATGTGTGGCCTACACTTCAAAAGCTTTAAATGCAGTTGAACAGAGCCACTGTAGAGGAGGTGGCACATGCGGCCCTCGTGCTCCGGTAGGTGTGGGTGTTTGCCACTACAGCATGTTACATGCAAAGCTCAGAGCAGCTTCATTAACATATTCTATACAACTTATAAAGATGGAAAAGAACACATCCACAGTAGAAGAACAGCCCAAAACTGTAACTGAACACCATTCAACACCAGGCTACCAGTCCGGGCTACATTACTAAAGAAGCTCACAGCACTGCTCCAAAGATGTAGAATGGCTTCAATGAGTAGATAATGCGCTTTACTCATGTCTCCCATAAGGCTTGAGCTACAAAATTGAAAGACATACGGGTGAATACGAATAGTACAGCAACAAGCAGCCTGGGACCCTATGAAATAGTTTAGAACCAAACACAGAATTCTGAAATGCACATGTACCTGCTACAGAGCCCTCAGCTCAAGTTCTAAAGCACAGACGAGTTAAGCTTGTTTACAAGCAGACAGCTCGCTCAGGCGCACGCACATGCAGCCCACTAACACACATTAGCAGCAGAAAGGCGACTGGGTTACAGGGAGCCCCAGAGGACACACAAGCCCTGTCCTCACAGTTAAGAAAGCAGAGACAGGGGTAAAGACATGGACACAGACAGGAGAGGACAGAGCAGAGAGGAGATGTACCTGCTGAAGCATCCCTACGCTGGGGAAGGGTGGGACACGTCCATCCAGCGCTCCTCAGACTGCTGCCTCAGAGCAGCGCGTGTATGAGCTTCATCTAGAGTGGGTGTGTGTCAGAGGGAGGGGATCCCACCCCTCCTCCGCGGGACTCTGCTCCTCCACGGGATGGAGGGTAGGGGGGGCCACTGCAATAAAGCACACACACGCACAGACGCACACATCCACACACACATAGAGCACTTTTACGCTGTTCTGTCCTGCTCGATGCTGCCTTTCCCGCCTCCACACTTGTCCAGTCTCTGCTGCTTTCCTCCAATGGCTGTGGACGCGTCGTGCCTCCCATGAACTATGGCTGTCCGGTGTTTCACTCCACAGCCCTGTGCCCTGGTCCTCTTACAGCAGCACATATGCTGCTTGGGCTGGTGGTCATCTGCCCGTTCAACTCCCACCGGGCTGTTGTCCGACAATATGGAGCTCACATGCGGCGGGACAGGCACAACTTGGACTGCTGGAGATCTGAGTAAGAGAAGAGTGTAAACAAGAGGAGAAATACAGTGATCTGAACATGCCCAGTCCAGGACAAGATTCCAATCATTGTAAAGGCCCTCATCTCAACACAAATCCTCCTCATATTCCACTGGCCACATGTTACACTCCAAATATTGATTTTCTTGGCTCTTTGTCCCACCCCCATCACAGCGTTGATTGTAAGGAAACCCATCACAAACAGGAAGTGGAAAAACTGACCACCACTTTAATTCTAGCCTGACAGATTTATGTGCACTGCATTCAGTAAAAATTAGGATCGGTTGTTCTTTGAAGAACAGCATAAATTGCAAATTGCACATTCTGCTCTAAGCAATAAACATAATAACTCGAAGGCCAGTATGGACAAGATGTGGTTTCTGTCCATCCCACTTTATGTTGAATAAATGACAGGAAAACAGTATAAATATTTATTTAGTAGAAATATATTCCCCTTGAAAATGCGTTGCAATTGTAGGTCGAAGTGAAATGTACAAGTGAAAGCCCAATGTGATCATGACCCATTGCCGAGTCAAACTGACCATCAGAAGAGCGTTTCCATGGCAGCACAGCTGAGGACACTTTGAACTGTGACCATTGGCCTTAGAGGTGAGCCTGGTCAGGGTCAGGGGTCTCGTCCTGATCAAACATCACTCATCCTAATGAGGAGCACGAGCTGCACTCTAGAAAGGGGACAGATACAAAACTACCAACAACAAATTAGTATTCTTTCAATCAAAACAAACGTGAAATTAAAATTGCCTTGTAAAAATAGTAGCTTGGAGAATCCAGGCAAGAAGGATCAAGATTATATTGACATTTAACAATTAGTTAACATGGCTGGAAGAACACGACTGTTTAATTCATAATCATTACATTAAACACCATTGTTCATAACAAGACATGCTTATTTTAAAAATACAAAGGCCATACTGTAAATAGAATAAACACACTATGTATATTGATGTCTGTGATATAGGTCTAACCAGTTCAGTGAAAAGTTTAATGACTTTATCCAGTATATCTTAGCTTTAGTCGATATTCATATTACAAAATCAGGCTATTTTAATTTAGCCAAATATCAGATTTAGAAGCATCACGTTTAAATGAAACGCAAGCACCTCCGATCAGTCAGATGCACTGCCAATGATGAGTCAGCACTGAGCAGCTCAGAACCCTGTCCAGTGTCCACAGAACACAGCTGTAAGTGAGGCTGAGCGTCATTACAACAATTGAACAATTTATTGATAATAAAACATGACAAGTGGAACTGAGGCAAAGTCCAGGTAATAGACGAGTCCAGTCCAAAAGATGACACCAGTGTCTTGGGGCACAGAAATTGGGTTGCATAGGCATGGGGGGGGGGTGAAGAGTGGAGGATGATCAGAGGGGTGCCAGACACAAAAGAGGCCAGGCCATGGCCGGTGGCACGCGATGGGCAGATTAAGCAGCGTTTCCTCCCCTAACTGAAGCATTAGGACACCTGACTGAGTCCCGCCAATGGCAGCGGGCCAGGGATTTGTAGGAGGAGTTGTGGAGGCCAGGGCTCTCCTTTCAACACCCACAACACAAAGAGGGGGGCGGGGGGCGAGCTGGGTACAGGAGAGGGCTGGTGGCGTGGAGCAGAGTGCAGAATAGAGGAGGGGGCACCAGGAGCCTTCACCCCCTCACCATCTGCTGCCCAGGCTAAGTGAGGACAGGGCTGAGGAGTGGCCGCGCCTACATGTACCGGTGTGGTGGCGCGCGCACAGGCCCAGCGCACCCCTCAAGTGTGTGGAGTGGTGGGTATAGCGGCGGCAGATGGGTGGGCATGGTCCCGTCTTGGCACTGACCAGAGCTTCCATGTTAGTCATCGTCCTCCACGTTTTGGCGCGCCCCTTCCCCCACATTCCTAACCCCCGCGTACTAATCCCCAGTGCCAGCCAATTCGGAGGGTTTCTGATTAAGACCTGTGCAGTTGGGGCATATGAGCGTGTCTCATGTCAACCGCTCACTAACACACTTGTTTACTGTAAACACATTTTCCCGCCTCTACTTTGAACTGACCCTTTATCACACCCTGTGCAATTACAATTAAGTGTACAAAGTGTAACTAAGTAACTTTTAAACACAGAATGAGTACAGAATATATACTCAATTAAAAATGAGTTGTAAGGCCAATATTGTGTCCATTGCTAAAATTTTTTTACTGGTGCTTTATATGGGAGTGGTCAGATGAGCAGCATCTTATTGTCCAGGACTAAATTACCCATTTGTCTTACATTGGTGAGTGGACTGACCAGACTGAAGCGAACTCATATCAATTTTGAAAGTTACTAATTTAAAAGGACTAAATTACACAGATGTATCATGATACTCAATTACAGTAGGAGGTGAATTCAATAAATTATAATCCCTGCTTCTGAATGCAATCAGATGAAGACAAGTATAATCTCATATTTCCAGACATTTTCTTCAATAGAAAATTAAAAATATTCCAGGGCCTTTTCAAGGTTGATTCAAATATAGGTCGTTTATACAGTAGGGGTATGCCAGGCTGCATTCTGTGCATAAAAAGGGGGTCAGAGGGACAGACAGTTGGGCCTTGCTGAGCAGTAATCTGAAAAGGCTGTAATCCCAGACGCGGCCCTTCTGGAGGCCGCAGTGTGGTGGAGAAAGGAAGGTGCATGCCAGCTACAATCTTGGGCTTGATGTGATAATTATATTTAGAGGATACTTCAATACTTTAAATAAGCTCATGCAGTGATAGAATGTAGGGGCATGTGTCTGCAGCTGCAAGGCATTCAGACAGATTGAAGTATAGAGTTATGGTACAATACAATATGAGCGCAGGTCACTGAACATATTAGTGAAATGTTAAAACAATTAGGGACAAGGATATGAATACACAAATGAAAAGATCACACAACAAGGCAAAAATGACGGTTACATACATACCAGCAACAGTTTTATTAGAAATGTTTTTGTGGCTTGTGCTTGCAGCTTCTGCGATAAACAAAACGTTTGTGCTCCCATGGGATTTCTGTGACGACGAAGCTGCAGCGAAGTTCCTGCAAGAAGATGAAAATGAGTGAGCAGCATGGAGACAGTGAAGTGAGCTGGCTCATAGGGTGTTAAGTGTGTATGACTTGTTAAGACTTTCCAATTCAGGTTTCTGATGGAGCGACACCCATCTTCCATATACATAAAACATTTACACTGATGACGGCACAGTCTAAAGAAAATTTGGTGAGGGAGGGGAATTTTTTAATTTAATAAATAACTCATGTTGTTATACTCACACGAGTCATACAAACATTGGACCACAAGTAGTAAGTAAGTAAGTAATCATTATTTATATACCGCCTTTTCACTGCAGATCTGAGTCTCAAAGCGGTTTACAATTGTTAATTATGGGCATTTATCTCTCACTCCACACAGAGATGGGAGCGGGATCGCCAGTACAGGAGGCGCATGCCAGACATGCCTATTGGACATATTTTTAGCGGTAGGGGAAACCGGAGTACCCGGAGGAAACCTACGCAGACACGGGGAGAACATGCAAACTCCACTCAGAAAGGCCCTGGTCCGACCGGGATTCGAACCCAGGACCTTCTTGCTGAGAGGCGAGAGTGCTATCCACTCAGCCACCGTGCCGCACAACATGCCATCTTCATACAATTATCAATATGTATAATATTTTGCAACTGTGAGAGTTGTGAGTCACTATTTGACGCTTCGGGCTGAGAGGTTTGGGGTGGTCCTAACTTTTTACTCTTCAAAGTTGCTCTAAAAGATGTGTAAGGAACTAGATAGATTTTATGGTTTTAAAAATGTTAAACAAATATATTTGTATATTAATCAATAGTCCCAAATGAGGGTAACAGATATTGGCTGCATACATCTGAAAGGGTGCCTCCTGTTTAGTCCTGACCAAGACTATGTCCTGACTCCAGCAGGAGGCCAATCCCTGTTCTCCCATGTCTCGGATGTACTTGAGGCCATGGAGAGAGCTGTACACAAGCAGAGCTGCTTTCAAGTCTCTTCTCTGGTCATACCTTGAGTTGGGCTCTCTTGTGGCACTTTCTTGGAGACCTCGACTTGCACACGGGTCTGAGTTGCATCTCCATTATGTAGTTTATCCCAGCGACCACCTGCAAACAATGGAGTCATTCATATTATCATTAAATGTCAAATATGTTTCTCAAATTTACATTGTTGCAACTACACTTTCTGTTGTAAGGTTAGCGTGTTTCCAATGTCAGCAGGAACACTCACAGTCCATGGTACTCACCTGAACCTTGGCCGAGGTCACGTTGGTGATTTGGTAAGAGAAAGGTTGCTGAGAGTTGGCCTGGTTCAAGTCTTTAACGGCAAACTGAGCCGCCCTCATGACTTTACTGTTGTGTACGGACACGTCGCGGGGGTGTCCGGTCATGATCTGCCCGTAGGCCTCCGCAGAGCTGACCATGGAGCTGACCCACAGACACACGGAAAACAGCAGCAGCATCTTCATCTTCACAACACCAGCACGTGCTAATATTGAGAGGACCGCGCAGCCTCAGTCCAGGCCTTCACACCTGCGCGCGAGCTCGTCCACAGCAGCTGTCAATCACCCCACCCCACGTGACCCGGGCCGATCAAAAATATTATACATACTTTTTTCTCTTTAAACTTCACTGCTAAAACTAACCAACCATCTTTTTAGAAAACTCATCAAACATGAGATAAAGATAAAGAAATCTTTGTATCATCCCACAGTGGGGAAATTTCAGTGTTGCATCACAAGTTATAGAACAGTAGGAAAGAGGAGCACACAGCGCATGTTAAGTGAACAATAGCTATACTAATTAAGATAAAATACATCTTTGACTCTAGCATAACAAGTATAAAAACTCAATCTTGAAAATAATACTAAAAAGAGGTGTATAAGTTCTTCATTTGGCAATAAGAGGCAAGTATAAAGTACTGTGTATTCTGGTGTGTGAGTGAAGACCATGGATCTATGAGGTGAAGAATTGTGATGGAACCAAAACGTTTTAGAGGAACCGAGGAACATGGTGTTTATGACATTATTTATTTTTTCACGGTTTATTGTCGTGTTTGAAAGGGGATTTATTGTTTCTTGCCTTGGTGGAGCTGATCAAAGTGTCTCTCTCCAAACATTTCACTACCATGGCCTGATGACTTTGAGGGGCTTAACAAGTTACATTGAATCAAGGCCTAATTGTTTTTTTTGTTTTTTTTTTACATAAGACGCAAATCTCAGCATCAAAGGATCCTACAATATCAAATGAAGATATTTAAAAACTCCACCGCCATCATCAGAAAGAGGCTTACTTGTGCTATTCGGAGGGGAAGTTATGTGGGGGTACCTAACTTGTAAGCCACAAAAAAAATGCATTTAGCAGTAATAAAATCCATTTCATAATACCTCGCTCTTAAAACACTTCCGTTGTAACCCTTGTTCTTCACATGCATGTATTTTTGGTAAATATTCAGATCAGTTTTTTAGACCGAAAAGTGAAAAGAGGACTATAAACCTAACTCAACCAGTCACTTCAAATAGTGACACAGAGATTAGTTTGAAACAAGATTACATTTTGTTCACAACCAATTATCTTTAAAATATGTTTTCTACTAGGACAATAAAACCATGTACTTATGAAACAAAAGTGACCCTAACTTGAGGATGTGTGGTCTCGTGGCCAGGTTGAGCACCCCCTACTGGCGTAAGAGGAAATATCCTAAACCAACCTGCAGAGCTTCAGCGGCATGAGAGGTGCGCAGTACGGAGTTATTTCTAGTATGTAATTCAGTCATGCAACTCATAACAAAGGTTGGTACTAATGAGAAGAAATGTGATATATTCTGTATTACTAGTTACAATCAAAGGAAATATATTATGCTATATTTTCCTTGTTCTTACACCATTATTAATACATTTGGCCAAAAAACAATTATGCACAAGTTAAAGCAGAAAAAGTGAATTACTCTTAAACCAATGTCACATGACACATGTTCAGCACTTTGAGTTGCCTTGTGTATAAATTGTGCTATACAAATAAACTTTCCTTGCCACACACAGTGGGACAGCATCAGTGGAGAATCAATTATATTATATAGCTTACATTTTATATAGAGTAATTTTGTAATACACAATTTTTATTCTAACAAGTAATTATAATACATATATTTTACATTAACAATGGCAACTTTGGATCCAAGAAGCCGACAGGAACCGCTATTTACAACAGGTACGCACGCCTTACAATCTACATCCCTGCTTCAATCCACCCATATCTTTGAACTCGCCACAATAAAAAAGATTCAGAAAAAAAAAATACAGAGTTGTACAGAGGGAAGTAAAGGAGACAACACATTGTTCTGAAACATTTATTTAAAAACGAAATAGAAACTGTTTTATGTCCAAAATTAGTCAAAGAATGTTTATACAGACAGGTTTATGTGACAAACATCCATAACAAAAGAAATCTATGACACACTTTTGGACAATTATGACTGCGAGGACATTGAAATTATTCCACCAATGACATTATAATTACCCTGTTTGTAGTGTTTGACTCCACACAACCGTAAGCAGGAAAAATGTTCAAACAGCAAAACTATTCATACTAAGGGAACGTAGCGCTCTCTCAGTGAATATTATTATTTTATGTTTTTGTTTGTAAGAGTTATCAACAGTTTTGCATCATTTCCCGCCCTGCTCGTCCTTACTTGGCTATAGACTCGTTTTAACTGTTTTTAGGAGCCACAGATCTACGGTCATAAAGCACAAAACAAGACCATGAATTAGCAGAATGTAACAATGTGTGCTGGTCACACTTTGGTCTATTGCAGCTTTGATATCTTACTTTGCGACGCTTTACACAAACCAGGCTTTTGATAAACAGATTCCTACAAAATATTTCATGGACCTACTTAATAAAGCAAACCATGTGAAAATAAAAAAAGGCAACTCAAATAAAAACACACTTAATTAATCAATTGGGCTGTTATTATTTTTATATTTCAGCCACGCTTCCACGCACCTGAAATACTCTTTTTCCTGTGGTAAAATTAGCTGTAAATGACCAAAGAAGCAATTACTTCATGTAATTTACTCGAGTCGGTTGCAGTTACATTCTTAATATCGGGAATGTTTTTTTTTTGCAAAACATTAATGAAAAGTAGAACAAAACAAAAACACAACGTAACAGAACGGAATCCTGTAAATGTTGATGCGAAGGCAAACGATACAAACCATTTAAAAAGATGAAAGATGTAAATTCTTGCAGCTTTAGAGTCTGTTTGGGTCTGTGCGAGTGTTCAGATCCTGGGCGTGCGTTCACAGCGCTGCAGGCGTGGGGGCAAACAAAGCCTCTAGACCCAGCGGCTCGCTCTGCAGCACCATGTCCTTCACCTCCTTTGGCTTCTTAAACAGAGTGGGAAGATTCTTTATGTGGACTTCTTTCTTGAATTGTTGACATAGAGCCGTCTGTTGATAAAAATAAAACACAAAAAAACCGTGTTTAGCAAGACCACAAACGAGTCCGGTACTGGCTACGGCTGAACCCTGACAAGGACTGTGGGAGTGGTGTTGAAGGAGACACACTGCCCTCTACAGCTGGGATTTGACGTTGTTATCACGGCCACCAGAAAAAGGAGAAGAACAGTTTGAAGAAAGTTACGTTTTTTTCTTAAGTTAACTCCCATTAACTTTACCAAATTACTTGTAGAATGACAAAACAAAAAGTCTGGCTTGAAGACCCTGGATCTACAGAAGTCTGGCTCTCGGAGTGGATCCCTCGCTCACTTTGGTTCTCACCTTCTTTGTGATGAACATTTATAGTTAACCCTTTATCCTATGGACTGTGTTATTGTTGCATTTGTGTTTTTAATGTTTGATTTTCTCATACGCTTTTGGCAAATCAACAATTCTGTGACGCCCTTTGCGAAGACTGCAGCTGTGATTTTGGGCTATACAAAAGTAAATTGATTTGATTTGCTTTGAAAATATGAAGACTGGTATCAGACATGTAAAGTTGGAGCCGTGCATCTCTATTAGAAGCCATAAAAATAATATCTTCATCTGTGTGAACTTTTCTTTCCATTCAGAAACACCGTCATCGCAACATAAATGTATAACGGCCCTAGTGCTCTGTTAGAAACGATGAATGAATGGAGTTACCCCAATGGTTCCGGCTAAGAACTTCCTGAACTGGTCCTTCCTCTTCTTCTCTCCCAATTTTGTGGCTTTGGGGTCCATGAGTTTCTGGTCGAACTGATACAGAGCTTCCAAGTTGATTCCTGGCACCTCGGACATGACGGCCCGCAGCTCGGGGTAGCGAGGGCGCTGCGTTCACAAGGACATGACACGAGTAAGAGGAGTGTAGCACAACATCACACCCAATATTCACACATATGTAAGAGCAGTAGCAGGTGTTTGCTGGACTCCCACTACCCTCCTGACTGTGACCGCTTTGTGGCAGCTTTAGGGTCCAACACGTTTCTTCAAGTATTTACAGACCATTTAAAAAAAAAAAAATCGAATGGCAAACAAGATTTTTGGTTAATTTGCTTGAAAACTACTTTTCGCTGTGTCTTTGCTGAAGTGTCACGTTCAGACCTAAAGTCGCCACTTCTGCCACTCTATATTTAGACTTTGTTTTTTTGACCCTTTAACAATTACACCTTGAAGACGGCAATTTCATTTTTTCTTTTTTGGATAATTTAAAGATGTAGGAACACTAATAACACAAATAAATGTGTGTTTTATCTTTATTATTTAACTCTTTTTTTTTTTTTTCAATTACAGGCCTTTACCAAATGGTTGAGATAAAGTTTGATAGTAAAAGTGCCCAAAACCAGTGAGATGGTATATTTCAGTTCCAAGCTTAAAGTAAGTATATTGACTTAAAAGGTGATCTACCAAATAGTTAAAGAAAGGGTTAAATCAAATATAATTGGAGTTGACAAATTAAACTTTTAAGGAGAATGCAATACACAGAAGTTACATATTGCACAAATGTTGAGAACCAGATCTGGTCTTTTCAGATATTATTTCCAAATTCTATCCTTTTAAAGCTTGTTTAACCCTTTAAGCGCCAGAGTTTTTTTTCCAAAACGCTCAATTTTGACATCTTAATTTCAAAAGGCTATAACCTAAAAGTGATAAGAGATAAAGGCTTTCTGTAAATTAGAAAAATATTATTATTATAAAGTTTATGTAGCGAATAAATCCCCCCTTCTAATTTGCATATTAAGACGTCATATGGCGTTAGAAATAGTGGATTTTAGAATTTTCATACAATATTTGTATTTTTCTAACTGACAGACATATATTGATCACTAATACATGAACATACACAGAACACACTGTAACATTGTAAATGTTCATGAAAATAGTAAAAAATACAAATCATGCTGCTGTGTGAGTAGTCTGCCCAGAGGCGCGCCTCCAGGTGAAGCGCGTCACAGCGACCCTGCTGCTGCAGATGTCTCCCCCACTCTCTCTCTCATCTCCCTTGATCTCTCTCTCGTCTAACACACACAAGACAAGGCTTCTCCAACACGTTACTGTCCCGGTGATTACGGGAGGCTTGAAAATAAATATGTGAGAAGCACTTTTAGCGGAGACTTTGGGGGAAACTTCAGCGGAGGCGGGAGGTCGCGGCGCGGTGCCCCGACGCGAGTTCCAGGCTTGTTTTTCGCAAATCTAACCTGTCTCCGAACCTCCCAATGACTTGGCCTTACTCTAAGAAACACTGTTCTCACTGCAGACCCTGTGCAAAGTGTCTAAAGTTTGTGTTTGGTGCGGTATAACACTCGCAGGCTGCCTCGCAGCTGCGTTCGCTTCACTATGATTTCCGCACTGGTTCAACGCGGTCTTGCTCGAATATTTTCTATGAGAGCATGAAGTTTTTTGGGGCCAGGGAGGTAGTCTGACATGTCTGCCAACTAGTGGCAGGGAGTATGAATGAATTTTGACACTCAGTTGGACACACTCGGCCGTCTTAAACAGTACCGTGGCGCCTAGAGGGTTAAGACCTTGTAGGAACCCTGTACAAAACAAAACTGAATAAATTGTTGTGCTTCCTGATTGAAAGAGCCACAGTGTTTGAAGACAGAGTAAAACAAACTCCTCTGACGCACCAGGCTCTCGTAGATGAACAGGGCGAGCTGAGTGAGGGCGTTATTGCAGACTTCATGCTGCCCGTGGATCTGCAGCGCTGACAGAACACTGTTGAAGAAGAACGTGACGGCCTCAGGGAGAAGGTTACCGGTCGTGACCTGTGGAAACCAAACATCAGTTAGGCTGCGGAAATGACCCTCACTTTAAAAGGAACACATATTAATGTGTGTAATTAATACATATACTTTTACCCAACAATGTTCCTTCATTTTTAGCTCCATTCACGAGAATATGAAAAACTGGCATTGATTGTCTTTTAAAACAAGAGTATCGCCTCTGTTTGGGAACAAATCCCGTCAAATTACATTCTTTACAACTAAAAACTAGAAAGTGATATTCAGAATGTGACGTGACATAAACCATTCTTCATCCATTCAATTCAGCCTCAGAGGAATTTTCAATTCACCAAAAACAGATCAGAGAATCAAAGGCAATGATAATGGTCCATATGGAGCTGGATGACTGCTGTCCATAAATGTGAATACATTTCTATAAAAATAATTCATAAACCATGTTGGTAGTGTATGATGAGAAATAATAGCGGTAAGTAAATATTGTAAAGATCATGTTTCAGGGCCAAACTGATCATAAAGAATGCATCATATGAATCATTGATCCTCGTGTCTGCCTTACCGGCCGCAGCAGTGTCCAGCAGATGATGGAAGCGGTTCTGTTGCAGATGGTGGTGTCCTTCCATGAGATGGCGGTAAAGGCAAGAATCAACATGCCTGTATACGTTTCCTTAAAGCAAAACATCAAACACATTCATAAAATACACTACTAATAAATAGATTTTGTTTATGAGAGTTAGACTGACCTCGTGTTTGACAAGGCACTTCCCGAGTTCGGTCAGCTCTGTGGGATACGCAGAGCTGATGGACTGCACTGTGTCCATCATTTCCTCCTCTGGATAGAGAGAAAGAATTCATATATTTTGAATGTATTCCTTTTTTAAAATATTAGCGTGGGAACAATGACCGCTGTAACAACAAAGTTACAGTGCCTTGCGAAAGTATTCGGCCCCCTTGAACCTTTCGCCACATTTCAGGCTTCAAACAAAGATATTAAATTCTTATTTGTCATGAATCAACAACAAGTGGGACACAATCGTGAAGTGGAACAAAATGTATCTGATAATTTAAACTTTTTTAACAAATAAACGGAAAAGTGGGGCGTGCAATATTATTCGGCCCCTTTACTTTCAGTGCAGCAAACTCACTCCAGAAGTTCAGTGAGGATCTTTGAATGATCCAATGTTGTCCTAAATGACTGATGATGATAAATAGAATGCACCTGTGTGTAATCAAGTCTCCGTATAAATGCACCTGCTCTTTGATAGTCTCAGGCTTCTGTTTAAAGCGCAGAGAGAACCATGAAGATAAAGGAACACACCAGGCAGGTCCGAGATACTGTTGTGGAGAAGTTTAAAGCTGGATTTGGATACAAAAAGATTTCCCAAGCTTTAAACATCTCAAGGAGCACTGTGCAAGCAACTATATTGAAATGGAAGGAGTATCAGACCACTGCAAATCTACCAAGACCCGGCCGTCCCTCCAAACTTTCATCTCATACAAGGAGAAGACTGATCAGAGATGCAGCCAAGAGGCCCATGATCACTCTGGATGAACTGCAGATACCTACAGCTGAGGTGGGAGAGTCTGTCCATAGGACAACAATCAGTCGTGCACTGCACAAATCTGGCCTTTATGAAAGAGTGGCAAGAAGAAGATATCCATAAAAAGTCTCGTTTAAAGTTTGCCACAAGCCACCTGGGAGACACACCAAACATGTGGAAGAAGGTGCTCTGGTCAGATGAAACCAAAATCGAACTTTTTGGCCACAATGCAAAACGATATGTTTGGCGTAAAAGCAACACAGCTCATCACCCTGAACACACCATCCCCACTGTCAAACATGGTGGTGGCAGCATCATGGTTTGAGCCTGCTTTTCTTCAGCAGGGACAGGGAAGATGGCTAAAATTGATGGGAAGATGGATGGAGCCAAATATAGGACCATTCTGGAAGAAAACCTGTTCGAGTCTGCAAAAGACCTGAGACTGGGACGGAGATTTATCTTCCAACAGGACAATGATCCAAAACATAAAGCCAAATCTACAATGGAATGGTTCACAAATAGACGTATCCAGGTGTTGGAATGGCCAAGTCAAAGTCCAGACCTGAATCCAATCGAGAATCTGTGGAAAGAGCTGAAGACTGCTGTTCACAAACGCTCTCCATCCAACCTCACTGAGCTCGAGCTGTTTTGCAAGGAAGAATGGGAAAGAATTCCAGTTTCTCGATGTGCAAAACTGATAGAGACATACCCCAAGCGACTTGCAGCTGTAATTGCAGCAAAAGGTGGCGCAAGGGGGCCGAATAATATTGCACGCCCCACTTTTCAGTTTTTTATTTGTTAAAAAAGTTTAAATTATCCAATACATTTCGTTCCACTTCACGATTGTGTCCCACTTGTTGTTGATTCTTGACAAAAAAAATTTTTTTTATATCTTTATGTTTGAAGCCTGAAATGTGGCGAAATGTTGAAAGGTTCAAGGGGGCCGAATACTTTCGCAAGGCACTGTATATAGTTAGATAGTTTTCATCTATAAAGCTGTTTAACCAGTGGAGACATTTTACATAAACTCATAGATGAATGTATTTATACTTTCTCAAATGTCTCAATTATGTGTATGCAACAAGTTTTTGAAATGAACAACATAACACCAAAATCACAGTTAATAAACTATAATGCACTGGCACCAGTGAGAGGGGGAGGTCTGGGGTTGGAGGGTGTTATGCAATTAGTGGAAGGAGAAACCTCCACCTGGAGGAGACCTACGCACACACAGGGAGAACATGCAAACTCCACACAGAAAGGCCTTGAGGTGAAATTGAACCCAGGACCTGTTTTCTGTGAAGGATAAGCGCCAACCACTGCGTAACTGCGCCACTCAAAATGGGTATTGTATTTGACTAAAACAAATATTAAAATGTTTCCTGGTAAATCACCAGAACAGTGTGGATGAAGCCTTGTGTAAATAGTGTATTTTATCATGATTATTATTCAGAGTACACTTTCCACACCAGTAGTTTTCTTTCCCTCTTGACAGTTTCACTGCAGTGTTGACAATATCAGTCTCAAGTATATAATGTACTGCTGCTTGTACATGCCGAGATGCAGCGCTTTCATTCACATACCATCAGCCTCTTCCTTGACCACTTCGCTTTTATTATGTTCAGGGAATTTTCTTGTAACACAAGCCATGGCTGAAAGAAGCAGAAATCAATAGTACATATGATAGATATGGTGTCAGAGGAGGCGAAGTGCACATTAGCACAAGATTCAGTGCACCACACACACACACACACACACACACACACACCACACACACACACACACACACACACACACACACACACACACACACACACACACACACACACACACACACACACACACACACACACACGTTTTTGTTACCTGGTGGGTCCCTTTGACAGGGCCGTTCAGAATGGGACCCATAGACATAATCTTTTTTTTACCAAGACTTTAAGTAATACAAAACAGTCAATAGAAACCAAACAACTATTTTAAAGGAATTTTATTTTAGATTTTGTTTTCGAATTGCAGTGATTCTATTTTTGACATAGAATTTAATGCCACTCCATGTCCGATGTCTAAGGTCATCTGGTGAGGCCATTAATGCAGGCCAGGCAGTGAGACTTCCCAGGGACCTTTCCAGTCTGTATGAAAGGTGTCATGGTCTTCTCCACAGCCTTCACCTCAGATGCAGACCATGGCTTTCTTACACGTTCTAAGGGAGAGAAATAAAAATATATTAGCAATATACACTCCCAGGGTGAGGACCAAGCAGCCTGGCTGTAATCCCCCACCTGGTACACTTACCAGAAGGGGCACTGCCACTACCATGGGGTGCATCTGGATGAATGGTTGAAGGTTCTCTGCTTGAAGTTTCTTTTAGCCCGTCCGTTTGTGAGAGGATCTCTACTGCTCTCCCTGTCGCACAGAAAATAAAAAATACAAGTGGCCTTTAGGGGAAAAAAATCATACATATTTTAATAATATCAAGAAATTACCTTCAGGCTCAATTTGTATCTGGTCGAGGCTCTTTCCTTCGAATTCCGTCACTCTTCCCTGCTCCATGGCCATCAACACTTTTGCTGATTTTGGCCAGCTCCAGTGGTCCCCTCTGGTAGTCTGTAATATTGCCTGTGGATGCGAATGTCATGGCCGAGGAAGTTGGCAAGTATGTCCATCTCATTCTCTTTCATATTGAGAACCTGTAGACATAGTAGCTATGTGCTTTCTAAGTTTGGTTGAGGATAGCATCTCTGGATGCACCGCACCACATTCTTTGGCTACCTGGCGTAGGGAGTCTGCTCCCCTGATGTGGGTGTCTGCGCCCGGGTGGGAAAAGAAGTATGGGTTATGGTCAGAGATGGAACAGGCCCTTCTGTTCTCCACCAGCACCTCCATCGAAGCAATCATTTCAGGAGTCAAAAGAACCGGCACTTTCCGACTTCTTTTCCCTTTAATTTCAATGCGTTGAAAATGCTGACACAGCTTTTTCTCAAGTTGGGACAGTCCCAGAGCAATGTCAGAATGGATCCCAGTCTTACTTCTTAAGGTAAAAAGGCTGTCCCTCGTGGCATCTTTGAAACCTCACCTTCCCTTCTTCGATTGAAAATGATGACCTCACAAAGAGTCAAAACCTGCCAGTTTTAGACCAATGCTTAGACGTTGGCTCACTTATTAGGGTTTGCACATATTCAGGTCGACATACCCTCAATATGTGCATGCATGGCTCTAACGTCCTCAGTCAGAGGGAGCAGGTCCGGAGTGTTTTTCCACTTGGCTTGCCGGAGGGTCTGTAGGGCAGCCAGAAGAAACACAGACGTCCCACCTCTTCTCAAAAAGCAGCCGGCTTCGTTGGAGGTTTTTAATAAAATAGGTTCATCAAACACAATGCTCCATTTTTGAGTCACATTCAAGAATATCTGCTAGCTTTCTGAGGCTCTGGCCGAGTTTGAGGGCCAAGGATGGGAGTTTCTTGTATTGATTTGTTTCCTCATCATATCCAGCCACAGACCTGACTGCATCAATCACATGGTTAAAGTTGGAAGGAATAAAGAAATCCTTAATTGTTTTCAGTTTCCCTGCGGTTTTTGCTTCGTTAATTAACCTACCGACTTCTCTCATTTTCTGCCTAATGTAATCATGCTTTGTCTTATCATGCCCGTGTTTTAACGTACAGGTGCTCTCCAGAGTCTCAGAATCCCCTTTTCTGCTTTGACAACACCCGTGACCTCATCCTGATGCATTGCCGAAATTAAAGACCACAGCTTTTTGCTGATGCCCTCCGGTACAGGCTGGGCTAGGGAGCAGAGGGACTGGACCCTACTTCTACCTGGTTTAGCCTGGGGCATCTTTCTGTGAAAGCCGGCACCTGGCCACATGCCTCCACAGCGACTTTCGCTTAAGCAATGCCCCACAGTCTATACAGTGCAAAAACTCACTGGATTTAACTGGGGAATTTGGCTGTTTAGCTGGGACTAAAGTTCCAATGCCGGCCTTTAAAACCTCAAAATTGTGCTCACGGTTTCTCCACTATTCCTGATCAAATCAAACGGAAGTTTACGTGCTTTAGATTTCACAGGTAGAGCCAATGCTCTGGCTACGTCACTTTCATTTCCATGTTTTCTAGTCAAATGACGGGACATTTTGTGGCAGGACATTGAACAGTAGAGGCAGAAGTGTCTCTTGCTGTATACTCGCC
Source organism: Knipowitschia caucasica (assembly GCA_964034765.1). Classification (NCBI taxonomy): domain Eukaryota; kingdom Metazoa; phylum Chordata; class Actinopteri; order Gobiiformes; family Gobiidae; genus Knipowitschia; species Knipowitschia caucasica. The sequence goes on along the minus strand of OZ035835.1, from coordinate 13,509,636 downwards.
CCCCATTTTTCTTCTTTTGCAGCTGGCATGATAACAATCTTATTTGCCTTTGGTTCGTCACTTTCCGAGTCTTGAAGAAAAGTGTTTTTGATTTTTCTTTTTCCATACTTTTTTACAGGTTTCTTCTTGACAGTTAAATCGTCAGAATCTGAGTCGACTTCATCAATTAGGGACTCTTGACTAAGCTGCACAAACAACAAATAATTTGTAATCATTCTATATAACAATTTGAAGTCATGACTTGTAGTCAGCACTTACCAGTGGTTTGTAAGCGTGCGCTTCAGTGTGCTCCTCCATGATTTCTTGCAGCCTAATGAACCACACACTTGCACCTTTTTCTAGCCTGACACCTGATTTCCTCTGTTGTGCTGCTCCATGATTGGCTCCAGCCTGCTGGACTGAAATTGCCCCAGTGTGCCCCTCCTTGATATCCCGCAACCCACCACCAGGGTTCCGACACATAACACACTTTTTTCAGGAAAGTAAACCTCCAGGGGTCCTTTCCATATTTTTACAGAGACTGGCAATAAGGACCGTATTCTACAATGGTATTTTGTGCTGGAAACTTCTCAATATCTAAATATCTACTATTGTGTTTTTGGGCTACACCCAAATGCATCAAAATGCTTTTAAATGCTTTTGGAATCTCTGTTGGTTCTAATCTATCTCATTGATCTAGGCATTAATCTAGGCTACACTCATAAACTTTTTGCATTGTCAACATTCACAAATGTTTGAACAGAAGTGAATTTGACAAGTATCTAATAAAACTGTACATAAACTGTAAGTAACTTTATCTACTTTTGAAGTAAATGCTTGTGAAATGGTCCCTTTACCATTTGATATTAGCACTGGCTAAGAATATTCTCTATTTTTGAAAGCATCTATGGTTGATGCATTTATCTATTCCTATTTTTACTCTATTTTTTGACTCCAAAGCTCGGTTGCAGCTTGAGTCAAGGCATATTTCTAATTTGTGACATCTGTCACTTTTAATGGCTGTAACATAACTCTGATTCTAATATTATAGCTGATCTATCAAAAGGATAACATTGTATGGTACTATTTTAACTCTTATGTGGAAATATGTTTATGAACAACAAAGGAAGTCAAATTCTACTCTTTTACTACTATTTAACATCTACTAAAACGCTACAATACTTATACTTTATCATTTTCAAAGTTTTTGTCTGTCAGATGTCTGTCAATACTACTTAACATGTATATTGCATTTTGTCACAGTTTCTGGTTGTAGCAATAACATCGGCAATAGACGTTTCATTGGCTGGTTCTTGTTCTGCAAATGGCTGTGTCCAATAGATCATCAGATGTCCAGAAGCTAGGGACAAACAAAAACAAAAGAAAGAATCATGAGTATCTCTCTCATTTAGCACTCATCAATGTATGATTTTAAAAATATAAACATCACTCCCCAGTTTTTCTCTCTCAGATCCTCAGGTCCTCAGTGTCCCCTGAGGGTGAGTCTCAGTCGTCATCAGGTCAGGTCATCTTGGACATCAGTAGGGTCCAAGCCATGGTTCTGGTCTCTCCAGATGCACATCAGGATCTCCAGATACAGTCTTTTCACTTGAAGCACATCAGGTCATTTGCGATGCACTTCTGGTCAATGGTGCAGTGTCTCAGTTCCTGTACACAGCTTGTTATGCAATAGTTACTCTCTATGGTTAAGTCACTTTGATTCTACTTTAAAGACAATTTCTATTCATGCTGTTGCTAATGTCTCTCAGACAAAAGCAAGCGCAGTTTACTTCTCTAATTTGTGTTTTTATCAGATCTAATTCTCATCAATGTAATTACTTCACACAGTACAAAATCAACAAATCAAAAGTGTCAGGACAGACGTCAATTATGTCCATGACAATATAGAATTCAAATGAACATTTCTGGTCTCAAAAAATACTGATTCAACTAAAGATTCAAGTGATAGACAATTAAAAATATGTGTTTACATTGGAGTAAACTTTTAAAATGCTTTTTCTCATGTTCTGCTTTTTCATGTATCTATATGTAAATGTGAATGTGTGAGTGTATGTGTGTATGTGTGTGTGTGTGTGTATGTGAATTTTGGGGTTGTCTCTCCAGACTCCACGAACCACCTGTAGGTCTCAAAGGTCACACTGTGGTGATGTAAACCAACTGGACACACTTTCAACTCCCTCTAGGTCTCTACCTGACGCTCCACCCATCACTGCCTCCAGATACCTCTCTTTCATGGCCCCGGTCTCTCTCACACCCACTCAGTTCTGCAGTGGCGTGGGGAGGGGCAAGGAGGTGGCATTTCCCTTTGCTCTTAGCTCTGTGACCTGTGGCTGGGTGGGCTTTGCGCTGTCCAGTGTCCAGCAGTCCAGTGACCCTGTACAGTGTGTGCTCTTGGTTCTGGAAAACAACCTTATAGTCAAATTAAAAACAACAGAGATTGTGAATGAGATTGTTTTTCTCTCTGAAGTCTAAACAATTTTGAAGCGCTCTTGGCTTTCCCAAGCGCTATGTAAATAAAAGATTACTTATTATCTTACTAATGATGACATTTAAAACCAGAAACTCTCAATATAAAAAAACAAGACTCAAATCTCTTAAACCTTCAAACTTTAAAATATGTATTATGTACTTTTGTACTGTGTGATGTTTTTAATCTTGAACATCTTGGGTTTCACTTTATGGACTTTCCCTTTTACACTTATTTATCTCAGCATCTATTCTACTAATTTAAAATAATTGCAGCATTTTTCAAATGAAGTCAGTATGAATTGGAGCACATTTTAGACCAGGCTCCTGTGCTGCGTGCATCTGCAGCAGGAGGAAGGTCAGGTGCATAGTCAAAACAAAAACAAAAGTCACCACTTGAATGTGAATTGGGTGAATTGGGTAGTTTAACTTAATAATATAATACTTTTACAGCCTAATTCCCTCTTTCTTTTTTAGACGAAGTCTACAATCATTAATCACTTTTAACAGATTCTAATTTAAATGTTTGAAAAACGGCTTTTGTAACTAAAATAAAAAATACATGAAAAAATTCTCACAAACAGCTATGAAATATATCAGAGATACAATAATGGACTCACAAAATAAGCAGCAGATTTAAAAAGAAAAGCAAAGCTTTTTGTACTAATCTTTGGGTTTCAAAAACATACTAATTCAAAACTTCTTCACTAATGGTGTTTAAAAACGTTTAACTGTGTCTAACACAATGTTCAAATGGCAAATTTAGCAAATTTAACGGAATAACAACTATGAAAAGCCAAATTCCTAAAGCAGTAGCTTTGCTTCAGATTCACAGCCAGAGCAGCGAAGGAGGGGGCCGTTTCCCTGACAACGGCAGCAAGATAGAGATGTGCACACACAGGCAAAAAGATACAGAAGAATAACTTTCAAGATTACTTTGTTAAGCGAATATAACTGATGTTGTTCTTTATACTTTTGTCATCCAAATCTAGAAGTGATCACTTTCCACACTAGTAACAAAAGGCACTCTTGTCTTTAACGTACGCTTCTATTTTATCGAGGTAGCAAACTAATTTAAACTCAAAATCTCTTTCTAAAAAACAAAAACAACTGTTGGATACAACCCTCTCATAGCTCAACTGTAGATAAAACTCGGCAAAAAATGTAAATATCTCACAAAAGCTCTCATAGCTCAACTTTAGATAAAACTCTGCATTCTCCGGTGAACTCTGTTCACTCCAAAAACAAACTAAAAAAACAAAAAAAACTCCCTTTTTCTGTATGTAATTTAAACCGTGATCACTGAAATATTGTTGCTTCTTTACTTTTGTCATTTATCAGCCTGAAATTCGTCAATTTCAAAGCTTTTGTAACAAAGGCCTCCTTAACACATTTCCCTTTTTATAATAACTTTTAATTTTACACCATGGTTTCACTAACTATTTTCTATTCTCTATTCTCTGCCCCGGCTACTCCAAAGGCAGGGACCCCGATACGTCAGGGGTTCCTTTTTCTCTCTGTCCTGACTACTTCAAAGGACAGGGACCCCGATACGTCAGGGGTTCCTTTCTCTCTCTGTCCTGACTACTTCAAAGGACAGGGACCCCGATACGTCAGGGGTTCCTTTCTCTCTCTAATCTTATCTATAGATATTAGACATTTGGTGGACCTCAAAAAAGGACCATAATTTAGTTCACTCAATTAGCAGACTTTGAATAAACAGGTGTCCGCTCTTACCTTTTGTTGAACAGGGCCCAGGCACCGTCAGAAGTCCACCAAATATCAGCTTTTCCACGTCCAACCAGGTCTCCAGATCATGAACCAGCGCTCACTAGTACCGGGAACTAGTTTCCATCGGCAGAGACCAATCGCACGTCAAAAATCCCCGGAATGCGGACATGGGAAAACAATTTGAAACGCTAAGTCCAAAAAACAGGACACAAAAAAATATAGTGAGACAGCGAAAAAGAGTCCCGGAGCCGGTCGCCTCTCCAGCCTGCTGGACCGCTCCCAGGCCCCAGACACTCTCAGCTCTCCCACGCCGAGAAAAAGAAACAAAGCAAACTCCCTCAAAACAATCCAGAGAATGGCACAAACCGAGCCGCGCATTCTCCACCAAATCTGTTAGGATTTAGCAGAGAGAGACGGATCGTGGTGTGCCAAACTCTGGAAGTTTATTTAAGTTGCTCTCAAGTTCCACTGGTTTACTCTGTTTCCTTTCCTCAGACAGAATAAAGGCAGTACACAGTTTATATAGTCATTGTCACGTCACACATCGAAAGACATACGTGTTACAAAGAGACAGTCACATCATAGTCATAACATGGAGTCCTTGTAGAGTCCTTGTACAGTCCTGCACGTAGGCCATATTGCTATCTAATACTAATATTACTTATTAGGATGTGTCCATGTAACAATATTCCAAAGAACCTATAGGTTAACATTGTGGTGGAGGGCAGCTGACAAATCTTTGCTGGTAACTATGGTAACTGGCTAACCCTAACCCCAAGACAAAGAAAGGAAGCTGACCAATGTTCTCTGACCTCTGTGGCAGTACGAGCTTCTTACACATATTAAAAGAACTACTAAGCCTTAAAGATGCAGGGAGAAGACATAAATAATGGACTTTTTACATTTATCTATGGTAACTTTCAAAAGTGAGATTCTAGTCTCAGTTTAGAACACATTTCTGTAAACTATGATCTAATTATTTTCCCATTAAAGTGTTTAGAAATGGTTACAATGATCCAAAACATATGCATAATGTTGGTCAGTAGAAAGGACTTTCAGACATACTGTATAATATCAGATATTATGGCGGGGGTTGTGAATCTAATCACTATCAAATAATAAGAAAACATTTGGACATTTCCCTTTTCAACATTTCTCTCAAAAATAGAGTTGTTTTAGCTCCTGTCCTCCAACTGAATTCTAGAACACGAACTCAATCTACACGTTTACATGGAAGCAAGGAAAAACGTAGAAATTGCTGACTAATCAAATTAATACTCAACACCTATTGTAGGTACGGTGGTGCAGTGGTTAGTGCTTGTACTTCACAGTAAGAAAGTCCTGGGTTCGATTCCACCTCCAGGCCTTTATGTGTGGAGTTTGCATGTTCTCCCCATATCTGCGTATGTTTCCTCTGGGTGCACCAGTTTCCCCTACCGTACATCTGGCATACGCCTCCTGTACTGGCGACGCCGCTCCCATCCCTGTGTGGAGTGAGAGACAAATGCCCCAAAACTGACTCTGGTCTGTGAAAGGCGCTAAACAGATATAATTAAATATTACTGACTTGCTTTAGCTGGAGGTGTACCCACTGGTTTGAAATGGGCCTTCAATCGTTGAATAGAGAATAATTTTCTTGCTTTTTGCATTGTGCTGAAAAATACGTAGGTCTTGTTTGGATGTATAAACTTGGTATGATAACATATATGGCTTTTGGTAATGTGGCATTTTTTAGAACCCTAACCCTAAACCTAAAGTTCCTTAATCCTGTATTTACATCCATTGGGCTAATTATCCCTTTGACCTGTACACATGTAATTTGGAACAAAACCAGTTGAATTGAGCGTGGATGTGAACAGAACATGCTGTTTTCATATTTTTAGAAAACATGTTATCTTTTTTATACTTGTAAGAGCCCTGTGAGTCACTATTTGAAAAAGATGCCAAAAAATACACACAAGTTAAAATAGAACCAAATCCAAACTAGTCACATGGATTTTATTACATGGTCTTGAAAGTCAGGTACCTCAGCTTTAAGGCCTGCTCGTATTTATGTGTTCAAATATTGCTCATGATATTTTTCTCTTGTAGTAATGTGGAAATATAATGCTATAATTGCAGTTTGACCCGGAGTTTGAGGCTGCAGTCACACATTTCAAACCACATTTCTCAGAGTTAACTCAAAATCACTCTACATGCCCCATCTGCATCACACCAGCAGATTCCGAGGTGTTTGGGGTGAAGCAGAGCGCTCAGGGGCTGCTGTTTGACACGCTGATAAATTTGATGTTGTGAAATTTTATGGGCTATTAACATGACACATCTTGAATTATCTGATGATCAGAAGGAAACGGAGATTCTGTCCAAGTTCGGGACAGCTCCAACTGGCTGCTGGAACCACTGTTCATGCTTTCCATCACCGCGGTTCAGTGAAAACAAGTGCTAAATGCTCTCAAGTGATAATTACGGCAAGTTCTATCATGTCAGAATAAATGTGAACAAAACGTGCGAGGGAAAGCAAATTTCATACTTTTGAAGCCAGAAAGATTTGTAATAAGACACTGAACACGGCTAAGCAGCTGAATCACAGGGATTCTCATAAATGCATTTTGAGTAATACGTTTATAATAAGTTTATAGCAGAAGCTACGTTGAAAAGGGTTGAATAGGGTTTCTGTCATGGATGACAATAAAAAGCAAATCTTGGACCATGCTATAGGTTGCGTTCATGTGACATCACAACAGCAGGGGAGCAGGGAAATCTTTTTGTGGACACTATGGTATGTGTCAAAAGTCAGATTTCTATTATTAGTTCAGAGCAAGGGTCTCCTACCTTTTTTTGGAAGGGAAAAAAGAAAGGTGCAGAGAGCTATGCCCCTTTGTGTCATTATAGAAATGCAGCCTTATAATAACTACATAAACCATGTAGAACATTTGTATACCACATACTATAGATTCAAACTGTATTTCCTTTCATCTGTGCACATGTTGACATGAAATATAGATATAAAAGGATTTAATATTGAATAATACTGTATTGTGTAGACCTGCACGCCTTGGCCTCAGTCCTCTCTCTACGCCCTGACTCCTGGAACTATAGCCCGTCCGGCCGTGGGAGCAGATCCCTCCCTCAATGATGGCCTTCCAGAGGTTTCTCACTTTTTTCCCACTGTTTTTTTAGTTGTTCTTTGCCAAAGCAGGAGAGTCTAAGGACAGTGGTGATGATACAGGACATTTGACTACACTTATATGACATCTATTAACATTTGTTTATCCGCCTCTTATGGACCAGTAACTCTATATGTGTTTGATTCTCTCTTCTGTGTTGGCAGACTTTGTAAAGTCCTCCAAGATCACTGTTAATAAATGTAATTGAATGTGTTAAATACCTGTATTCTTTTAGGGAGTTACCTGAAAGGGTGTTGGAGACCCCTAGTTTAAAGACATTTCAACAAGTGTCTAAATATTTTCTCTTTCTTTACCATAGTTAAAAGTGTCTACAAGTGGTGACAAAACTAACAAATGCTTAATTATCTGGGAAAACGTGGAGATTTTCTATTATTTTGGAAAATGGCTTCTTTTCCATTGAGTTGTATCAGCACCTGTCCTCCAACTACAATCGAACTATACATTAAAAGTATATAGGAGGATTTTCTACTTGCGGGTGGATAATCAAGACTGTTGGTCCTCCCAATTGTCAATCATTCTGGTGATACGAGCGTGTTAAAAAAGACGGTTTTGTGAGAGAGAGCGTTTTTTTCCTAAAATTTGGGAAACCCTCTGATATACCTTAAAGAATGCAACCTACGATCCTAATCTTTAATCTCTTTTTCAGTGCAAGCAGTTACAATCCGCAGTTTTCCCTCTACACAAAAGCACTAAGTTGTATTAATAAAAAATCCAGCTATAAGGTATATTTACGCAGCCCTTTTCACACTTCATCACCCAATTCTATAAAACACTCTGGTCTCTGTAAAAAGCCTATTACTGCTCAAGCCCCCACCCTCTGCTCCACACACATCCACAGTCAACTCCCCGTATACTCCCACCAAGCACTTAGAATTAATCTCCCTAAAAAGCTATGACTTCTTTCACCCTGACATAACATAAGCATTCGCGGACGTGAATCTGACTTAAAATCTCAAAAAGGTCCCTTCGTGTTTAGGTGGAAAGAAATGACGACCCTCCACCCTATCGGCTAATTCTTTCCATGCATCTTCCACTCAACAGTCTCTCTGTGTGATGTTCAAATAAAAAATGGTAAGCTGAGATGATTAGAACAAATCTGACCTGGGAGAGAGTCTTCTAAACTCACGCAACACATCATCACTTTGAGTGGCTTGTTGTTGTAAAATTAGTTTTCCTGTGTAAAGTATACGGAGGTCTTCAGATGTGGTAAGTTCAGAGAAGTTTATTGGGCCCAAGAGAATGCCTTGCGGGATGCCGTTCCAATACACTCAAATACGCACGCGAACATAACGTTTGTGGGGGACCTAAACTGGCAGAGTCTTAAAGGTTTTGTGACAAAGTAGCAATTACCTCACAATATTGCCGCGAATGAACTCTTGGCTCGCTTACAACACATGTGCTTTTGTTTTAGAAACCAGTAAGCTTGTCGAGAAAGGAGTAAGAATGACTTTGACTTTCCGTACGCAAACTTCTTAAGAAGCATTACGGCAATGTTGGGGTTTTGGATGACAGCCCTAAGCTTTCCCTTTATGTAAGCTTTTAGTTTCTCAGCTCTGTGTAACCCAATCCATCCAGCGGGACTCCCTGCTAAACCACATCAGGGGCTGAATCCAGAAGCTGTTAGCGGCTGCAAAAACATGGGTGCCGAGTGTTACGCCTTACGCTGAGATTCTCAATGCTTTTCATGTGGTGGCAATAGCTGGTTCATGCAAGAGCTAAACTGGAGTCTGTGTACAGTGTCAAAATGATTGTACTACCATTGGCAATTTAAAGCAGGGGTACCTAGCTTTCAAACTACAATAATGTAACTGTGTAATAAAATCAAACTAGTTTCTCCAAACAATTTGGGTCTATCTCTAGTTTTTAGAAAGATGTAGTTTTGGCCTCTGTCATAATTTCAGATCTGCGTTTTCAGACAGAAAAAAAGTTTCATCTTTGGCCCTTTGGCAGGATGATGTCAAGATAGATAAAAACAAGACAATCAACAGGCACAAACACACATCCACAGGGTATAAAAACTGCAATTCAAAAAGATAATTGGGTGTAAATGTGAAAGAAACCATTTTACATTTTTAAATATTATTTATTCAATGCTGGTTCTTCAACAGATCATTATGTAAGATCAAAAGTGCACACAACAAAGCTTAATAATCTCGTGTGAAAGGTTGCGACAGAGGAATCCTGTCAGTGCAAATGACCAGGTCAGGGTTAGCACATGCCAAGTCTACATTTTGTGCCTAAGGGAATTGTTTTTTAGACTTGATGAGTCACTTTTTACCGGTAATGTTTGGCAATCACATGGAGTCACTCCAACTTTAATTTGTTATGTTCCCTTAAATGAAGTTTGGCATATAAACTGCTTGTCGGGACAGAAGTATTTTCCATCCAAGGCTAGTACAAGGGTAAAACAAAAGGGGTATAAATGTTTCTTATACATATGGACATTTTGGACATATTTTAATTATTTGATAGAAAACAAAGGCCAGTCACTTCCCTCCTTACAAAATATCCATATAGACTATTAACTGTGGAGACTTGTGGTAAAGTTGAAGCTGTACTTAAACCTGGCCATAAAACAGTCTTTTGATAAGCTTTTTCAAGGAGGAAAGTGGAAAAAAGACGACCACCCTCACTCCGCCCAAAGCATCAAAAAGTGACTCACAAGTATGCAAAAGATAACAGATGAAGACAGATGTTGTGATCTGATTTGTTCAAAACACGTTACTTTTATAGCACTGTTTCTGTTGGAACAAACAAAATGTATGATTTTGGAAAAACATTTTTGCTACCACAGCTTTAAAGTGATTGTCTGCAGTTTGTCAGAAAGAGAAAGAGAGAGGTACTTGATTTGAAAAAAACGACGCAAGCTCCCTCCCCCTTCCTTTCTGATTGGTCTACACCAGGGGTCTCCAACCTGTAGCTCGGGAGCCGCCAGTAGCTCGCCGCCTCCTTCCAGGTAGCTCACCAAAGGATTTAGATAAATAGAAATAAATAACATAATATACTAACTATTTCAGATTGTATTATCATATCATTGTAAATGCACTTACTTTGTAGCACTAGTAACAAATATGCGATAACAAAATAATGACTGTACCCAATCTCATACTTGTTCACACCAATATACCACCACATTTTCCCCAGGGTTTTCTTAAAGGAGTAGCTCTCTGCCTTTATTGTCGTGGAAAAAAAGCTCTCTCGGTGAAAAAGGTTGGAGACACCTGGTCTACACCTACGTTTCCGTAACACTTTGAAATGTTAATGAGATAACACTTTATACATATACATTATTAATACACATGCACGGAGGTTTTCAGAATTATTTGTTAACGTTTTCATGAAAAAAATGATGTTTTAATGCACAAAAAAACGATCGCGGCAAACCAGGAAGAAGCTATTATCATATAGGACACATAGGACACATCTGCAGAGGATCTGATTATGGATATAGGTTCAGTATATAAATGAGTAACTCAGTTCAGAATTCTTTGTTCAGCTTTCATGTAGTTCCAGAGCCTATAAAGGCTTGATTCGGAGGATCCGTGAAAACAAACAACTGAGCATGCGCGCAGCTGCGCGCAGCTGCGAGCATCAGCGTCGATGATTGACAGCCCTTGGCATGACTCGATTGGTTTACGTGGACGGCATTGTGGATTCTGAACTATAACGAAGAGAAGGGAAGGCGGGACTTGCCAGTAATATTAGAATTAATAAAATGACTTATTTTATATCAACATTTAAGACCAGGAGGTCTTTTTAACACATTTCCTAAAATGTGGTATTCATTTAGAGTTACAAACTATCACTTTAAGTAAAAAACTGCATTTGAAACATTATCCTTTCAACCATAACCCTAACCCAAAGCGTTAAGACAAACATAAATAGTATAAATGTAACCAATTACAATTATACAGCTGAACATGTGAAATTACTTCTGCATGCTTTAGCAATCTTCTTAGTTGGGGATCTTTTCTTGATATTATTGATGTTTCTATGCAATATCAATAAAATAAAGATTCAAACCTGTATACAGATGGACAATGCTAACACACTTGCTCAATAAAGCCATCAGCGGAATTGCTCATAGGAAAATGTTTTGCGCCAACTCGCTCTTTCTCCTTTTGACTTATATTGAAAAGTAAAAGCTCAGTTACCGCATGTGTCACACTCACCATTTTGGACTCTTTATGATCCTGGTGTTTATTTATTTTTTTGATATTGTTCCTGTCAATCCAGATAGGATCCAAACAGTATAATAATTTACAAATGTACAGTAATGCCTCCATTCTCAGGGGAAAGTCCAGCTAGCAACCGTCTTAGCAACACGTCCGCCTTGTTAAGCCGCAAAGCTAACTATAACGGAACAAATGCCATATAAGGAAATTGTCCCCTGCTAGCTTATGTTTAAATCAGCTTTTTCCAAATAAGGTAAACACTATGGGTGATGTCAGCACTCGGTTAGTTTACTCCTAATGTACAACCTATGCAGACAAGTTACAAGGCAATCCCACTCTTTGTAAAAATAAGATAAGATAAGATAGACCTTTATGCCTCTGTGGGGCAGAATAAAAGAAAGGAGGTAATAAGAGCACTCAGATTGCACACATCAAACAAAATCTGTTATTTAAGACAATAGATAATGCGATTAAATGAAGTACTAAGTAATGAGATAATGAATTAAAGTACAAATGAGAGATACTGTACATCGCATAATAAAGGTGCCAGCTGTATCCTCGTCCCCCAGCGATCGTGAAGCGCAACCTGTTTGAAATCACAATGTAGTTTCCTGCTCTCTCCTGTGTGTGGTATTGGAGTAACTGTCAGTGGATCTCCCAAACTAATGCCCACATGACAGCTCCAGTCAGACCACCCAGGAGGACTGCCGGTGGGCCCATAGGGATGAGTGTATATACGCAGATATTAGTTATGCGTGCACACGGCACCCAAAAGCACCGCAGGACACTTCATCATCTGCAACTGACAGAGAAAAGACACCGTGGCTCCAAACACTCGAGAATGTTTATGAGATTAACGTGAAATGATGTGTTCCCGCTGCAGTATTTTGACCACAAATAACTCCCTCCGTTTTATCCGTTCTTCACTCAAAATTCTGCTCATCGCATTTATCTGTGTAGCATTTCTCCAATAAGAACAAAAGGGATTATGTTTTTAAGTCAGAATGCAAGCTAAGAAATTTCACGTTTTACCAGCTTAGGAGATTTACTTTGCAGGGGCATGCAAAAAACAGGCTTGAAGTGATTAGCCATGCTTCTAAGTGAATAAATTGACAGTTAGCCACCCTTCAAAGTTATAAGTTAAATCTAGCTAGTAAGTACATATAAGCTGTACTTTAATGCGTTTACGCGTTGAAATTGATTTTACCAGTGTCTATACTTTCACACAAAGAAGAATTATTACGCAATTCTTCTCGCAATTACAAAATAATAATGAGACTGTTTTACTGCTCAGAATGTGAAATTATATTGTCAGTAGAAATAAAAAAGTGGTGAAACAATCACAGAGGGTAAAACTTCGAAAAGTCCTCCAAGACGACTGCTGTTGTGATTTAGGGCTAATATTGTTTTGGTTTTTTCCAAATTTGAAAATGACCAGCTGCAAACTCAGTTATGTGATTGTTCTAAAAGCCAGAAAACTGCTCTGAGCGTGATGTCATAGTGGTACAATAATAATAATAATAATAATAATGCATCACAATGACATCATACTATTAAAGGAATGACACAGGAGCTTTTAGAGTTACATGTTTGTGCCAGAAATTCCTAATATTAGTGTGAGTGGATCAAAAAACTCGACGAGGAACAATGTTTTAGCACGGATAAAAGTTCATCCATTTATTTTTTTACTTTTTATCTCCTGCTGGTCTAGTACTTTTGCCACCTCTGGAGATTTTCTATAGAAGCAATAGAACTATTTATGCTTGCTGTGTTTTTGAAAATCAGTTGCAACAAATCAAGTTTAAATATGACTGATACCAAGTAAATCCAGTTGAAAGTACTTAAATAAACAAGCGTCTCGTGCGGTCGCCGTTTTACAACCTCTCATGTAAACTTTTCAACTTCTGATTACACCTAGATTTGTCATCTTGTAATTTTCTCGGCTTTTTGAACTTGAAACGCAGATAATGTTGAGCCTAAAGACATTTCAGGGCGATGACGAGAGCACACCTGTCTTTGCCTAATGAGATGAAAGCGCATGAGTTTTATCAAAGAGATTCCTGCTCTTAATGTCGGCATAGGGGAAGGCCGCAGAGGTGAGGATGTTCAAAACAAGCAGAGATTGCATTTAAACTTTTCACCCGTTGACTTTAGAAGACTCGAAATACAGAGATTTACACGAGCGGACTTTTGTTTGTTTTGCTTTGATGATTATCTGAGCAGACGCTTGTCATTTTTATCTCCGCTCGGCCTTCACAAAGGCGTGGTGTTAGTGGAAGATATGATCGGAGTCTCCCACAGTCCTCAGAGCGGCTGGATAAGGCTCACTGTGTGCACATCGTCATTAATACATTCATCTCATTTTTATATCATTTATGTAGTTTGGTTCAGTACAATTGTGTTTATTGTTTATTGAGCTGGCACACACATTAGTCTTTACAAAAAAAGAGATATTTTGCACCAGATTTAGCCACTGCTACTTTTCATCCGTCGTCCCTGGGCAGAAGAGCGCCATAGGATTTAGAACAGAGGTGTCAAACTCAGGCCTGTGGGCCAAACTCGGCCGGCAAGATCCTTTTTAGTGGCCCCTGAAATGATTTTCATTGATCTTCATCACTGTAACTTGCAGCGTTGTAACCTTGCCTGCAAGCTGAATTCTCGCGGTATTTGTAAGTTCACAAACACTCGAGAATACATCTTGCCCCGCTCTCGCCAACCCTTTTCGAGTAGAACATCTAGTTGTTCAAGCCAATCACGCGCCAGTCTGGGGGTTTAGGGCGGGATATCCGGGTTTGACGAAAGCAAGAAGTGCCGGGCCGAAGCAAAACAAACATGGCTACGCAGGAGGACGGACGCGTAGCTGAGGCTATCAAGTCAGTTTTAGCAGAATCTCCAATTTATTTTTTGAAAGATGAACAGCGAGAGGCGCTTTGTGCATTTCTGGATGGCAAAGATGTTTAAGATTGGTTTAAGTCAAACCTTGGTAGGCGGGCACACAGCGTCACTTCGCCCAATCAGCTTGAAGTATTCTGCTGCTTATCCCTCCTTTCCCCGAAAGGATTCTCCTGCAGAAGTCCCAGATTGATATTGTGGAGAACGCATTAGAGTTCTACACAATCATCAATCTGGCTCTTGCCAGGTTAGCAGCGTTGATGGTAATGGGCGACTAAGGCATGTTGAACTTATTTTTAACACCTTTTCTCTCCAGAGAACAGCCAAATAATTTGCTGTGTTCTAATAAGTTACCTAAAATGTAGTTATGAAATTATAATTATTGAATTATTTATAATTTTATTTTATATGTTTTACTATCAGCCTTAAAATAAAGTTCTTCTTGACATTTGGCCCAGTACTAGTTGAATCCAAACCTACTAGAAAATAATTTCCAAACTCATGTCAAATACAATTAATTTTGTTATTTGTACACAAAAACATGTAAAAAGATTTTGTTTTAATACTTCTGGCCACAACAAACAAGCTCTTACGTTTTTAAATTTGGCTCTCGACCAAAATGAGTTTGACATGCCTGCTTTAGAAGGACTAAAGCTTCGTGCTCATAGTGTTTGTCTGATGTAGAAGAAGCCGATTTGAACAGCCGCTAAATGGAGCCACATTCCTTACATGGGCATTTGTTACAACAGGGTGACCTATGTGCCGTAGCAGGGGCAGATGCAAACCCACATGTTGCTAACGTGGAGTTTCCCCCTGAATGACTGTTTCTCTTGAGGTGTTTATGTGTATTTGAAACAATAGTTGTGCCTCACGGTTCCATCCTTTCTCTGTGTTTGTTCGCAGACGTGGACGAGTGCTCCACGGGGCGGCACACCTGTGGTCCAGAGCAGACCTGCATCAACAGCCGGGGCTCGTACGCCTGCCAGTGTCCACAGGGGTATCAGAGGAGCGGGGAGCACTGCATAGGTCGGTCACACACAGGGGATTGTGGAAGATAGATAGATACAGTAGATGGATGGATGGATAGATAGATAGATAGATAGATAGATAGATAGATAGATACGATAGATGATGGATGGATACATACATACATGGATAGATGGATAGATAGATAGATAGATACGATAGATAGATAGATAAGATAGATAGATAGATAGATAAGATATATAGATAATGGATAAGTAACTAAGAATTATAAGAAGACTATTCAATTCATGTAGACAAAGCACCAACATTTTGAAAAGGAGTGAGTGGCAAAAGCTTGTAAAGCCCCTCCTGTAATTACTATTTCAGTTTCAATTATAACTTGTTTGTGCTATTTTCTTTCAATTGTGTCACTTAATAAACAATTTAATCATTAAAATTCAATGTAACACAGTAACTTCATTGGCTTTTAAGTTGGCGCCTCATACAGAGTAAAAAACATTTCTTTATACATTTGTTTAAACTGTTTTATGTTCGGGCATTGGACTTTTCTGACCCATCCATCCATCCATCCATTTTCTTCCCCTTAATCCATTTCTGGGTCGGGGGGGTGGCAGTCAGAGCTGCACCCAGCACACTTAGCACCAGCCAGACTTTTCTGACCCCGCAAACAAAAATACAAAAACTTTTCCAAATTGTTTAAACTTTAGCTGATTTAAACTTTTGTAGATAATGTATTTTTGGATGTTATGGTCTCATTTTTGCTTCTTACATTATCTGTGCTGTCTGAAAACGTATCATGTTCTTTAGTTTTAATGTTAGAATTATGAAAACTGTACCACTGTGCTCTGACTGTGACTGACATGTGGCTGTTGTGGTGAACTGCAGATAAAGACGAGTGCTCTCTGACGCACTACTGCATGCACCGCTGTGTGAACGCACCAGGATCCTACTCCTGCGAGTGCAACGTGGGCTACAAGCTGGCCAGCAACAACCACAGCTGTGTGGGTGAGTCTCAGGCACCTGTGAGGGCGGAGCACCTACGCTACGTTCACAAACACGCTTCTCATTCATGACGCTGAGAAATGTCACTGCCTCCAAGTGCACTACATCATTTAGATACTGAGTGTGTAAACTTTTGTGTATAAGTGATGTATTTTGACAAAGTTGCTTTACAATTCTGTGCATTTTCATCGACTCCAAGAAAATACAAGCATTTTCACACATGACATTCTGACATTTAATCATAGGAGCAGAAGAAGTTGCATTCATACATTAATCAAATTTTTGCCTACTGTACTTATAGTATAGACTTACACAAGCAAAGAAATATACATTCATATGCATAAGTTTAAAAGAAATAAGTTTACAATTGAATTTACCTCCAATAAGAGGTAAATTAAATTAAATTGTTAAATAAGTCTCATAATAGATCATGATTTATTGATGTCGTACATTAATGCCTGGCACAAAACACATTCTTAGTCAATTTGACCCAGTTGGTATAGAGTATAGTACCTGCACACCACTTCTTTGTGTGTAGAAAATGTATTAATAATTGTATCAATAATATCGTTATTGTCCAAAAGTCCATACAATGTGAAGCGAATATACATATACATTTCACGTGAAATGGAATGTTGACAATTTGCTCACAGCTTGTAAAACCCACAAAAAATTACATTTCATTAAATTTTAATAATAAAACAAAATCATTGAAACAAAAAAATAAACAAAGACTTGGCTTATGCATATGCACACACACACACACACACACACACACACACACACACACACACACACACACACATACACACACATGGTTTCCCCTTTTGAGATCCTGACTGTGTTCCTTAGACGTGAACGAGTGCGACGTGCAGAGTCCGTGCCAGCACCACTGCTACAATCTGCTGGGCTCCTTCCTGTGTCAGTGTGAACAGGGCTTTGAGCTGGCTCCGGACTCGGTCTCATGTCAAGGCAAGTGCGGCCGTCACCCACACACTCACCCTGCTGTAACGACACACACCGCTGCCAAATATCTGCTGCTGGGGTTCACTGTGACGACTGGGACTGTATCACACATTCCTCTGCTGCAGCGCGCTCACCTGTGTGTGTGTGTCCCTGTGTGTTTCCCTGTGTGTGTTTCTGTGTGTGTTTCCCTGCGTGTCTCCCTGTGTGTGTCTTTGCACATGTTTCCTTGTGTGTCCCTGTGTGTTTCCCTGTGTGTGTCCCTGTGTGTGTTTCTTTGTGTGTTTCCCTGTGTGTTTCATTGTGTGTCTTCCCGGTGCAGACATCGACGAGTGTGGCTTCTCCAGCTACATGTGTCAGTACCAGTGCATCAACACGGCCGGCAGCTACTCCTGTGAGTGTCCAGAGGGATACCAGCTCCAAGGGAACCGGCTTTGTCAAGGTACGAGACTCAGAGTTCTTATTTATGCCTAATGTGACATGTACATTTATCCACTGTGAGATCAATAAAGTCTTATCTTATCCTAAACTGCAAAAAGCTATATCATTTAATGTAATTTATTTTTGCATAGCCCTAAATCACAACAGCAGTGGTCTCGGAGGACTTTACAAAGTTGTTGCTTCGCCAACACAGATCAGGAAAGAAAACCGTTTGAACAAAGGAAATGCAAACATAGCAGACACATGGGAGCCATTGGTCCATCGGGAGCGGGAAGAAAAGACCAATGTCCAGAAATGTTTATAAATGTCCGGGTCATCACTGTCCTTAGACCCTGCTGCATTGGCAAGAAACAACACAAAAACCCAGTGATGAGTTATTTTACCCTTGAAGAAGATGAGCCAAGTCTGGGATCGCGTCTTACATTCAGACAGAAGACATGTTTTATTGTCGATGGTAGAGACAGCACGAACAACAGATACAACAGAATGCAAGTGTATTATACAGAGCGGAGGCATGGAGACCTCCAATCAGCAGCTGCCACGGTGCATGTAGCTTGGCCTTCAGATAGACAAAACAAGGGAACTGGCTTCTGCACATTGATAGAATGATGAGTTTAACTTTAACAAAAGTTGCTTCAAAGTGTTATGAAATCTCACACCCTCTCTGATGGTAAACCCGCCCATTCTTTTTGGAAGAAACCCTCAAGTTCCTAGAAATTCCTTGGCCTCCTTACATAATCTGCAATTCCCCCATATTGGCGCCTTGAGGTTAGCATGATTAGCTAGGGAAGTTAGCTAATCCCCTAACTGTTACCATTTGCCCGATACAAAATAAATATAATAGACAAATGAAAATATGATATTGTCTTTAATCAAAGGTGTTGTACATTGTGCCAATTCTAAGGGAATTCTGCATCTCCCTTGTTTCAGTTCTAGATTGTTTTATCATTTACTACTTTTCTTCCTCAAATGCAGCTGGGTTTATCTTGACGTCATTTACATTTATGTTGTTTTCACACACAAAATTATCAATGAACTTTTGACAACTTTTGGACTAAACCGTTCAATACCGTCCCAATCCTTAATCTCTTCTTTCCACGCACCTCCTCTCCCCGCCACTCTCCTCCTCTCTCAACCTCTCCCCTCTTCTCTCCCCTCCTCTCTCCTCCTCCTCTCCTCCTCTCCCCTCCTCTCCCCCATCTTTCCTCCTCTCTCCCCTCTTCTCCTCCTCTCCTCTCTCCTCCTCTCCTCTCTCCTCCTCTCCCCTCTTTTCTTTGAAGGCATAACTATAATAACTCCATCAGTCTCTCTTTAAAGTCACAATAAAAGCAGCTCTAACACAAACCAGCACCGCAGAAGCCGGGCAGCGCCAACACAGCGCACCAGTGTGAAGCTACGTGCACGCCGCTGCCACCGCCGCTCTCTCCGAGGGCTTTTAATTGCGGCGTTTGAAGCGGGCTGTTATTTTTCCCTCCCCCCAGCCCCCCCCGCTCAGGTGCAGGTTTTATAAGGGCCACTCATGAATCCAGTGGGTTGTGTCACTGGGCTCTTTGGTGATGAATCCAGTTTGCTCTGCCAGAAATAGCCTGTGTGGTTTGGCCGGTGTTTGATGGGGGCTATTTTGAAGAGGTTTATGCCCGGGGGAGGGGCAGTGGTCCTGGGTGTAAGCAGTGGACTCCGGGGTTTCCCTCTGCCTTCCAAAACATGCTCCCAACTCGTGTTTTAGTCGGAACATGCATCTTATTACTATACTGTACTTTCAAATATGTCTATCTTTGTTAAATGCAACTTAAAATAAAGTGTTGCCATATTTGTTTATTGAGGAATCACATTTTGGCAATCATATTTACACATTTCCTTAGTGTACATAGTTACACATTTATCAACCTTTCACAGTATACAGACATAAATGAATGAATACAAAAAAAACTATACAATGTGGAAGAAATAAAAAAAGTACTAATAAATAAAAAGTACTCAGTGATTTACAATATTCCATAAAGGAATCCGGGGTGGCATGGTGGCTGAGTGGTTAGCACTCTCGCTTCTCAGCAAGAATCCCAGTCAGAACAGGGGCCTTTCTGAGTGGAGCTTGCATGCTGTCCCATGTCTGCCTAGGTCTCCTCCAGGTGCTCCGGTTTCCCCTACCACTAAAAACTTGTACAATAGGCAAAATGTTTGGAGATGGGCTCTGGGCGCCGCACTATGACGCACACTGCTTCTGATAGAGGCCCTAGCAGCAATGAAAGAAGGGTCAGATGCAGAGGACACATTTGCCTACGAGGAAAATATAAGTATCACTCATCTCATGGTTCAAACCATATTTATCTTTTCCAACTTAAGGAATCCAAGCACATCATGAAACCACTGGTACATCAAAGGAACATTAGCCGACTTCCAGAGAAGCTGAATATTGCGCTGAGCTATGAGTGATGTAAAAGCAAATATTTTGGGATGAGGTGGGCCACTCATTACAGGATTAACTGAAAGACCAAATACAACCTTCAACCTTCATTTTAAGAGCCCTGGAGATTGTTTGCTTTTATTACCTATTTCATAGTAATTACTGTATACATGGGACACAAAACATGAGGAGTAATAAATATCATAGACTCCTATTCGTACAGTTTAACATCAGACCTTTACATTATATAAAAATCAAATATGTACATACTGTATGTGTGTCATAAAACATGTAGCATAAAAGGAATACAAATTAAGTAGTGTCTGGTGTTTGTACGTACTCAGATCACACAGAGACCAACCTCAAATTATGGGACTAAACTTGGAACAGCACTGTGAGCTTATGGACTGAACATGGACCGAACCAGGTCTACATCTAGACTAAACTGGGCTCAAAACAAAACCCAACATAAGCAAGTGGTAATTGATAAAAACTGAATATGATGTTATTGCAAGCTGAGGTCAGGGCCTCGTTATCCAGCCCCATTCAACTATTTGTTCTTCATTTTACATTCATTTCTTGAATCTTTTCTTTGTGCTTTGACAAAGTGACAGCTCCTGGTGGTGCCAGACTTGGCAATGACCCAAACACTGTGGGCAGTTCAAGTGGACTTAGTGGTCAGAAAATTACTCCCCAATCAGGATTATTAGTAATAACTGCTTTTGCACAGACATCAGTCACCAAGGGCCATTATGGAGGTGAAGTGACTCTTGTCTCATTCTTTGTTTACAGAGGGCCCTCACTATAACATGGTTCACTTTTTGAGAACTATTTTCCCACATCATTTTTACCTGCAATGTATTTATCCCCCCCTTAATCTGCAATAAATATGATTCTGCAGCATTGGACTGGCTTTTAACACAAATGTTATTCAAATATCAACCACTCAGATTGATACTGTTACATAAAGCTCCATGGGTGTTGTTATCCTTATTCATATTTTTCAAAAATATAGGAATTTTGCCCTTTCTTTGCACACTCAGCAAAGCAGACAGGAGTGTCAGAACAACAAACAACAACTCCAACAACGAAGCGCGCCAAACAAAACCGCCGTTTCCCGAGAACCAAAGACACCTGCTGCTTACTAACGCTGTTTAACCAACTCCTCTCCTCGTGCCAATCCTCCAGATATGAACGAGTGCGAGATGGGGACTCACAACTGCCAAGAGGAAGAAATGTGCTGGAACTATTACGGAGGCTTTCGCTGCTATCCAAGAAATCCCTGCGAACCTCCCTACACCAAGAGCTCAGAGAAGTCAGTCACCTCTTTTGTCTCAGCGTAATTATCCACAATCTTAGAGCTTTATTCGTTTAATTACTTCTCTTTTTGCAGTCGCTGTATCTGCCGCTCTCAAACCGAATGCCAGAGCCTGCCTCCCTCCATCGTCTTCAAGTACATGAGCATCCAGGCCGACCGCACCGTGCCAGCTGACATTTTTCAAATTCAGGCCACTAACATGTACGCCAACACGCACAACAGCTTCAAGATCAAAGCGGGCAACGAGGGAGGAGAGTTTTTCCTCAGGGTGAGTAAGGAGCCGGGGGTCGCGTCCCTTTCATGTTGCCGATTGTGCCATCTTCACGTCGTTAACCTTTCGCACTCCCACGTGAGCTTTGAAGGGCCTAATAAGGGGTTGTCATATTGAAATAGTGATAGATTTGGATGTATCACAAGCTCAATACGTGTGTAATCACATGGCAGACACGTGGCTACCAGGTTTTGTGTGCTTTTTATATACTCCCAAGAATTTTAACCTTGATCAGCCTGGGTCTGATTCCGCTTTCAGACCTTTCTGTGTGGAGTTTGCATGTTCTCCCAGTGTATGTGTAGGTTTCCCCCGAGTGCTCCGGTTTCCCCTACCACAAAAAATATGTACAATAGGTCTGACATGCGCCTCCCAAATGCCCATAACTATTGTAAAGCGCTTTGTGACGGTGAAAGGCGCTATTTAAATATAGATTACTTACTTACTCTATTAAGATTAAGGTTAAGAGATCCTTTGTTCGTCCCACAGTGGGGACATTTCAAGAAATTAGGCAAGGGATTAAAGCTGAACCTCACTTTCAAACATTTTTAGATCAGCTTTTTCAGACAGAAAAGTGAAACAGAGAGGACCACCCTCACTCAGCCAATCAGCTCTCAGCCCGACGCTTCAAACGGTGAATCACAAGGCTCTTTCTTACAAGAATAAAATAGATCACGTGTTTTCTAACGAGATGAAGATACAATGTTGTGGTTTGGTTTCTCCACAACATTTTACTTTTACAATATTCTTACTGTTGGACAAACAAAATGTGATATTAATGAAAAATAAATGAAGTTTGGTACCCCTTGCTAATCCTCACTGGAGGATCAAGCTGATTTGACCAATGACAGGCAGGATTGTTGTTCAGGACAGAACTCAAAAGGAAAAGCCCTCAATCAACCCAAAACAGTGAGATGTCAATGGACTTTTATCAACAGAAAATAATAACATTGTGGAGGAGACGTACACAAACCAAACAAACATAACTCATTCATAAAGGTTCTGATACTAGATTGTTGTATGGATCTATTGAAACCCCACAGGAGAATCACGTGTTTTTAAGCATGTATACAAATATTGCATGCCAAGAGGGCAAAGAGCCACATACCGTTGACATATGGTGTGTTCAAAACTGTTACTACAGTTAAAAATCAATTATAAAACACTTAATTATAATGTGAAGGCCCAAAATCTATGCACAATTGATTTCTCCTCCCTCCATTCACAAATGCATCTGGTCAGCGTCATTACTGCAGATCAATATTCTTTTCTCTGGTCCGCTTTAATATTACTGTTGATATAGTGAAGAAGGTTTTGGATTTTGATTAAGAACAACATTGCTTTTTTTCATTACTAGTCCATTAGTATCATACTTAGGATGAAACAATGTTGTTACACTGCAGCTGCCAAAGGAATTGTGAAAAACCCAAATATCAGTTTGAAGACATCAAAGAGACGTATGTTGTAACTATTATTAACAGTGTGGTTGTTAAAGTGTGTGATGGACGTTGAGATGAAATAGATTTAAAAAATAGATTTCAATAAAAAGTGGGTCTCTTGAGGTAATTTATCTCTAGCTAGCTGGTTTAGCCCAGAGTCAGCGTTCAAGTATTATTATAATTATTTTTTGGGAATCCCAATGGGGAAAATAAACAGAATTGCAAAGTGGGTAGCTTCATTCTTATACACAAAACTCTCTTGTGAACAATATCAAACTCCAGTTAGGGAACCATAACCATAAGAGAAGTCCATGGTGGGCATATGTCCTCATTGCTGGTATAAGGCAAGTTTAATTGTATACCACAATTCATACACAGTGTTGTCTTTGTGTGTCTGTTTGCAGAGGTCCAGTAACGTGAGTGCCATGTTAGTGATGACCAAGCCCCTGAGTGGGCCGCGGGAGGTGGTGGTGGACCTGGAGATGGTCACGCACCACGTGAGCATGAACTACAGGGCCAGCTCTCTGCTGCGGCTCACCATCATCGTGGGCCCCTACCCCTTCTGAGGGCCACATCCTGTCTGTCAGGCAGCAGCAGAGGCCCCCAGCGCCACTCACTGTACCGTGTTTGCATTGTGTGCAAAAGTGTTCAGAAGATGGCTTTTTCCTGCTCCTTGAGTGTTTAATACCAAGCATTAGAAAATATACTATGAGAGTTTTTCTACAGGACCGACTTCAACCTTAAGGCGTCATTTTAGATTTGCCTCACACAATGGAAAGTGCAACAACTGTAGTTTCACTGTAAAAAAAGAAAAGTCAAAACTGAGGATACATTTACATAGTGTGGCTTAATATCCAACTGTACTATAATTGCCAAAAATATGTAGAAATGCGTATCAGTGTCAGGATTTAACCCTTTAGGCACCATAATAATAATAATAATTATTACTATCATTATTTTTAGTTTTTCATTCAATTTGATGTGAAACAGACAAGGGTGCATTCATGAAACTTCATCAGAGAAATAGAGGATTACTTCAATCAATAACTGAATTAAATAAAATACAAAAAATGTTAATGTAGGGAAACGTCGTTTGTGGCAAAGTCAATGTATAGAAAGTGTTCTAGAGGAGCTCACATAGTAGTTCTGCTACTTTGGGGCCTAAAGGGTTAAAAGCAACATTATTAGAATAAGAAAATTACATTTATATGAACTGCACAATCTTTATTATCCTTTCCTCGTTCGTGGTCTTTTCACAGCACTTAAAGGTGAGGTCTGCAACTTCCATCGGATTTTTGTTTGAAAGGAAAACATATTTTTGACCATAGGACCATAGGACCTTCATAATAAATATATTTGAATCAGTCCCTCCCCTCGCAGTCAGATCCCAGGCGTTTGGAAAACACACCTTATGAACACAGACAGGGTTTCTCCACAGAATAGTTTTACTTTGAACACAACGCATGACTTACTCAAACAGTTGAGGTGAGCACGGCAACACATTGAACCTGCTTGATTTGTTGTGCAAAACTGTACATACGTAGCTTATATATGGCTTATCTCCAACTGAACAAATTTCTTACGGGGTGCTCTCCTGTCAAATGTACATAGTTTACAGAAGATTATATGTGCGTGTGTGATTCTACACAGAGTACTTTAAAGGTGCACTTTGTCACTTTTCCCACGACACCTGTTTGCCTCCAAAGAGATGTGACTCTTCTTCTTTTGCATAGCCCTAAATCAGGACTTTACAAAGTTGTCATTTTCTCAACAACAGATCAGAGAATCAAACCGTTCGAGCACAAAAAATACACTAACAACCAAACATAGAAGCCATTGGTCCATAGGGAGCGTGATGACCAATGTTTATAAATGTCCTGTATCATCACTCTCTTTAGATCCTCCTGCATCGGCAAAGGAAGACAAAAACAAAACAGTGGGAAAATAAGTGACAAACCTCAGGGGGGCCCTCATTGAAAGAGGGATCCGCTCCCACAGACAGACAGGCTGTAGAACGAGGACTGAGGCTATGTGATGCAGGGCTGAGGAGGCTCCCAGTCCAGTCCAAAGAATGGAGGAGGCTGGTTTCAGGGGTCCCATCATCACACCATGAAACAGACAATGGGACAGCGGGTGAATAGCAATGAAAAGAAAAGTTATAGTTCTGTAGTCCGTGAATTAAAACAACATCAAGTGGTGTGGGGGCGGTCGAGGAGCACGAAACAGTCTCGAAAACAACTTTATACAACAAGAGAAAACAAAATCACGGTCAAAAGTTGTGAAAAGTTGATTTAGCGTGTTACGTCCTCTTTAACGACCAGTAACAATATGAATACAAGACGTGTAAGCCAAAGCGTGGAAACATTTTGGCGATGTGCTTTGCAACTCAGTTACACAGTTCACCTTTAATACGCGTGTGTGTGTTCGCTTGACTGACTGTGTGAAGGCTGCGCGAGGGAAAGAGTGAGTTTTTACTGTTGGTGGCCACGGTGTGTTTGTGTATGCGCCCCGTGCCAGCCTAACAACCAGCAAAACACAGAGGATACATGAGGCCTTGACCCTGGACCGAGCTGGGTCCCAGTTCTGGCTCCAGTTCTGGCTCTGGCTCTGGCTCTGCTGGGGGGCACACTGCTGCCTCTGGAGCTGCTTTAGGGGGGTAGCATGGAGGGCCAAGGCTGTTGGTTTATCTCAGAGCGCAAATACGTTGTTATCACAAGTTTGCCGAATGGAGAAACTTCACACGCGAAATCCATGTTGCCTGTATTTAAGATTGCTACAGCGAGTTTAAAGCTGGGTGTTATCAAGAATATGTAATCGTTGCTGTACATACTAGGCCCAAACCAATAGATATAAAAGAGGACATTTAATGACACTGAATTGTAACAAAATACATACAGACATAACAGAAAATATCATACCCCAAGGAGAGATGGTTGGAGAGAGAGAGAGAACCCTGGAGGCTCTGGGCCTCAGTATTAGGCAGAGTTGACACCGATCAAGAGCCCAAACTAGTCCATCCCAGCTATGTATATACTGGCTGTGAGGTTACTGCCAGGTTCCACTGGATTGGTCAGAGGGGTCAGCCAGAAGCAAGCCATCCCCGATGGAGGGGTGACATGGTCATCAGATAATGGGGAAAATCCATACCAACACAGGGGTACCTAATTTTAAACCACTAACATGGAACTGTGTATTCTCAAAATGGTTCTATCGCTGGTTTTCACATGCATGTATCGTGTTTGCCTCTGTCACATCAGCTTTTTCAGACAGAAAAGTGACAAAGAGAGGACCTCCCTCACTCAGCCAATCAGCTCTCAGCCCCACATGGTCTGACAGCATAAGTTACACATTACTTTTACAATATTCTAGCTGTTGAGACAAAAGAAAGCGTGTTATATTTGAAACAAAATAAAAGTTAGGTACCCCAGCTTCAAGGTAGGACTCTGCAGAGATGACAAATGTAAAGCAAACACATTATTTGACAAATAATGTGTAGTTCTTTGTCGGGAAGAACTACTGTTTCCACTGTGGTTGCAGAATAAATAAAGTGCCTTAGACATTATGATTACTCTGTTGTGATCTATTTGTATCTTTAAAAATGCTGTTTTTTGATGCAGCTGTTTTTTGAAGTTGTTTTTATAGAGACATACAACATATCTGATAAGCTTATTTGATGCCTTACTGATTATATAATGGTATCTTGACATGTCCAGTCATGACAATGGCTTTGTCAATATTCACACCAAAAGGATTTATTCACTTTTCTATCGGAACAAAGTGCTTATTTTTATCTGTATTTTAACGAACACAAATTGTCATATTAAATAAACTACTTTAAATACGTGTAAAACTCCTTCTTATGTGTGTTCTTTCTTTGTGGGAGGGGCCTGGGGTGTTGTGGGTATGAGGTTATACAGCACAAAACACTGCCACGCCCGAAATTCTCCACAGAGCTGCAGGTGGACTGTCACCTCCAAACTTTAAATGATATCACTGGACTTTTGCACTGCGGCCTGTGTCCTTGGTTTGATGGTTCTGTTTAGGTCTTGGCAATCTTTAGTTGTGTGTAGCGTGTTTGTAGAGTGAGTGTGAAGAAATGGTTTTTTGTTTTTGTTTTTTAAACATGCATAATTTAATTGAAAATCAAATTAACTACTCACTGTATTGTTAACCGTACTTCTTTTAGGTCGGCTCATATACATCTAATTATTACATGTGTACATTTCAAGACCAGGTATTTGCCCTAGCCGAAACAAAAGTCCTTTTTTACTGCCTGCACTGTACCCTGTTTATCATTGGTTCTCAACTGGAAGGATGTCAAAAATTATCAACACAAGGCGCCAAGCTGCGACCCAATAAGAATTAGTTTATAAACAATGTAAAATACCATGTAATTTCACAAATAATTTTTGGTACGCATCGAATAATATTACAAAATTACAACAAACAATTTAAACTTCAAGGGAATCAAGAAAATAGATTCCTTTTTTGTTGAATAAAGTAGGTATTATCTCATTTTTTGTGGATTTAAAAAGTTTATTTAAAATATATTTGATATAAAAACGTATACATATTGAGGGGGCATTCTACTTTTTTATTTATTACATATAAAACATAAAAAAAAATAAAAAAAATTACATTATTACATATAAAACGTGGGCGACAGTAGCTCAGTTGGTAGAGCATTGGCCTTAAGGCCAGAAGGTCATGGGTTCAATTCCCACCTCTGCACCTTCTCCACCAACTCCCACTGATGACTGCTGTCGTTGTGTCCTTGGGCAAGACACTTAACCCCACTTTGCCCAAAAAGCCCCCACTGAGAGATCAAGGCTATGCTCACACTCAGAGAGCAGCCGTCCTCCTGTGGACTCACCACCTGCAGAGGGTCAGTGAGGGGCTGGTGCTATGAGACTTGGGTGGCATCTCTGACTGCCACCCCCCTGACCCAGATATGGATTAAAGGGTCGAAAATGGATGGATGGATGGACATATAAAACATAGAGATATTTTTCTTCTCTTCATTTTCAGATTTCTATCTTTTTTGCATAAATGAAAAATACACTCACACAAAAATCCAACAAAATACATATTTTACTTTGTTATTTTTATTTTGTTTACAGTGTTGTAAATACATCTTTCTTGAGTGATTCTATCCATGCCAGATGTGACATGTAAGATTCTCCTGTGTGAGATCACTAAAGTCTATCCTATCCTATCCTAAAAAATATTTCCCAGGAAAATCTCAACCCATTAAAATGTCTTGATCTGATCTGCTTTTGGATCCCAACCCCCCAATTGAGACCCACTGCTTTAAATGGATGCGTTTTAAAGTGGTTTTGTTGTCACACATATCACCAACAGGAAGTCGTAAACAGCCAATCCAATAGCGGGCTACAAAACACGTCTACCTGCCTGTGTTGCCATAGGACATTATTGCTTTGCTGGTAGTTGTCACAGTCTGCTGCTCGGACCAGCACTTGGGGGTGATTTTATCTTAGTATAACCATGACAAATGCAGTGTACATAATACCCTCCCCTATCCATCACATTTAAAAAGCTCTGCGGGGGAAACACTTATACACCTCCGTTGACTCAATGTGAGCTTAGGGACAGGCGTGTAGCTGCACATTGGACGCTTAAATTGGATGGGAGCGGTTTTATGGTGAGCTGTTTCTCAATCTTCTCTTCTCCCATCTTACCCAGCTTTAGTCAGAGCCCTGAGATGATCCATGATGTGTCATTGTTCCCCCTAACCCCATCCGGACCCTTGTTTTTTGCTGTCCGAGAGCCATCCAATACTGCTTACTCACCATGTCCCAACACTGTGTCCCCTGTTCCAGCGGGGAATATTCCGATCATTATAATCTCCCCCCATTAATCAGAATTATGCTCATTACACAGAGCTGAATTGTGCTTAAAAACGAACTACAGTACTGTAAGTTGTGTAACCTAATTATGCAATATGGGACATCTGTTTTTCATTGTTGGTTTTGTTTTTGAGTCGGACAGAGCCGTTGCTGAGTCAGTTTGGAGGAGAACGTGGATTGGGTCGACACCAAACGAGGGTCTGAAAATGATGAATGAAGAAATGTGAGGAGAGGAAAGCGGCTACTATTTGTCGGTGATTTTGCGAGTGAAGACATTTAGAAGCGTAGCCACTTTCCACAGGGTTTCCACTGTCGACAGGCACTTTTGTTACACACAATGCCAGAAGGGGTTATCCTCCTTATTACAGTCAATAGGCTTTTCTGAAAGACAATGGGCACTGGGTGAGTTCACATTTGCAGATTAATTGGCTACATTTGTCACTCAATCAGGACTGGATCAGGACTAAAACTGGTCAAAATCACGGCCTGTTCAACTTGCGTCCCAGGGGCCAAGTCAGGTCCGCCAAGCCATCAGAGCCGGTCCATCCAGTACAAAATAACAGATCCTTTATTCGTCCCACAGTGGGGAAGTTTGTTTTGCAATTTCAGTACAAAACGAGAATTACATTTACAAAGCATAACAGAATTTATCCGGTGTTGCTTCAAACCACTTTAAAGTCTTGTGTCCATGTGCCCCGCTGGAGATGGAGCCTTGTGATGCTTTCAAAGATGCCTTGTAACTTTTTCTTACTTAGGATCAGTAGTTCTAAATGCAATTATTGTCATATACAGCTGCACTTTTTTGGAAAATCTAATCACGCAGCATGTGATTACTTTGAGCATTTGCTTTTCACACAGACTCAACTGCAGCAACATAAATTCTGTAATATCTGCAGTGTAATTTAACGCACCATGATTTCTGCTTTTGCCGCAAGTGACAAAACAAAAACAAAACAATGAAACGTATACAGAGCGACTGCACTTCATCACACAGATAGAAATGAGTGAATCGCCTTCGTCCAAACATATATATTTGTAATACAAGCATGGCTTTTCTCTGTGTTCCTAAAAGCATCGGCTGGCCTTGTCTCAGTAGGACCCAAACGATTTGATCCAGTTATTCCAAACCAACTGTTTTTTCACACCTTGATGGGCGTGACAGAGTTCACATGTGCATGTGGTGAGCGAGTGGTGCACCGTTTCCAGATTTTCCGTGCTAGCATGAAACGCATTTTTAACCCGTACATGTTAAAAACTCGGATAAATCAGGTGAGTTACCCAGCCTGCCTTCGCCTTCAACCGAGAGATCGCCATTGAAAGGGAGATTTATGCGAATTACGGTGAGTCAACAAACTAGCATGTTGCATTATTTCTGTTCATTTTGGCCCTTAAACTTGAGAATATCTACTTTGACACTTTAAATCACACTCTCAAGTTGCAAAACACCTGACACATATTGGTTGCCTCACTTCTGAGCTCCAGGGCAGCTGTGGCTTGTGGTAGTTTATCACCAGCGTGTACGAAGTGGATGAATAATGAATGTGAAGCATCTCTGAGTGACCAAAACAGCGCTATATAAATAAACAGATCCATTGTTGAAACCGTTGAGAATATTAATTGGAATGGAAACGGACCACAAACAGCCCAACTATACACTTTTTTCTAAACTCAACTTGACATAACGTGTTACAATAAAAAAAATAGACATGCTTTCAATGCAGAGGAGCAGCGGCGCTAATCCAAGCTCCTCCAACCTCCCTGCCGACCAACACGCTCCCAGTTTTCGCAGCCGTTTCTTTTTTACGAAGTGACATGAAATAACAGCATGAATTCTGCCCCTTTCGTCTCACGCTGTTCATTTCAAATCTCATTAAAGCGAACATATTACACTTTTTATACGCTCGTAACCGTAAAATATAGGCTTACATATTCCAAACCATGACTCTTGGCGATTTACAACCTCGCTTAATCCCCTTTGAAGCCCGACCCACGTTCTCCGTTTCGTGCTTTGCCTTCGCGTCCGTCATCGCAGAGGCCACGCAGAGGTGACAAAGCACTTATTTTTACTGGAACGCCACCTGCCTTTGGAAAAAAACGGTCGGTGTGAAGTCACTTGTTAGCACTGGCAGTATAAGTGGCATGTGTACGAGGGTGGCAAACCGCGCCGTGAACTGCTGCCGTTATTTTGTTTTTTCACCTTCGGTTTGGGTCACACAGGAACGAGTCGGGACCAGTGAAAAGGCCCTGTGAGCGGGTGCCAGGCAGTAAACAGGACTCCACCAACGCCGCCGTTTGGAAAAGCTGTCAGTCGGTGTGAAAAATGACTCCTGGAGAGCTCCATACCTGTGTGATTGCATCGGCTAATTACAGTGAGGCTGCGCGAGACGAGCCCGCGGGGGCAGGGCTGTAATTATATCAGCACAATTAATAGTTTGGCTGTCGAGAGAGAGAGGTCTGTGCGGTACGCTGGCGGAGGAACACTGTTTGAAAACCCTTTGAATGTGTCTTAATTACAAAGACAAACATGATGTACGCAGATCGTGACCGCGAGCTGAACCGTAAACCACACTTATCGGCCGCCGGTACGAGTCCGGCACAAGCAAAATATGATTCGTCGCCTTTTCTTTCAGTAGTATTTATAGATAGATGGATAGATATAGAAACAAAAAATAAATACATCATTCTAAACAATAGCAATAAAATGTTGTTTGCAAAATAAAGCATTGACACAAATACGATATGATGATGGTAATAATGGTAATAATAATAATAATAATAATAATAATAATAATGATGATGATAGTAATAATAATAATAATAATAATAATAATAATAATAATAAATGTATGTGTCATCAGAAAAATATTCATGTTCACATTATCTCATAAAATCTTCTCAAAGAATAATAATGACAATACGATGGAACTGTAGCTGTTTTTGAAGGTGTTTAGTGAGGTTTAGTGAGTGCGGACGAAAAGTCATTTCCTGTGTTAGAATGTGAAATAATGTTTAAATAAAAGTCACTAAACTGAACAGTTCTCTTGATAGATTTTATCAAGGTAAACCAACACGAAGAATGAAATAAATTGTGTTTTTACTTAACTTCATAAATTAAATCCATTATTTTATTTCTTAGAGTGAGTCTCTGTTGTTTTCTATGTCCTCGTTCAGAACGTCCATGATGCAACACTGCAGTCTCCGCATGTTCCCAGTGTCCATGGTGTCTGCTCACATCTGCCCCCTCCCTCCCTCTACTCCTCTTCCTCTCCTCTTCCTTTCCTCTTACTCTCCTTCTTCGGCTCCTCTTCCTCTTCTCCCTCTACTCCTCTTCCTCTCCTCCTTCTGCTGCTCTTCCTTTCTTCCCTCTGCTGTTCTTCCTCCCTCCCTCTGCTCATCTCCCTCTACTCCTCTTCCTCTCCTCCTTCTGCTGCTCTTCCTTTCTTCCCTCTGCTGTTCTTCCTCCCTCCCTCTGCTCATCTCCCTCTCCTCCTCTTTCTCTCCTCCCTCTGCTGCTCTTCCTTTCCTCCCTCTGCTCTTCTTCCTCTACTCCCTCTGCTTCTCTCTCTCTCCTCCCTCTGCTCCTCTTCCTCTCCTCCCTCTGCTGCTCTTCCTTTGCTCCCTCTGATGCTCTTCCTTTCCTCCCTCTGCTCTTCTCCCTCTCCTCCCTCTTCATCTCCTCCCTCTGCTTCTCTCCCTCTTCTCCCTCTGCTCCTCTTCCTCTGTGGGGGGCTCAGGACCAAACAGGAGGCACTTTTGCACTGGACAAATCCTTTTCAGTTCCTGGTTTACTTTTTAGTTCTTGTTTTTTGGGTGTGTTCATACATAACCATAACTGAGGTTGTTTTTTTATTTTATCATTCTTAGATCAAGATTATCGAATGAAACGTAGTGATTCACAGTAGTAAATAGAACTAACTTACATATGAAGTTAAATTCCAATGTACTTGTATTTTATAAAAGATACACTTCAGTCCTCTTTCTGTGTGAATGCAGCCAAAGCAGCATCAGGTTCTTCTAAATAGGAACTGGAGAGTATTACACAGAAGACAAGTCAAATATTGCTTGAATTATGTTAAATGTACCTCAATTTGTTTGCATTTTGTCTGTCTTTAAAAAATAATACGATTTGCCGATGAGACAAGCTCAATTTTCGTAGTTTTCAGGAAACAGGCAAAATTTTACTTAGAATAAATTCATAATATCTACTGTCATTAAAGGAAAGGTTCTATAAAAACTACACATTTCAAGAAAATACTCATATACGTGTGTTTTTACAGTGTAGGGACTAGTTATTGGTGCATTTGTACAAAAAACACCTCGATCTCCATAATCTGATCACATCTCTGCCTTCTCCACAAATTAAAACTTTTATTGTCAGCGGCTTCAGAGCCCGACAGAATCTGAAGAGTGAGTTTCTGATGAGGTTTGATGTGGACCGATTAACTCTGTGGTCTAAACATCTCAGCATCACGAGGTTCTTTTGGCCTGGCACAGGAACGTACTGAGCCGTCTGCGGGGTTCACCTGCACAGAAACATATTTAGTAACAGACGTATCGAGAGAAAACAAAGTAAAAACGTCAACTGCTACAGATATTTGGAACATCGGGAGCAAAATTTTGTTCATTTTGTCCGATCAGCTTTTCAAGAACATACAGCCTTTAGGTTTGAAAGTAGAAAAAAGTCAAAAGTCAAATAGTAAAAAACAGAATCAAAAGCAAACCTGTATTCATGATTGTAGTTCATATTTCATAAATGTGAAATTGAAAATGATTGTCAAAATATTCATAAGTCGCCACACAACGCTATCAATGGAAACTTGTGAAAAAGTACGTCTGCATGTAAAAATTTTGCAGAGAATACAGTTTGTGTATTGTATTGGCCTATTGAATAAAGACAACATGGAGAAAAAAAATTAAAGAAAGCAACCACCATGACAGGAATGACAGAAGGCAAGGCAAGGCAAGGCAAGTTTATTTGTATAGCACAATTCATACACAAGGCAATTCAAAGTGCTGAACAGAACAAGAAAGCATTAAAATCATAAATAATCACAGTACATAAAAAAAAAGATAAAAATATAAAATCCCTCAGTTGTATGCACAGCTAAACAGAACTGTTTTCAACCTTGTCTTAAACATTGTCAGAGAGGAGGCCTGTCTCACACACACAGAAGCAACAAAATTATATTAAATTAACCCTCAACCATTTGGTAGATCACCTTTTGAGTCACCATCTACTTTGGGCATTTTTACAACTGAAATCTACCTCTTTGGGCGCATCCCACTTGGTTTTAGACACTTTTACCATCAAACTGCATCTCAACCGTTTGGTAAAGGCCTATAATTAAAACAAATAGTGGTTAATAAAAAAAGGAAATACATAAAAACAAATGGTTTCTGTTATTAGTGTTCCTTAGCGCTCTTAGAGAATCCAAAAAAGAAAAAAATGAGGTTGCTCTCTTCAAGGGGTGAATGTTTCAGGATTATCAAACAAATGCGGAGAAAAAAAATGTATTTAAAAAACAAAGCCATAGTTTTAAGAAGGAGCTGCTGCAGTCAGATAACATTTTCTTTTTTACATGATCAAGAAAGCGGCAGGCAACAGATGTTTTTCTTCTTTCTCCTCATTCGTGTGTGACGGGACTAAAATCATTTGAAAAATAATTGTAACAAAAAAAAAAATCTAACTAAATTGAAATACTGTAAATCAATTTATGAACGATAAGAAACATGTTTATTTAAAGCAGCAGTGTAAACAAAGGCACACGGTTATTTCAATGATAACTTTCTAAATATTACTGGGAACAACATTAAAGGCTGTGTTAGAGGGAGGAGGGCGTGTCGTGGCAGAGGGGCACAGATGCTCCCGTTCTCCATGTCCCATAATGACTTTAGCTCCTCGGGCTGAACACACTTAGCACGGGGCCGTGGGGGACCGCAGCTGCCTCGCCCTCATCCATCCATGATCACACTCTGTAATCACATTTGCCCCGTGCTTTAAACCTGTGTGTCGCATGTTGCACTGAACAGAGGCAAAAAAACAACAGCGAAACCAGAACAGAAATGTCATGTTTGAAAGATTTGAATCAATACATGAAGCAATGAAATGCATATGTATAATCAGAGAGTGAAAATATAATGTCATCTTTTTTATGAGTGATAAACAGTATATCTGTTATTATTCTAAAATATATATATTCTAACTGTGTGTGAGACAGTCCACCAATTATTAAATTTTAAATAAGAACAGATTCAAACAAACATAAGTGAATTGTGGTTTGCTATATTTTTGATTCTATTAGACCTACATTCATTATTTAAATTATTTTTGAGCAGGAAAACATTTGCCTTACAATTAGTTTTGTCCATTTACAAGAAGCACACGTTGATGTATTTATATTATACAAGTGCTTCTAACTGTGATTTATGCAACAGAGAGGGAGGAATTAGACAAAAAATGGCTGATACTTTTTCTAATAATGAAAAAGTATTATCCACACCATTAACCCTATATAATAAAAGAATTTTAAAACATTTAAAGGATAATTTCTCAAAAATTGGTTTGTAGCAGACTGGTCTCAAGGGGATGCAGGCGAAAAATGTAAATAAAATGTATTGCCCTGTTTTGACATTTCTGGCCTTTATTGTTATTTCAAAAATGACAATACATTTTTGCACTTTTGACTGCCTCTGATCTGGCAACCTCTTCACAAACATAAAAATACTGGGAATGCAACAAATCTATGTCATTAGTTCTTGAAAACAGATTAATAGTTTTCACATGGATTTATTTTTGCCTCAGTCACATCTTTAGATCATCTTTTTCAGACAGAAAAGTGAAAAAGAGAAGACCCCCCTCACTCGGCCAATCAGCTCTCAGCCCAAACCATCAAATACTGACTCACGAGGCTATTTCTAACATGTATGCAAAATATACTATAGGTTTTTCTAATAAGATAAACGCCGCCAGTTGAGGTTTATATGACACACACTTATACGTTCTTCAAACACAGAATGTCAGAATCCTTTGCTGTAAGTGAAGTGATACCCAGTGCATTCCAGCCTGTAACATATTGATATGTTACAGGCTGATACTGATATCATTAAATAAAGTATGTGGAATTGCAGTTTTTTAGCGACGGAGCTGAGGATAAGATCTGTGGTGTTGGGAAGAGCTCCGCACACACTGGATCTCAACAGAATTCCAAAAATGCCCGACCGCCGCCAACCGCCCCTCAGCCCTGAGCACCGCTCTGGACCGCCTTATCTGTCAGTATTGTTCTCCAAAGACTAAACACTTTGAATGAAACCGCTCTGCAGGTGGGATTTTCACACAGCTGGCTCAGAAATACTCTTTAGTGATGGGGTTTCAGATCAAATATTCTTTTTATCCGATATGTTTGTGCAAAAACGTTACAATAGATTCTAGATAAGTGAATGTAATGTATTTTTTTATAGACATGGAAATCAACATTATGATGAATTGGTCCTTAATCTGTTATTCTCCATAGAGTAAGTATGTTTGTTGTGCTTATATTTAGTTATAGTGTATTTTTATTGCAAAAAATATATAAAAAACATGCATCAAAGTGAGAGCTTGCCTCTTCACAGCTCTGACGTGTCCATTACCTGCCAGGGGCCACTTGCTTGTCTCCATATAAAGTACAGTTGGTATTCTGTGGATGGAAGCTAAACATTGCATCTTTAAAGAGAGGTGATTAAAGCTGGGGTACCTAAAAAGTAAACTGGGACTGTGCATAATCTAAAAATGATGCCTCAAGTCTTATGATGAGAAATAGGAGTGGTTCATTAACGTTCTGTCGGTACGTCTGGGTAATCACAATGACAATTACAGCTAGCTAAGAAACATGCAGCTACTTATATACTATACTGTATATTTGATGTGCTCCTTGTGTTCTCTTACTACTGCCCTGTATGTGCGCTGCAACATTGACATTTCTCCACTGTGGGATGAATAAAGGTTCTCTTATTTTATCTTAATGTTATGGGGTGCATGAGATAATTGTTTATTTTATACATTTGTTGTATATATTTCTTTCATTATTCTTTGGAGAGAAGAAAAAAGCAATAAATATGTCTCTCCTGCTTCATGTGATGGTTGTGTAATTCTGTCAGAGTTTTAATGTGGAATTGTATGAAGTTAAGTCAAATCAAGTCATAAAACATGGATTTCATGGGATTCATGAGGGCAGTTTGTTTTGATGGAAAAATGTCCGTAACGAATAATGGACATTTTGAGGTATTAAAAATAATTGCCACGTTCATATAGAGGGCTGTAACTTCAAATCCATGTCACTAGTTTCTGGCTCCAACACAGTTTCATTGTTTTCAAATTATTTTTTAAGGACCACTCTCACTTAGACAATCAGCTCACAGCCCAAAGCATCAACCAATGACTCACCTGGCTCTTTCATTCAAGGATGCACAAGATGTTTTTGAATAAGAGAGAGACAACATTTTGTAATCCGAGTCGTTCACAACATTTTACTTTTAAAATATCCAAAAATAATATTATTTAGGAAAAAGTTCGGTACCCCAGCTTTAATGTTTGACACGTTAGACTACTGAATAAAAACTATTAGTTCCACGTATTCTGGTCATGGGTCTCAGCATTCTAAGGACAATTTTCCAAACTCAAAAGACAAGATTTTTGTGTAATTTTTTTCACGCACTATGGCAGCAGTGGTCATTATTCTTAATTCTTAAAAATCCATGAATAGGCGGAGTAATTAATCATTCGGCCCCAGCTAAAGCCTGACATCTAGCGGACACATAACGTAAGTACAACTCCACCATCGCCCCAAAGCCACACCTTGATCTGGCACATGAATATTTTATGCATTTGAAATCCGAGCGCCTCTCTCATCCTGCTGTAATCTTAGTTTTGCACTAGAAATATGATATTAAATCATGCCTAAATGTGCACCTCATTGCAAAGCTTAATAATAGACAATCATTTCCAAGCTACAATCGAACATACTGTGTGTGGTAGCAAATATGGTTTCTTTGCAGTGTGAATAGAGGCAATGCAGCACAGCGGCATCAAAATCCTTTTATAGAAGCTGTTTTTATGGAAGCAAAGGGAGGGGTCTGGGGGCAGGATGATCAAAAGTGTGTCAAATAACAGGAGGGGTGGGGCAAGACAACCAACCAGCACATGCACAATTCAACACATACACATATAGATATGATTCATTGATAACGTAAACCAAACCATTAATACACTTCTATTATGTATACTTTTTTTAATTAAAGAAATGCGTTGTGTTCAATGTTTTAAGGACATGATACATAGACACAATGTTATTTTTGCCTATAAAAGACCCATTCCCTTTTTCACTTGTGGAGTGTGTTCCTTGTGAATGAGTTGTGTCCTCGTGTGTGTAGAACTGTTGATAATAGTAACTGTGGCTGATCAAAAAATGAATGAATTAAGCACAGCGCTGTAATGACTCGATGGTCCAGCAGGTGGCGCAGTCTTCTCATTGGTGTGACATGCTCCCATCTATAGATCCATGCTCTGAACTCAGACACTTTTTGGGACACTGTTTTCAGCACACCTACAGTTGACCTATGCTGTTAAATGTCCAGGTAGTTCAGGTGTATTCACCTGTGCGTGAGCAGAAACATCAGTGTCACGTGTCACCTCTGAAGATGGACATTTGGAACAAAGTCAGTTTGAACAACTGTGTAAATGTGCGCAGGCTCTCACTGACTGAGCCTAAGTGTTTTCTGGTGACTTGAATAATCAGCTATAGAGCAGACAAAGGCGCCTGTGTCTGCGTGTGCGCGTGTACGTGTGTATACTTGTTTGAGTGTGTGTGCATACGTGTGTATGCGTGTGTGTACGTGCGCGTGTGTGTTGTACGTGCGTGTGCATGTGTGTGTGTAGCTCCATCCTTCCTGCTGGTGGGAGGTTTGAGATGCGCTGCGCACAGTCCGTCCGCTAGCGACGCATCCTGGCCTGGCCCTCTCCCTCTCCCTCTCCTCTGTGGCGCCTACATCCATGCTCCGCGGCTAGCCGCTGTGGAAGAGCCGCTGTGGAAGAGCCAAAGCCCGGGGGCTGGTATGCTGCGGTGAAGGCCGCTGATCGGTGCTGTTTTCAGGGGATGTAGACGCGGACACAGGCAGCACTCGCCTCGGCCCGTGTCTGCTCTGCAGCCTCTGCATCACGGAGCGGCCTGCGGAACACAAACATGTCCACCAGAACGCCATTACCCACGGTGAACGAGCGGGACACCGAGAATGTGAGTATGTGTGGGGACAGCGTGTGGAGGGCCGGGGACACGGAGCACACGGAGGAAACCGAGGACATGAGACATGATGTGCGCTAGCTAGCCTCGGAGCGGCTTTACCGCTGAGCCCAGTGCTACAGCCCTGTTTGTGTGTCTGAGTCTGTTTGTGTGTCTGGGTCTCCGCCCGGGTCCTGGCCCAGGTCTTAGGCGGACTACAGCTCGGTGCCCGGGAGCAGACTTGACCCGGGTCTGTCCGGTTCTGCCCCGGTCCCGGCTGCACCACGGGCTAACGTCCGCACGCATTGCGTCACCTTAATGACACGCGCCACTGTTGGTGAAAGAAAGATTATGTGCTTATGTCCTGCAGGAACTCAGGGACACAGGGACTCAGGGACACAGGGACACAGGTCTGTGGTGTCTGTGGTTCACAGCGTCAATATTTCGGCAGGGACAGGGTGGGGGATGCTGCCCTACTTTCAATGCGCCTAGTTGCATCGCAATGTGACATCCATCACCTATTGGGCCTTGTGCTAAAGCACTATAGTCTGTTGTTCAGCGGAGGAGGTGTATTCTAATGCTGCCACGGCTCTGAATACAGCTAACATTACTTACTTGTCATGGCCAAGAAAGGCCTGGTCCAAACGGTCTGGTCACTTCCATTCCCGTGCAAAGGAATGTGTGTGTGAGAATGTGGAGGACACCGCTGGTCATCGTCAGCCTGTGGCTGTGGCTGGAGGCTCCTCACGGATCAGCACCGCTGCTCTGACAGGCTCTGACACATCTAGGTTTCCCTTGTTTTCCTGGAAACAAGACACAGAGGCACAGTCTGGGCTCAATGTTATTGTGTTACAGCACAGTGCAAAGCTCTGCTCTTTATTCAGAACAGATTTGTAAGGTTCTAACAGAAGGCACAGGGTGTCTTTGTAATATGCTGTAACAGTGAAGAACATAAGGAAATGTAGTCAAATGTAGAATTGAGCCTACTACTGTTTTGAAAAGCCTGTGAGGTTTTGTCTTGTCCTTCCTCCAGATTGGAGCAGAGTTTGAGATGAGTGTTTGCCTCCTGTATGTGAGAGTAGTTCTGTCCTGTAGTGTGCTGGGATAGAGAGAGACAGACCGCCAGGTTAGTAAAGCTGGGCTCAGCACATGGAACTACCATCCTGTTGTCTATATTTGACTGCAGGCCCCAGGGCCCACCAGCAGCAGGACTGCATTGCATAACGAGTATTACTCAGAAAGACAAGTAGCTTGCTTTTAGTACCACTTTTCTCCTCTTCCATGTGTGTCTGATTTTAGACTCTGATGAGATTACGGATTCTCATTGTGAGACCTGTGTTGTTTTGCCATTCTTGACAATTCTGTCTACACTCTACCCTTTTGTTTATAACGATCAGCTATCCTTATGTTATAATATCAGGAAGATTTGTTTTTAATTGTTTTTACTCCTCTATTGTAATCATTTGTTGTGTTTAAAGTTTCAGGTCAAGCACACCCAACAAAAGCCCCTTTGAACAGGTTGTCACATAATGAGTCACTTGCCCAGGTACTGGGTCATGCAGCAAGTCAAGATGTGAGCAGTGATACAATCACAGATACATAAATCTTTGTTTGTCTCAATTTCTCTGGTTCTCACCGACGTGCAGTGAGCCAGGGTGATGCTGGTCCTGCAGGGTGTAGCGTTTCCCCAGTGAAACGGGAGCACAGAGTCCTGGGTAACAGGACCAAGGCTTTATTCTGTGAGTGGGTGTGGTGCTGGAGCAAAGGCTCATGGGATGTCTGTCTTGGACTGACTCCCCCCTGTTCGTGGGGAAGAGATAGACACTACTTCTTCTACTAGTACTACTACTACTACTACTACTACTACTACTATTACATAAGGATACATGCAGACAGAAAAGTGAAAAAGAGAGGACCACCCTCACCCAGTCACTCACCTCTCAGCCTAAAGCCTCAAACAGTGAATCACAGAGCATAAGCTAAAGATGAAATGTTTTCTAATTGGCTGGAGAGTGTGGTCTCATTTGTTCACAACATTTTACTTTTACAAGACTTAATGACTGATTACCACCTTTACATTGACTTGCTATTGAATGCTAATTCCTAAATAATGATACTCCAACCATTCAGTCATATTCAGCCTTTTACTTGTGGTTTTCTTACCCTCTGACATGTGAGCTCTGTCTATATTCTCTGCTCATTGTCACTCTCCTCTCAGGACACATACATGAAGAGCACTTACTTTCATTTGTTATCTAATCTTTCACCGTGGCTAAGGTCTCTGGGTTAAGAGGTTAAGTTGTCAGAGACGAGGGAGTCTGCGCTTCAATTTGGCCATTATGATTTTGAATGTGGAAAGTCCCGTGTGAATTCAATACCAGAAAAATTGCCGTAAGCTGATCATTCAGAAACACATCCCACCAAATAGTTCATGCAGCAAAATTCCAATCTACCAATCCACCATTCCAAGGCCTGTTACGCAGAGTATAAACCAGTCTAAAATCAAAGCAAAGCAAGGACTAACTGAAACACTAACACTGCACTATTGGAGCATAACTGCAGAAGAAGACCACGACTATTTTTGACCAGCGGTGGGACGTGGATCGCACGTTGAGAACCACTCCACTAAGCCTTTATTCTATAGTCTGGTCTCCTTGTCTTGGCAGCATTGCCTCACTGCACCACACTGCTGCATTGTTGGTGAATGTATAGTGAACTCTCTCCAGATGCAGATCACAGAATTACAAAGATCTATTCTATCCTAGTTATTGTAAACCCTCAGCATACTCATGTTTACTTACACTTTTGCTTTCAGGATTTAGAGCTGAATTGTACAGATGTGTTTACTGCAACTTTTGACTTGTCTGCTGTATTATTTCTCCGCTTGTCTACTTAGAACACATGTATGAAATAGAATTCACACATTGGAGAAATGTTCCATCGATTGTGTTAAGGGTGCGTTCACTCAATTCACATGAAAAGGACCGGTTCATTCATCCATCTGTTTTCCTCCACTTTACCCGTTGCCGGGTGGCGAGGGCAGAAGTCTAAGCAGAGACGCCCAGACTTCCCCCTCTACACACCTCCTCCAGCTAATCCAGGGGAATCCCGAAGGGTTCCTAAACAAGCTGAGAGGCATAGGACCACAAGTGATTCTGCTTCATTGATGTAGCATTTTCTTTTGAAATTGAATCTAGTAGAACAGTAAGTGTGTATTCAGACCCAGTGATTTCAAAAGGCTTTTTAAGTGGAAAAGTTTAGACAAAAAACAAGAAAAGATCAGAACGTGGATTCCTCATACCTCAGTGGTATCTAATTATTTGTTGACATTTTTAGTAGATTTTATAAGCACAATGTAACTCCAAACAAGACTCACCAAAATTCCCTTTTTTTAGCGTTGATATTATCGTGTTGAGGTAGGGCTGGGCGATAAAACGATAACGATATATATCGCGATAGACATGTGTTCGATATCAATAGAGAATGGGGTCGATAGAATGTTCGATAGTTTAGCTTAACTCCGTCAGGAAAAACAGGAAGAAAACACCGGAAGTAAAGCCGACTCATAAGCGCATGGCATTGTGGGGGATGTAGGCGGAGGCTTCTCGACCAATAACAGCCGAGCAGGAACCGCAAAACTTTGTGGGAAATGCAAAAACACCAACAACCGCAGCATGCGTAGCGTCCATGGATCTATAGCTCGTGTTTCAATGCCGTGTCAATGGTTATGCACGTACGTGCGCGGAATAACATGTGCGGCGGCAGAGGCAGTGGACAGACACCATGTATTCGGCAAAAGCAAGAGATTAACTTTTTCCTCGGGAAGCATGTGCGGCACAGAGAGCCGCACGGAGCGGCCACGGGGACACAAGACCCTCAAACAGCTAAACCAGGAGCTAAACCAGGAATAAAAAACCAGGATTAAACCAGGACTAACAACGAGGGACACAGTGTGAACATATTCCTCCAGCCTCATCGCCCCGTGACTGTAAACAAGGCTGCTAAGGTTGGTTAGCCCACACGACAAATATATATATTTAGGTTAAAAAAAAAAACTCAATATATATCGTTATCGACCGATATGAATGACTTATATCGTGATATAGTTTTCAGCCATATCGCCCAGCCCTATGTTGAGGCTCCGCTCCCATGGATGACGGGCTTTGGATCCTGGACTCAGTAGTAGAACTCTTGTAGAACGAGGACTGAGGCTGTGCAGAACATCTTCAGAGTTGTCACAAAACATTATTCACTTATGCTTGAGACAGTGTCCCCCCTGGCACTTCTGAGCACCAAAACATGCTCCATGTTTACTTACTAACTTTGTTTGCAGATGGTCTTTTCTGAAACTCTAATATGTAAAATATGCATGTTTGCTTGCCTGTGGTGTAGCGGAGTAGTACTCGAGAAGGCCAGATGGCTTGGACATTATTTGTGACTGCACGTTGATGACTTACTCACTGCTATCTGCTAACTGCTAACGTTCCCTTCTTCTCAGCATTCATCGGTGGATGGTTTTGCGGAGCCTCCGGTCCCGCCCACCAAGTCGGCGAGTCGCCACAGCCTGCCGCGATGCCGCAACTCCTTCACCTCCACCGAGGAGCACCCTCACATCGGCAACTACCGCCTGCTCAAGACCATCGGCAAGGGCAACTTCGCCAAAGTCAAGCTGGCCAGGCACGTCCTGACCGGCCGAGAGGTGAGTCACTACCAATCCAGACCTCTCGCCAACGTCTTCAGTTGTTGCTGAGAAGCTTTCCTTTTATGACAAGAAAAAACATTTACTTGATGATTTAATGACTTATCACTGCAATATACAGTTTTATCTATTGATCTTATACCAATACATATGTCTTTGCTCTAAAGTATATAGGTTTATAGTTAGTGTGTTTTTTATACTTTGTTTCTTTTATTAAGATATTTATATTTTATTTCTTTATTATTGTGCTTTACATAAAGATATATAGGAGGATTTCCCCAAATTTTAGGAAAGAACCGGCCACTCTCTGGACTTATTTGATGAGCTCTTAACACCAGAATGATTGACAATTGGGAGGACCAATAGTCTTGATGATCCACCCGGAACTTGAAAATTATCCTATATACTTACGTACTGTATACCGTTAATATTCACTTACCTTCGTGGTGTGCTCCTCATTCCTACTGCTCTGTAACCTGTGATGCAACAATGACATTTCCCCACTGTGGGACGA
Source organism: Knipowitschia caucasica (assembly GCA_964034765.1). Lineage (NCBI taxonomy): Eukaryota > Metazoa > Chordata > Actinopteri > Gobiiformes > Gobiidae > Knipowitschia > Knipowitschia caucasica. Next base: position 13,465,029 of record OZ035835.1, on the reverse strand, counting down.
ATGAAGGATCTATTGTTGTTACATAGTTCTTATGTTTGCCCTAGAGCAGATATGTTGTGACAGTAGCTTGTTGTACAGAGTGTGGTCCTTTGACGGCGTTTTGTATCTAAACCTTAAGACAATCAGAATTACTTGGTTATTATAGCTTGCAAACCGTTCAACTGTGTTTGTAAGTCACGAATAAGCGGTTATTAAGTCATTGTGAATAATTATGATGTAAGAAAGGGACAGACAGATAAGCCTAGACCTTTTCATACTGTTTAAAATGCTCATATGTTTTTGACAAGTACAAAAATACAGGGGTTTTAAAACTGTATGTCTCCATGATGACAACCAGGGGATCTGTGGATTTAGATCTGTGGAAATTGACACTGTGGGCTATAAAACATCAAAGAGCCAAAACTGAAGGAAGTTTAAAGTCGTAGCACTGTGGATCATTCTAAGAAAAGTAATAAAGTTGCTCAGTGCACCTGTCTGTGCCCAGGGGCCCCATGCTCCTGACTCTCCTGGTGATTTCAACTCCCAACTCACTTTGCTGTTCATTCACTAGTATTGGATTTATTAAAATAAGATAAGATTAGATACGATAAACCTTTATTAGTCTCACAGTGGAGAAATTTCAGTGTCATCGTTGCGCACATTACAGCAGAGAGAGGAAATAAGAGCACTCAGATTGCACACATTAATTGTGTGCATTAATTGTATTAATATTCAGGTATTTGGTTTGACTCACAAGCTGTAGATGATGTTTATGGAGGTTTGACACAGTGACTAGCATGAGTTGGAGGTTTAAATGGCACATTATTCAAGTTGGGCCCCTAACTTTAAAACCACTGCATTTAGAGCTATGCAATATAATCTACTTTACCTATATCTCTCAAAACAGTTGTGTTCCATCTATAGTCTATATATTCACCCTCTGGCCTCTGTCAGATCTCAGCTTTTTCAAACAGAAAAGTGAAAAAGAGAGGACCCCTCATGCAGCCAATCAGCTCTCTATCCAAAGGGTCAAATAGTGACTCACAAGGCTTTTTCTTACAGGTGTCTGTGCAAACGATTATGTTCCAATAAGATGGTCTGATTTGTTCACAAACTTGTACTTTTACAAGGGGCTTTCTGTTAGGACAAATGGCATGTCTTATTATTATTATTGTTTTAAGATAAATAATTAATTGAATTTGTTGTTAGTTCAAAAGAGGCAAAGTGAAATACCTGCTCTCACATTTCCAAACCCTAAAAATGAGTAACTTCTGCTATTTGTACCTGGTCAGGCTGGATGGTCATGTTGCTCTCCTCTGGTCCTCACATCAGCTGGTGTTGCCCTGGCTGTGTGATGGACGTGCGCTTCCTGGTGCGTCTGTAATTAAAGCCTTCTGTCCCTCAGGAGAAAACATGGTCCTGTGATCTGTGTTGTGTCTCCAGCAGGCCACACACTGCCCTCTGACAGCTCCCATCCCTCACCTATGCTTGTGTATGTGCCAATACGCCTTCACAGGGCTACACTCATGTTTTTTTAGCTATAGATGAACGAGCCCATGAACTGGGCTTGTTCTTGTTTTAGTTCCACGCTGATCAGTGGTGCACTTACTGTACAAGACCCAGATGTACTTTCCCAAATGCCTCTCTTGTGCTAATGTTTGGGATGTCCATGGTGCGAGCATGAGCCGATGAGCACTGGCCATTGATTTGAATGGACAGACATCTTGGAGACCTGGGGCCTGGCCTTGCCTTACAAGCACTTGTAATGTGGTGATTTATGATCCATGGTTCAGTGGTATTCAAAATAATAAAGTATCAATGCTGTGAGGATGAGCTTTTGACTGTGGACTACGTTCATTATATGCAATGCAGAGCTGCTAAAAGTCCCGAAGTAAAATTATTTGTTTGATAATACACTATGGGTCAATCACTGGGGATTCAAACTTATCCGACCTGAATTTTAAAGGTGATGTCTGCAACTTAATTTATATCTCGTTTAGAAAAGAATACATAATGCTTTGCTCCGGTGCTGGCTCTGATAGAAAACCTACCGGTTTGGACACCCCTGCATTAGATGGATTTGTGGTTTCAAAGTTGGGTACCATACTTTTACATTGAACTTGTTCAATTGGCAAAACAATATCAAGATGTTATATAGTGTGTATCTATAGACACACACTCTATATACAACGCTGACCCACTAGCTCAACGAAGCCCAATAGGAAAGTGCTCAAGGACAAAGTTTTGCTCAAACTCACTTTGGCTCCTTTTGACTTTCATTGAAAAGTAAACTCCTCTAGCTCAGTTTATGTCGCACTCAACATTTTGGGCTTAACAAAATCTGTGGTTTAGGGCTCTCTGTGATCCTTGGGTTTTTATTGTGTATCATTGTATATTCAGATATGAATGTTAGCAACATGGTTTTAGGTCACCCTGATGTAGCAGCTAGCTTAGCTAGCTTATATTCAAATTGTCTTTCTCTGCATTCGGCCTCTGTTAGTTCACTCTTAATTCAGGATCTATGATATTACTACTAACTTCCAGCTCTTTCAAGTTTTTAGTATTAATTGTACGCAGTGTAAAAATAGTGTTAGCACAGCCTCCTCTCCTTGTTTCACTTCATGTTTCCTTGAGGTGGAGGTGCCGGCAGTGATGGGCCCCGTCCTCTGCTCCTGTCCTGTCTTGTGTTATTATTGGCTGTGTTCTCCCCTCTCTAAAGCAGAAGGTCAGGCTCTGCTCTGCGTGCCGCCTCATCAAAATGCAAAGACACGAGTCGAGTGAGCGGGCAAAAAAACGGGTGGAAAGAACACAGCAGCCTGCGAAATGTCCCGACGGTGTTCCCAAGCTCCGGCTATACAGGCCACGTCTGAAACTCCGGCTCTGAACGAGGGACTTTCAGAGGCCAAGCACACATGTCTCTTGTGTTGTACTGACACAGACTTTGAAGTGATTTCTCATACTACAGTGCCTTGCGAAAGTATTCGGCACCTTGAACCTTTCGCCACATTTCAGGCTTCAAACATAAAGATATAACATTTTAATTTTTTGTCATGAATCAACAACAAGTGGGACACAATCGTGAATTGGAATGAAATTTGTTGGATAATTTAAACTTTTTTAACAAATAAAAAACTGAAAAGTGGGGCGTGCAATATTATTCGGCCCCTTTACTTTCAGTGCAGCAAACTCACTCCAGAAGTTCAGTGAGGATCTTTGAATGATCCAATGTTGTCCTAAATGACTGATGATGATAAATAGAATGCACCTGTGTGTAATCAAGTCTCCGTATAAATGCACCTGCTCTTTGATAGTCTCAGGGTTCTGTTTAAAGCGCAGAGAGAACCATGAAGACAAAGGAGGTCCGAGATACTGCTGTGGAGAAGTTTAAAGCCGGATTTGGATACAAAAAGATTTCCCAAGCTTTAAACATCTCAAGGAGCACTGTGCAAGCAATTATATTGAAATGGAAGGAGTAGCAGACCACTGCAAATCTACCAAGACCCGGCCGTCCCTCCAAACTTTCATCTCAAACAAGGAGAAGACTGATCAGGGATGCAGCCAAGAGGCCCATGATCACTCTGGATGAACTGCAGATAACTACAGCTGAGGTGGGGATGGTGTGTTCAGGGTGATGAGCTGTGTTGCTTTTACGCCAAACATATCGTTTTGCATTGTGGCCAAAAAGTTTGATTTTGGTTTCATCTGACCAGAGCACCTTCTTCCACATGTTTGGTGTGTCTCCCAGGTGGCTTGTGGCAAACTTTAAGAGACTTTTATTGGATATCTTTGAGAAATGGCCACTCTTCCATAAAGGCCAGATTTGTGCAGTGCACGACTGATTCTTGTCCTATGGACAGACTCTCCCACCTCAGCTGGAGTTATCTGCAGTTCATCCAGAGCGATCATGGGCCTCTTGGTTGCATCTCTGATCAGTCTTCTCCTTGTTTGAGATGAAAGTTTGGAGGGACGGCCGGGTCTTGGTAGATTTGCAGTGGTCTGATACTCCTTCCATTTCAATATAATTGCTTGCACAGTGCTCCTTGAGATGTTTAAAGCTTGGGAAATCTTTTTGTATCCAAATCCGGCTTTAAACTTCTCCACAACAGTATCTCGGACCTGCCTGGTGTGTTCCTTTGTCTTCATGGTTCTCTCTCCGCTTTAAACAGAACCCTGAGACTATCAAAGAGCAGGTGCATTTATACGGAGACTTGATTACACACAGGTGCATTCTATTTATCATCATCAGTCATTTAGGACAACATTGGATCATTCAAAGATCCTCACTGAACTTCTGGAGTGAGTTTGCTGCACTGAAAGTAAAGGGGCCGAATAATATTGCACGCCCCACTTTTCAGTTTTTTATTTTTTTTTTAAAGTTTAAATTATCCAATAAATTTCGTTCCACTTCACGATTGTGTCCCACTTGTTGTTGATTCATGACAAAAATTTTAAATTTTATATTTTTGTTTGAAGCCTGAAATGTGGCGAAATGTTGAAAGGTTCAAGGGGGCCGAATACTTTCGCAAGGCACTGTATGCATGGTAGAGTGATGTCGTCCATTGCTCTTATCCCTTTTCCATAGTTCTATTTTTCCCACTATTGTTGAATTACATTGCCTTAGGGTGTTTTTAGTCTTTGGTTGTTTAGTGTATTAATCAGCTGATGGAATCCTAGTTGATAAAAAGGTGTATTCATTATGTAATTCGTAAGATTTTGCATTTCCTTTTTGTTATTTAGGCAGAAAAATCTCCTGATTGACAAGTTTAATTCAATATTTGTAACATCAGCTACATTGTTTTCCATTACGTTATTGTTTTGCATGGACTCGAAATCTCATCCTATGGACCCACCACCTGCACGAGGATCAGCGAGAGACTGGTCATATGTGCATTGGGTGGCAGCTCTGATTGCCACCCCCCCAACCCGGAAATGGATTGATAAAGGAAAAGATAATGACATGAAATCTTGTTTTGTTTTGAGAGCTTTTGTTAAGGCCTTGTCGACTAATCAATTGACTGGGCATGGATCTTTGTTAATATCTGGTAAATGTATTGCTAAATTTATCCCGACCCATACGCTGTAAATAGCTGGACAATGCTAACCGGCTAGCTCAATGAAGCCCATTAGTGAAGTGCTCATGGACAATGTTTTGCTCCAACTCGCTCTGGCTCCTTATGACTAAACCCCTCTTTTTATGATCCTGGTGTTTGTTTTCATGTCTTTGTAAATCCAGATAGTTGATGATTTTCCAATTAATTGCAATAATAAAATGAACGACATGCAGCAAGTACACTTTATGCAACGGTCAATTAAGCTTTTATTTTTATTTTGAAATGTATTGGTTTTATATAGACTCACTTTTGTTCATAGAAGTCGTTCTGCTCCCTTTGCCACCTGGCATGCCCTTCTGACTTGCTTATTGACTCTTGTGGGCCGACATAGTCCATACTTTTTTTTCTAAATCTGTGAGACACGATTATACAGAATGCAGAATTGAATGAAAAATATCCACTGCTTGCGACTGCGATAATATTTGTCGATCGTTAAGAACAGACCACAACTATACAGACATTTTCACTGTGGATTTCTTCAAAAATAGTACAGGGATACATGCTTATGTTGTAATTATTTTGCTGTTATTACTAAAACACCTACATTTGAGAAGCTTTTTTTTCCTTTTAATATTCATTCAGAATTTATAACCGTTAAAACTCTAAATATCCTGTGCTGCAACTTTTCTTGCCACACATTAATTCCTGCATCTGATAAAAACACATATAGAAAGCGTTATTATTGTCAATCTATACTGAAGGGAAATATTTTCTTTCACTGCACAATGTCCGTGTTCATTGGCTACAGTACAGTATGTGTTCAGTACAGTAAATATTAAGCCAGTTGTCAGTCCTGGTCGCACACCAGTAGATGCATCAGCTGTTCCTGTTGTAACACATTAAATATTGGAAGGAGAGGTGTACACATAAGTACTCTTATGTGTTTTCATGTGTCTGTTGACTTTTGGCCTCACACAAATCACATGTTTTTCTCATATGCCACCACAGCCCTGATCTAAAAGGCAATGTGCAGCGAACCTTATCCTTGAATGCATCATGCATGTTTGTTTTTGGCCATATGACCTTTCAGTGCGCTGGTTTAGCTGCACAAACTTTGGTTTCTTGTGAAGGAAAAGCAAGCCTCACAACTTGTTCTGTTGTGAAGTTTTAATATCGTCTTGTTCCAATCTTCACTTTGTGTCATCCGATTTTTGCGCATAGGGGTTATGCCTGCATGCATATGGGAGGGTAGCATATGGGCTCTGTGTTACGAATGCTGAATAATTAACACAGATGCGCTTTGGCCTTCTGTCACTGCAAAAAAGCTGAATTATTCACCCTTAAATCCATTAGAGAGACAAACACACACAAACATGACTTTTGGACCCGGCCAGCGTGAATCAAACGCCGCTGCTTCAAAGGAAACAGCTGATTCAGGGAGAGTGTTTTAGTACAAACACTAACTCAACCCAACTGTCAAAAATATTGTGTTTTTTAGGAGAAATTATAAAAAAAAATAACATTAGCTTCATTGCCTATGGACTACTGCTGTTATTACTTGTAAAAAAGGCAAATTAAAAATTCCATTATTAATTTGCCTTTGCTGTTGAATGTTAGTATCACCCACATTCACTATAATAAGCCCACAACTTTTTCTTATGGGAGTATGTATTTTTTGAAAACATATTAACCATTTAGTTTTGACCGAAATGTTCAATGCAGATTCTTTGTGCACTTAAAACTCTTGCTCTCTAGACACTAGCTGATTGGTTGAATGTGAGAAAATATGCTGTCTGCAGTCCCTTCATTCATATCGGTTCAAGTTTTGTGATCGCTTTTGCGCTTGAAAAAGTAGGATTGGTGCATCACATGAGCGAAAATGCAGACTTGCTCCATCTCAAAGTTGATCACTGTAGTAGTCATCCTGAAATCTGCACATCCATTATACATGTTTCTGAATCCTTGCAGTGACTCGTAGATGGGGAAGCCCTGCTCACGATGCTGCTGCGTGTGACTCAGCATTTCTCCTCTTTAACGGGATAAATGGGACCGCAGCCAGAGCCCCCAGCACTCACACCATCAGCCTATCACTGACGATTGTTCTCTCCACATCTCCTATACAGCCTTTGTTGAGGCAGGTCTGAGGCAGGTCTGAGGCAGGTCTGAGGCAGGTCTGAGGCAGGTCTGAGGCAGGTCTGAGGCAGGTCTGAGGCAGGTCTGAGGCAGGTCTGAGGCAGGTCTGAGGCAGGTCTGAGGCAGGTCTGACATTTCATACTGGCGGTCTATCTCATTATATTCTCAGGATCCATCACCACCCTCCTGCATCGGCTAGGAAAAAACTCTAAAATTGACATTATAGACGAGATTCAGGATTTTAAGCTGTAAAAACCGCCATCCACCCAAGTTACATCGCTGCAGTTTTCACATGCATGTATTTTTGGCCTCTGTCACATGTTTGGATCAACTTTTTCAGACAGCAAAGTGAAAAATAGAGGATTTCTTTAAAAACAAAATGTATTATTTGTGAAAGAAAAGAGCCACCACTTTAAGCACATTGGTTAGTACAATATACAGGCTTTGCAATTTATTACATATACATTACAAAGCTCAAAAGCTGTCAAACTTCAACACTTTTGAGGCTTCAGTATGTGTCTGAACAATATTTTTAATCAAATGTACATATACATAAACTACTGGGCTTTGTATAATGACCACCAGTGTGTCTCCTAGAGTAAACAAAGCAAAGCTGTGTCACTTCCCAAAATGAAGTTGTTTTCCATTCTGCTGTACTACATTGTATCTGTGCCTGAAATATGAGACTAAACAATCTCATGTGATATCTGTCCGGCCTGTAGCGCTGAAACCTCTGCTGCTTTTATTTCTTTGTGCAAAGTTTGTGATTTTATTTTTTATTTTTTTAGGATTACACTGGTCACACTACTAAACGCAACTGCACAGAACTACAGCGGGTCACCGGGGCCAGTTCAAATCCACTTATACTTCACTTAAACTGCCCTATCACTGCTGCGCCAACTGTTACACATTGTTACTTTGTTGGAATATGGACAACACTTTACTCACAAAATCATGCGGTATTAAGACATTAGAATTAGACTTAATATACAGTGGATAGAGACAAGGAAACCAGAGTTTTCCACTTCAAAAAGTCTATTGTTTCTTCTTCCTTTTTGTGACTAATGCCTGCCAGTGAAACATACTTTTCTTTTCAAAGCAGACGTCATTTACAAGATTCCCTTGAAAGTTCCCATGTAGTGTACCGGATATAAAGGGAACATACCCCTTTGAGTGAGAACCTTCATGATTCATACCTGTAATGTAGAAATACAGGTGTATCCATCCATCCATTTTCATCGCCATCAATTTCTGGGTCGGGCCAATTCAGAGTACCAGCCCCTCACTGATCCTCCTGCAGGTCCCAGCACTTTCAGCGGGGCTTCAGGAAAAGTGGGATTAAGTGTCTTGCCCAAGGACACAACGATAGCAGGCATCATTGGGAGTAGATGGCAGGTCCTGTTGGCGGATCGAACCCATGATTATCAGGCCCGAAAATCCATTTTTGCCCTGGAGAAGGGGCGTTGCTGAACCCTATGGACCTTCAGCGGACCCCCACCTCTCTGAAGAGACTACAAACTGCATGGATATTGCATGTTATATTATCGCCAATTTTGACCATTCTAATTTCAGTCTCAGTTAAATTTTCACACAATCATTACGTTACATCAGAATCCCATAACGTTGCATTAGACGATCAATGAAAACAATTGGCTCTGACATGCTAACTGTAAACCCCACGTTATGACATACTCTGCAAAAGGCCTGCTATGGTGCAAAGTGCTTCTAACCAACGCAACACGCTGTAATCTCCCTGGTCTCACCGCAAACCTTTAATAAACTGTTACGCTTTTCATTTGCAACCATCCTCACGTCTGTGCAACTTTGACCGAACTGACCACTTCACGAGGCAAACCGGGTCGCTTCCTTTCGTTTCGGTGTAATCGCATTATATTGTGCTTGTGTCAGTCACTTTATGTATAATTTAAAAGGTTATCTGGTGAGTCGGCAGTATGGATCCGTGTGAAAGTTGCTGATGCGTGTTTGAGCACTTTGGGGGATGGACAGAATGGAACAGACTGCTGCCTATTGGAGGAGTGTGTGGGACATCAGGAGATCACTAGTCTGCAGACATCGCGATAATAAAGGGGTTTACTCAAGAGTCCATTAGTATCAAATAGACCGGCTTTCAATGTAGGATCAGCGACCGCCTCCAGCCTGGTCTCTCCTCTATGGCATGTTTTGACACGGAGGAAATCTTCTGAATGGAAACATAATGAGGCATTTAAGACGTTTTCTTGAAATGGTACTTTGCCACACCTTACACCCAAAATTCAATTTGGAAATTGAAAAAAGAATGATTTTAAAGGCTATTTTATTTCCCTTTTTATAGGAATACATATTTTTGACCATACGACCTTGTAGTATAATTTAAACAAAGCATTGTCCATGAATGATGTATTTATAATCGTCGCTCCCCTTGGATTAAGCATCAGTAAGATTTGCTGGAGGAGAATAGTCAAACGAATGGTTTTCGTCCAATCGGGAAGCTGTGGGGGCGGGTATAACTGGTGCTCGCATTCAAAAAATGTCTCTTCGGCTTCAAAGTTTGAAAAGTAATTGAAACCTCTGTCCTTTTTATGAGTTTGCTTGTTCCTCTCATGTTTACACTTCTGGTTTCCCCCCATCAACCCAAAACCTGGACTTCTGGGTCCGCTGCTTTTCACCCAATTTACTAAAACGTTACATTATTAAAGCTGGGGTATCTAACTCATTTGTTTCATAGTAGAACAAATCAGACCACAACATGCTAAGTCCTCAACTTATTAGAAAACATTATCCTCTGCATACTTGTCAGTCACTCTTTGACTCTTTGGACTGAGTGAGGACGGTCCTTGCTTTTTCAGTTTTATGTCTCATCTAAAGATGAGACAAAGGCCACAAATACATGCATGTAACCGGGTTGAGAGCGAGGAACTAGTTGGATGGCTATTTAATACTTTGTTAAATGATTTGTGATTTGAAAGTTGTGTACCCCAGCTTTAAGATTTGGCCTAATTCCTGTTTAAACACAGCAGTATGTTTTATATATTATCAATGAACTTTTGATCACACAGATCAGAGGGATTTTCCGCTCAATTTACTGTAGTAAAGTTATGAAGGTAAAATATTTTACTGGTGCAACCAAAGTAGACAAAACAAAAACACAACAACCTGTCAACTTTGGTTTTTGTATTTGAGAAGCTGAGGACGGTGCTGGTTCTGCTGAAATACATGATGAGCATACTCAATGAAAATCACTTTAATTCTAGTTGTTCTCATCTTTGTTTTCCTCTTTTTTTTCAGGTGGCGGTGAAGATCATAGACAAAACTCAGCTAAACCCCACTAGTCTACAGAAGGTAAGCCATAATTGCTGTCTGTCCTAATCTAGTTGCTGCTCTTTGAACCACGTCTTCTGCCTTTTATATAATATGATTCAGATGAAGTCAGCAGACGCGCTTTAATCTCTGCTCCCTCTCCACCTGTCACCAGCCCCCGTGTGTCGTCCACGGTCGGCTCTAAAAATACCCTTCCCGCTCGCTTGTTTGTCACTTAGCCTTGGTCCAGCAGCCGTGACCAATTAGGCTGAAGGCCCCTGCGCCCTGCCCCGCTTACTGAGCCCGAACCCAGCTCTGGATGTCCCGTGATGTGGGGCGCACACACACATGTGCACGCATGCACATGTGTACACATGCACGCACACACATGCACACGTGTACGCATTATCCTGGTGAAACGTTGACTTTTGAACCATGACTAGGGTTGCTGAGATTAACCGGTTTTACAATAATTGTGACTATAAAAGCCACAATTATAGTCACGGTTATAGTAGGTTAACCGTAAGGTTTTTAGATGGCACGGTTTACCGCTGGTACGGAAAACTCTACCGCGAGTGGTACGTGCCGCTGCACACGGAGCATATTCACCAATAAATTGTGGATGGCATAGGGCTGGGCGATATGGCAAAAAAGTAAAATCTCGATTTTATTTCCTGCTTTGGACGATGCCGATTTTAAATCAATTTTCATTAAAGTCACTCAAGACAGACTTTGCCCTTAAAATATTTTTTATCTTCCCGCTCAATATTTAAGTTTCAAAACTATTTTTTATTTGTTTCCCCAAATACATATTATGAAAGTCTTGTACAGACTGTGCTGATATTGCAAGTATAATGGATGTGCTGCTGGAACTCTCACAATATCCCTTATTCGATTTCACAATTTTCCAATTTTTCACGAATTTGATTTTTTCAAAAGCCGATTAATTGCCAAAATTCGATTTATTGCCCAGCCCTAGGATGGCATCCACCACTCTTTAGTCAGTAGTGTGGGATACATTTGGAAACAAGGTGTTGTTGTCGCTGATGGAATTCAAACCTGCAAAGTCATCGGAAAGTTGCAGCGAAAGGGGCCAATACTTCAAACATGATACCATATCTTCGAGACGATCACCCGTTTGGTGTATGTCTAAGTGATTTGCATTATTGTCAATAAAGTTGTCCGAATGTTCAGAAATAAGCGCCCGGAGCCGCTCTTAAAGGGACAGTAGAACGTATCCGTAGTCAACAAAACAACACATAAACTACAATTATTTTTATATGAAAATTTTTATACTTATAAAATATCTATAATGTTCAGCTATTTACATATATGTAATACATATTATAAAATCATGTAAATTATTTTATGATGATATGATCTTAGTGTATCCATTTATTGCTTTCCAGCAAAAGAACTCCAAAAACAATCTGAGTTGATTTTCTACTATGACTACAATTGAGAAATATTTCCCATTTCCATCAGCATTTTTGGCTGTTTTTCAGAATGTAGCCCTATTGCATTTTCTGAAAGATGACATATTGTGCACATTACCCATAATGCTCGGCGCCTTGGGCTCCTGAGCTGTATACTGTAGATTCATTGACTCAGGACAACTTCCAAAAATGGCAGCAAAGGCCCAGAACTGTTCAAAGCCCTCCACACAAGCTTTATGAGCGCTTCTCCGTAAATGACTTTTCAAAATCTATTGATAAGAAAGTACAGATTTGGTAAAGCCTCAGTTTTGAGCATAATTTTATTCTATTATTCTATGACTGCTGACAATGTGATATATTGTGTACATTAGTGATCCCCCCAAGGTGCAATGCATTGTGGGTATGGCACTATAGAATGAGTTGTGTTTTGTGTTTAGTAATCCTGCATTTGAACGATGGGTTCATATGGGGTTTCTTTCATTATTTTGATCTTTTTCATGTAAAACGAGGTCTGAAAGCTCGTAAGACACTGCATACTGCATTAGTAGGCCCAGCTTTATGTTCAGTAAATGGAAATGTACATATTTTTTGTGGAAAATTAATGTTGCATGTTTACATTTGCCCATTAGGTGATTCAGTCGGTGGTGTGATAACATTTTCTCTGTACGATTGAAAATAAATCTTATCTATGACTCATTATAGAGGCTTAATAAGGACTAACGTGTTTCTGCTGTTTTGTTGCAGCTCAGGCCTTTCACTTTGTATATTTTTAGTATCTTAGTTTTCTCATTATTTCAGTGTCATAACATTATACAGGCCGTGCAATAGTATATAGTATGCAGCAGGCCACACAGACAATGAGCAGCCCATCTTCTTTGTCGTATCTTTACACGGTAGATTTTGAGGACAACAGCTCTCCAAGCTATTCTCGTATCTCAGCATTCCTTTGTGAATCAAATTTTCTGAACGCGAGGTGCGTGGGGGTTGCTGACTTCAGTTCAAAACAGCATTTTGACATTGCCCCATTTTAGCAAACAGAAAAGTAAACACGGATTTAATAGATCTGATCTGTGCACCTTCACCTGATTCTATTCAGGTGAAAGTGCACAGTGTGGCATTTAGCTTGGGCGGCGGACCATGATTGCGATTTCTTTACATGTATAACAGGTAGCCTCAGCACAATTCTCACACATTTCAGACAAATGCAATTATTGTCTAAACTATTATACAATAAGATTTTACTGATAATAATGTTGAAGTGTCAGATCTGTATAACATATTTTAACAATTTCAGTTTATGTGAAAAACAATATTCATTTGGAATGTGAAAAACATGAGATAAATCTTTCCCAAAGGAACAAGCAAGAATTGTTTTGATGCAGCAGCAGCAGTAGCAGCAGTAGCAGCAGCAGCAGCAGCAGTAGCAGCAGCAGTAGCAGCAACAGTAGCAGCAACAGTAGCAGCAGCAGCAGCAGTAGCAGCAGCAGTAGCAGCAGCAGTAGCAGCGACTGAGGCACATTGTGACAAAGTACAAACTACTATTGCTTAGCTATTTATTTATAATAAATTAATGCACAAACTGTAATTCATATTTTAGTTTTCTTTTCACCCTGAAGCAGTTTTCTGTGACAATAGACTGTACTATGTGCAATCTTCTCCCTGTGATGTTACAAAGATCCAAAATCAATGTGACCAGTTTTGAATGTGAACACACTAAAGCATGTTCTATATTGTTTTGGATGCAAGGACTTTATAATGAGCTTAATTAAAAAAAGTATTCTTTAGAACCCACCAGCTCACTCACTTTCCACTATTTGCCCAAACTCTCATATCAGTTTCCCCCACTATGCTTTTAATCTCACCCGTAACGAACCAAAGTAATTTAGCAGCTGAGTAATCCTCTAAAATCAACAATCACCCTTCCCAAAATGTCTGCTTTCTCACAGCGGAGACCCAGGCCAATCTAATCAAATGAGCGTAATTGTGTTGCCGTAATGTAAAACCGAAGGGGCAGATCATTCCTGGGCCAGACTCCCGGTGGCTGCCTACATGTGGGCCTTTATCACTGAGAGCACAATGCTCCGTCTGCGCTGCCTTTTCATTCACAACATCTCCACACTCTAATTAACTTGGAATTAGAACTGGGATATTTCCACAATGCTGGTCACTCGTGAGCTTTTTTGTCTTTTAATTTTCCGACATATCAAGTTACATTTGTTGTAGGTTATTTTTCAGAACACATTGTACTTGAAGGTGTAGATAAAGATTAAGAATCATGAGCAATTCTTCATCTCCTGGTGACACCTCCCTAGAACTAAGTATTTGTAATGTTAGTGTCTGGACTTGTTCATGTGAGCACAAGGCACAGAGCTGGAGACAATAAACTGGTTTTAAAAAAGCAGATAAGATTTCTGCAGCTTTCATTGTCATAACAGGTTTGACATACAGAACTATGCCAAAGCACAGGTTGTAATACATTTTTTATGTTGAAACAAGCAATCAGGTAAAATTATTGCGTTACGTGAAAGCTTTGATTACAATTACATTTCCTCAATCGTTCAGATGTTTGTTATAACTGCTTAAATCTATGAAGCAGTTTCTGCGTGGTCTTACAGGCTTAATTGTTTGAAATTCTGTATGACTTATATACATGTCAAACTTGGAAAAATAAAATCTCGTATCAGTTTTTTGATTTCTATATTTCAACTAATACATGATTTTGTCGCATTACCTGCAAAGTGACATATGCCAAGCCTTTGTTTGTTTAAAGTCCATTTGTTAAATCCATCTTCCCCTTAACCCATTTCCGGGTCGGGGCAGTGGGGGTGGGGGGTGGCAGTCGGCAGTCAGAGCAGCACCCAATTCACAGAGCACCAGTCCCTGATCCTCCTGCAGGTGGTGAATCCACAGGAGGATGGCTGCTCTGTCGATGATGGCACTTTCAGGCAAAGTGGGGTTAAGTGTCTTGCCCAAAAAGACTAGAATCCCTCTATATTAGATCTCGTGTCTGTAAACAAGGCCAAGAATATCAGCTGCAGCTAAAGATTCAGTAACAAGTGTTTTGTGTGGGGACCAGTTTGCAGAGTGTCTGATCTGATGATGACACAATGTTAAAATGACACAATTAACCCTTTGGTTAATACATTCTTTAATGAAGAGATATTATGTTTTTCCTTTGGTCATTAAAAAAATCCCTCACTTTGTCATTTCACGTTTAGGAACATGAAATATTGTTTTCAGTAGGAAATCTATGGTGAACCAAGTATCAAGGGTGAACAATGCTATTGTCTTGTCCTATCCTTAAGCTACCACCAGGGGTAGGAGCAAAGTTAGTTTAGAGTTTTTTTTTCCCCATTTTGAAAATCACAGGCTGCAAACTCATCCATGTCATTGTAAAGAATGTAATTTCACTGCTGTGAGCGTGATGTCATAGTGGTACAATTACATCATACTATTACAAAACTGAGACAGGAGCTTTTAGACAGAAGAGGCGGAGCTCAATGATTGTGCCAAAAGTTCCTGATATTGGCGTGGATGGATCAAACAACTCCAGGTCTGGTTAAATGCACAAAAAGCTGTCTTGATCAGTGTTATCTTTGCAAATAACTTTCTTATAACATTATAAAGCGTTCGTTCTTAACCCATTAAGGCCTGCATCGCCTGGTAAAACAGACCTGCAAAACCTGAGGCCGACTTCAGAACCACCCTCCAAAACCTGAAGTTTTCCTGAAATTCAACGTCTACTAAATGATTGGTATCTCGGCCTCTGTAGCAGATAGAAACATAATTTCAAAAGAATTTGAGAGCTGACACTTGTGGCTTTCAATAAGAATGCAGTGTATTATTATAAAACTTCAATAGAAGAATATACAACTTCCACACAGGAAAGGTAATAAAACAACCAAAAACAATGTGAGACTAACACATGTTTATCAATGCAATAAGTCAAAAAGAGTTTGGCAATAAAGTGGCACTAACTATGTAGAAAAATATATAAAAAATCCACTCTAAGCCCAAAAAGTAAAATAATGACTCACAAGGCTCTTTCTAAAGTAAGCAAAATAAACAAAACATGACTGTTTTGGTTTGTTTTGTTTGATTTGGTCACATTTTATTTTTTGCCCAAAAAACATGCATTGTCAATGCAAGCAAAAATGTAGGTAGCTGAGCTTTATTTTTCAGTGAGTCTGTGCTTCGTCAGGAGACTTCGGGGAGACGGGGGACAGACGGGGGACAGACGTGGGAGTGAACTTGCTGCAAGTGCGCGTCTTGCCCGTCTCCCCCGTCTCTCCCTCGGTCCTGATCGCGCGTCTATGGTCCGCGCTCGGTACATGACCCCTGTGGCTGCGCGTTCGCGGAGCTGTCACAGCAGCCACTGTTGCTCCCGGGGTCAGAGCGGAGGATGTTAATCCCGTTCGAGTACGTAACGCAAACAACTGCCCGCGGTCACGCATTTCACCAAAATGAAAAAAAGTCGGAATTTGCAGATCCGCAGATAATTATCATCACAAGTATATCTTGATACATTTCATTGGTGCAGAGAATTGATCAATGAAGAGAATAGGTCAAAAAAAGAAAAAAAGACGTGTCCACTTTCCCGGCCTTAAAGGTAGAAGTGCGCAACAGCGCTCCCGGCTTGAAAGGGAGAAACGCGGGAATGCGTTCCCGGCCTCAATGGGTTAAAGTGTGGTATTTCTCAAAATAACACGTGTATGTTGAATTGTTAATCTTATATTTAGACTGAGAGACAATTGTTTTATTATTGCTACATGTGTTTTAAAATGTAGCCGTAATAAAAAACGAGTTTTGTGACGGCTACATATTAGTAAAGTGTATTCTTGTATTTGTGAATAGAGCCACATCTGACCGGCACATGTGAGAGCTGGGATGTTTCAAAGCAGAGCGGTCCCCATCTGTGATTCACTGACGGATCATTCTGGAAACTCTTTATTGTCTTTGTTTCAGAGGCTCAACGGGTTCTTTGTCATAAAATTACAGAAGCTTTTGGGTCTGGGGGATATGAGCAAGACATGATCACACTGATGTTGATCCTAATTTTAGATGTGAACATGTCGTATGCAGAAACATGGCATATTTGGGTAGGCTGTAGGCTTCAAGATGATCAAGGACAATTATAAATAAAATAATCTTGGTTAAAACTTCTAATGTGATACATTAGAAGGGGGAGGGGTTAACTCCTTTTGCAGATTGAAACGATTGGATCTGAGTTTACTGTGAGTGAGTTGTTAGCATTTAGTCTACGGATGGCTAAAGCCAGGCTAGTGATTTCAGTGAAACTTCCCTCTACTCGAGATGGGGATTACAGAACAAAACAAGCTTGAAACAGAATTCTTTTTTTTTGATGAAAGTAGACTGTCCATTCTTTCATAATCTGGTTTCGGATTTCAGAAAGTCATAGTACACAATATTCTGTGGGTCTTGAAAAATCAATTAAAATCATCAGAAACTGCTGGCAATATGGGAGTACCTGTTCTGAAATGGGCTGGCAGGCAATGATTTAAAGACATATTATGCAAACATTGGGCCTCATTCACGAACCGAACTTAAGAAGAAATTTGTGCGTAAATCCTACTTACGAAGATTTTACGAAGATTGTGGCATTCATGAAATTTTCTCGTAACCAGAATTTCTCTTGGGTACGTACAACCACAAAAATGGCTTCTTTCACCCCTCTCTCAAACCAATTTGAGAAAGAAGCCATTTTTGTGAGGAAACAAAAACCTTCTCTTAACAGAGGAGGAGGGTTAAGATTTGTTTTGCCTCGCATCTATGACGACATCCTAAAAACAACGCCCTAACTTGGGACAAGGTCAGTAACATGCTAATGAGTTAGGGTCGTTAGCCTCAGCAGGGTCGTTAGACCTGCTCCCTTCTACATCAAAAAGACCTTAGATTGTTTATGAGTTAGTATCAGGATTAGGGTGTGGTTAGGTTATAAATCTCCAACGCGCGGTCTGAGAATTCATTCCCTGAAGAAGTCCTTTGGATTGAGGACGAAACGTCAGGAAAACTTGCTAAGAAGTACAGATGATGGGTGAGAAACCTTCCTTTGCTTTGACTAATCCCTGTACGACTGAGGGCTTACACAAACACACTGAGAGCTGTTTTCTGCCTTAGTAATGTATTGCCCATAAATTAAATCAGTTTTGGCAATTTCAAAAGTTAAATGATGTTCTATGTAATAGGGATGCTCCAAATCCAGATTTTTGGGGTTTGGCCGAATACCAAATCCACTGGTTAAGATTCCTCTGCCTTTGCCCACCGTAGTACAGTAAGAAAGTAAGTCATCTTTATTTATATACCGCCTTTCACAGACCAGAGTCACAAAGCGGTTTACAATTGTTATTTTTGGACCTATTGTACCTATTTTTAGTGGTAGGGGAAACCGGAGTACCCGGAGGAAACCTACACAGACACGGGGAGAACATGCAAACTCCACTCAGAAAGGCCCTGGTCTGACCGGGATTTGAACTCAGGACCTTCTTGCTGAGAGTGCTGACAGTGTCAAAAACTGTGCAAAACAGTCACGTGACCGCTCTGAGCAGTCGAAACTGTCGGGTACAAAAAACACTCAGGTCTTGTTGGATGAAATGACAGTAAACGGTCTCGTCAGTTTAATTGCCCAAAAATAATGCCTCATGACCCTTCTTTAAAATAGTTTTCTTTTCTATCCTCATCCAAACAGTCCGTGGCACGCTCCATACCCTTTTCCCCATTAGCCCTGCAGTTGTGCTTGAGTCTGTCTGGATATGTACCGGACAGAACGTGGCAGCAGCACTGACATATCATGTGATCCAACTGGCCAATCACAAACTGCTGTTTAATTATTCAGCACATCCCTCAGATCCAGGAAACAGAATGGACACAGTAGAGGTCATGTGGACCATATGGCTTTTCCCACATAGATTTTATGTTGAATTTGGACTTGTTTTCCAAAGCGCGCCTGTGTAATGAGTGGACAAGGCGGCGCGTGTATGTTTGAGTGTCCTGTGCCTGCGTCTATAGATTGGGGTAATGCGATACGTGGGTGCCATCTGCATTGCAGGAGCTCGCCTTCTCCTGCTGCAGTCGTCTCTGGAGTGAATCGATTGAGTTATCGACGTAAAGAAAGCGTCCTGTTGCTGATATATCCTTCACAGAAATCAGCTCTGGCTAAAATGCATACAAGACAATGTTATGGAGTTGTTCATAATGCCATGCGCCCTGTTCAAACATTATTCTTTTCATGTATGTTTTATGATTTGCCGTGGGACTTTCATGGCATGTAACGCAATACTAACGCAATTACATCCACGAAGGCATCAGTGCAACAAAACAGCGACACCTTTCTTTAGGCCTTAGTCCACTAAACAAGCTCTTTGTCTCTTTGGACTACAGAAATTCCCTGTGCCGTTGGATAACTCTAATCGTTTTATTATCTTTAGGAAGGAGTGGGCCAGGTCAAAAGTGTATATCTTTGTAGGGTTAGGGTTAGGCTGCACGATATATCAAAAAAAAATATTGTTATCGCGATATTGGTGCGTGCAATATCCATATAAAAAATATGCGCAATTTTTTTTTTCTCCTCTTATTAAAGACAACAAAACAGACACACATCAACAAAAACAACAAACAAAAAAGTATATAAATATATGCATTTGAATGTCGTTGTTATTTGTCTCTTGCGTTTCAGTGCAGATTGCAATTTTTGGTGAAAGATAAAAAATTTGCAATATTGTTATTGCAATACTAAACAATCACATCAAATATCGCTCTAATTTCAAATATTGTGCAGCCCTATTGATAACTGATTGAAATGAATTTGGCCCTTTTTCATTGCAAGTGTGCTAAAATGTGGTTTTAGATCTGTTTGAGGTTTAAATAAGACCATACGACTGACCACAAAAGTGCAGAAGTGTAATGCATATTGTCAGGGGGTATTTTGTGATCTTTTCTGTAACCTATAGCATCAGGATTCAAAAATAAAAATAAATATAGCGTGATGACTAGTTCTGCCACAATAATCACTATCGATTTATTGTCCAGATGGAACAATATATTTTGGAGTTCCATATTTGTCGTCCGCAGGTTTTCTTTGCAATAATGAGAAGGAAACCGCTATTTTAATTTTAACATTATGCAATTTGTGATGAGCCATTTGTACAGCTAAAAATGGATTTAATCGAGATGTTCACTGTTTCTTTATGAGCTTACTATAAAGACGAGGGAGAGGGATTTTTCTGCTGTTTTGTAACTGCTTCAGTGGCACAAAAGTGTTTAATCATTATAGTTTATTGCAACACATTGTCTCACTATATTGTCCATCAACATGTTATTGTGACAGGCCTAACTCGGACTATATTTATCTGGACTGTTATTCCAGCAATGAATCAAATAGTATTTTGGATCACAAAAGGCCGGCACAGGAGGAGCACATTTTTGACTCCTCATTTCAGGTCTATCGTGCACTCGCTCTGACCAATGACAAACCGGGACTTTTTGCGGGTCTGCTTCATTGAAGGTCGCGTGTGATTGATCAAAGTAAAAACAAACATGCAGGAAAGAAATTCATGATTTACACATATTAATTAAACTCAAAGTTATCCCACATTATTGCAATATGGACATCACGCTTGACATTATCGCCATTAATATCTTTTTGATATATCGTTCAGCTCTCATCAAAACTTTTAAACATTTTAACAAAACGGACTTTCACGAAATAATACATATTAAAGTTCCTCCCCACTATTTGACACTGTATATTATATCCTTTGTCCCGGTTAAAAATCCTCCCATAAGAAACCCTGCCTTCTTCAGGAACTCTTGTATTCTGGCTTTCATTCCCCCGGGTTGAAAAAGCCTCACTGTACAGTAAATAGCTGAGATGGCTATTTTGAGACACTGAGAGCGTAATCATTAATTCAGCGTTTGGGCCTTTCCACATGCGTGTAAAGGTCGCTTCGTTTGAGCCATCGAAAATATTACGTGTCTTGAGCTGAAGATCAAGCAGCTTTTCCTCTCGTTGGGTTTTGTAAATGAGGTGAGAATCTTGTTTTTATAACCAAAACAAGATTCTCAAAGAAGACTGCACTGCCAAAAATAATGAAATATGAGCTAATCGTTTCTTGAAATCAAGTGGTTTTTTCTTAATTTGAGTACATTCTGACTGTCTTTAAACAAGATTTGCCAATGGGACAAGGACATTTTGCCAAATTAATAAGTTTTGCCAAATTTGAGCAATTTTTCACTTATTTCTCATAGCTTTTTGCATTCTGCATATACAGTATTATTACGTACCAAACACCAACATTGAACATGGATGAATAATAATAAATTGTCTGATTTCATTTCTAATCTCATTAAGAGCTCTTTTTATCATGCATTGTGTCTCTTCAAACTGGTGTGTTGTACCTTGTCAGAGGAGAGCCGTCTGTGATCCATCTGGACACGTGGGCACGCTGGAGTCGGACCAAATGCATTACGGGCAGGTTTTTGGGTTCGTGGCGAAGAGTGGTCTGTCTGAGTCATGGCAACATGTGAATCTGTGAACTGATCAGTCAATGCATGTTTAACTGGCTGCAAATGTAACCAAAGAGGAAATTAATATCAAATGAATTGAGTTTATTCATTTCAAACCTGCACAACACATCTTTACAAATATCAACAAATACGGTTTGAAATATGAGCCACTCCAGTAGAAGAATTATCTTTTTTTTCTAATTGGCCAATCAGAGACTTTTATCAATGAATACAGGCCTATTGTATTTTGTCGGACATTGTTGAGGTGGCTCATGCATCTGTTTGGGATGCCTCATGTCGGACTCCCTGGAGAGGTGTTCAGGGCATCTCCCATCGAGAGGAGACCAGGGATTTGGAGACCTGGGTAAGCCTTTTATTATTGCCTGAATATATCTTTTTGTCTATTGTATATACTAAATATTTCCAACATCCTCTTTTTTATAAATCTTATACAGTATGTCAACAAAGAAATGTTTTTTTTATTTACTACATTTTTAGATGTGTACACAATGTTTTTCAATTCTTATACATAGAATTCAATGTCTCTTGTTTTGGCAAAAAAAAATCTTTTAAACTACAAAAGATGAACAATGTAATTGAATAAAAGTCCAAGAGAGATGAGTGCTTCAGTGGATCAGCAGTAAAAAAAAAAAACCTTGCTGTATAGATCCTGTGACAGGTACTGCCGTGTGGTGATAAAATTAAACTTCAGAGAATAAACTAACCAACAAATCTGACCAAAACTCTGGAACCAGGAAAACACACAAAGACAAGCAAAGACAATGGACCAGCAACAAGGGGAGAGAAGCACGGGGTACATATAGACACAAAGAAACACAGACACAGGTGAAACACATGAGGGCGGGGCAGACAGTAAAGACCGGGGAACAGGACATGAAGTCAAACTAAAACCAAACCAACTGATTTTAAAATAAAACCAAATAAAAAAATCCACACCATGAAAGGTACTGATTACATTTAAACCACATCTGGTGCCCTCCAATCTATCACATGCACTGAGTGATTGAAGTTAAAATAAAACCACCCAGTCCCATTCTTCACTTTCTCTAAATACATACATTCCTACACTGAACACACACAGACACACTTATGCAGACACACATGGGAACAAATTTGCCTTTCCAAGAGCCATGTTTTTGTCAGGCGTGTGATAACTTTTAGTGCAGGTGATGATCTCAATGGGAGTGAGTTCCACGGAGCACTCACATTATTATAAAAAGATATATTTTCAAGGTCAAGAATTTATTTGATTAAGATTGGGCAGTGGTGGTATCACATTTGAATGTCTCAAAAGTAATTCTTCAAATTAATGCTTAAGGATCTATTGTGCATTGTGTCCTCATTTATAACTGTGGACTGGGGATCTTAGTTGTTTGTTTCTGCAATGAGATAAATATTGAATTTGAGTCCATAAGCAACACATACTGTCACACCTGTCTAATATTAACCGTAGTGTTGGCCATAAATGAGATGCTGTTTCACTGTGAGATGCGCTGAGAGCATGTGATTGGTCAGTGCAAATGTGTGAATAACACCTGGACGAGCTTTTCACACTTTATTCCTGTCACAGTCTGCTGCTGGGCACTCAGAGCATCTCCAGTCTCTGCATCCAGCAAAATGTACCAGTAATGAGACAAACATGACACTCAAAGCAGATAGAGGCTGATGTAATTCACTGATCAATGACATTTTTTATGTCTAAAGTTAAAGTCTAAGTTTAAGGCTTAGAAGGTTATTCTAATAACCTACTTCTAAAGTTATTCTAGTGTACGGAAGTTAGTACTGCCTAATTACCTGACATCTTTCGGCGGTAGACGAGTGTCTTTGATTGGCTGTTGTTTTCTGACAGATCTGGCAGATCCGTCAGACGCCCCTCTCTGAGTGAAGTCTCTGTTGTAAGTTCTACTTAGGATTTTCATTTCTATTAAGCGTCAAAGGATAAGGGTTGTCACACTGACAAAAAAGACTGAGATTGTGGTCAAACCCAGCAGTCGACCATCCCTGAACCCTACACTCAGAGCTACAGTAGACTGTTTTATAGACTGTTGCGTACATGTGGATGAGGCGAATAAGGTTATAAATCTACACAGAAGTCAGACAAGGGACAATATCCTAGTAGGCCATTATAATGTGATTCTCTGGGATCATGTGACTTTAGAAGACTTATTTTGAAAATCAGAAGTTTGTTTTGACTCTGTACTTTGACATGTTCCCCTCTTTTCCCGTAGTGAATAGCAGACACGGGTCTAAACATTTGAGCTCTCACAATGAGAGTCCTGTGTCAGCTCTGCCATTTGGTCTGCAGAATGGAGATCGCCTTGTGACTGCGAGATCTTGACATGTTCAGCTATATTCTATATTTCAGAGACTTCTACACTGAGAAGTCTCTGGAGCCGCAAAGAAGCTGAACGAGCGAGGGTTCAAACAGAGCATTGAAACAGCCCAACACTTCTGTGCCTATGTTAAGCTTGAGCTGTTCATGTACAAGTGAAATGCTGAATATTATATTTTTGTTCAAAAGTCCATTTTGCTTCTGTAATTTAACTTACAATGTGAAGCTAATATGATCCCTCGTACACATACAGTGTAGTGTCATAGTTCATGAAAACAATTACCCAACAGACCGATTCATACATTCGTTCACACATATATACACAAAATAAAGAACAAAAACACGTTATAATGATAATTGGCTCACAGCTTATAAAAACCCAAACAAAACATTTCAGAAAATGGACTGTAAGCCATAAACACCATTAAAACAAATACAAGGTTGGCATTTGTAACTTTGTATGAAATGAGTCTATGCCTTCTTTTGGTTTCCTATTTTAAGTTGAATTACAATAAGTGAGTGGACTATTGAAACATATTCTAGTTTCACAAATTTCAACTGTAGCTGGTGGGGATAGGGCATATACAAATATCAAGGCCCAACTCGCCATGTTTTTTTTATTTTATTTTTTTCGTTCAAATTGTAAACACATTTGTGACCACGTTAAGCTCTTTGTTTTCACAGACTTCCTGTGTGTTTTTTATTTGTCCCGGACAATTGGGTAATCCACGCTCCCGAAGCATCACGTCCGCTCGGCACAGGAAATACAGCTGTGGTCAGGGGATGTCACCGTCGTCATGGTTTTTCGACCGTTTTAGCCTGAAAATAGGCCTCCCTGCTTAATCCCCTCTTACTGAGAAACCGCGCTCTCATCCCAGCATCCCTCCGCGCTCCCCGACACACTAATCTGTAACCAAGAGTTTTTACTGCTCTGGCCAAACAATTCAAAGACCAGAGCATTGGAAAGGTTGGAGAGTACAGCCTGGATGACGGGAAGAAAGGCTAATAATAATATAAAAGTGGTAAACATGTGAGAAACTGGTTTTAAATGACTTTTAAGTGTAGAACAATGTTAAACAGCCGAGCTACTATTTTCTAGTTTAATATTTCTGTCTTGGCTGCAGAGTGAACCGTTCTTTTGCTACGCCTACATCTTTGTCAAACATGTGACCAACAGAAATGTATTTTAAACTCCTCATGTTGCAAAGTGTGAGATCCAAAACTCTGAAACAAGAGGACCAAAAGTAGAGTGTACAGTGATTTATGTCTGACTTTTCACATGAAACTGTTTTTTTATGATTCATTTATGAATACTTACCATACAAAGTTGTTTTTTAAATCCATACCCATACTAAAAAAAACGCTTGACATATCCAGTCATCAATATAGTTTTTTTTTTATGGTAATAGTCTAACCAAAATGACAATCTATGTTTGGCAATTATCCTAAACAAGTTTTGAAATTAACTCCCACTGATGACTGCTGTCGTTGTGTCCTTGGGCAAGACACTTAACCCCACTTTGCCCAAAGCCCCCGCTGAAAGATCAAGGCTGTGCTCACAGTCAGAGAGCAGCCGTCCTCCTGTGGACTCACCACCTGCAGAGGGTCAGTGAGGGGCTGGTGCTATGAGACTTGGGTGGCATCTCTGACTGCCACCCCCCTGACCCAGAAATGGATTAAAGGGTAGAAAATGGATGGATGGATGGAAGTTTTGAAATTAAAGCTGGGGTACCCAACAATATGGAACAATGTAATAAAATCTATCTCCCTTGCTCTCAAAGTCTGGTTCTCTTGTTTTCCCTTGCATGTATTTCTTGTTCTGTCACATCTTTAGATCTTCTGTTTCAGGAAAAGCAAATGGACTTTTTCATACACATGTGCAAAAGTAAATACTTTCTAACAGATAAAGACCTTTTGTGGTCTGGTTTGTACACAGCCTTTAACTGTATTCTGTTGGGACAAACATTTTTTTCTGAACAAAATACCTCATGGTGCATTCAGACCGCAAACGCTGAAGCCCCGCTCACCAGACGCGCATTCTCTAGTTTTCAGACGCAGCGGACTTCACACCAGAACATCCTGACGAGAGCCGGAAGTACCGGAAGTAGCCGGCTGGCTCTAATGCTAACAGAGCTATGCTTAGCGGCTTCTTGTGTACAGATCTTCTCCAATATGCAGCTTTGCAGCGTGTCTTTGAACAGAGACTTTCCACGGGCTTTATATAACAGTAGTATGTGTTCACGGAGGTGCGCCATACGTTTTTTTTGTATTATTAAACGGTATTTCCGCATCCGCGAACACACTCAAAGCAGTTGCATAAGGTCACGGGAGCATGACAACGCATATATTTACATGTGTCCCCCATTGTCAACCCTGGTTTAGTCCTGGTTTAGTCCTGGTATAGCTCCTGTTTTGTCTGTTTACAGTATGTTCAGTCAGCTCGCTCAGACCACCAATGTCCCCGTGACCACTTTGCGGCTCTCTGATTGGTCGCTGTATGAACGTCCAGAGGAAAAGTTGAGCAAAGTTTATCTCCTGTGGGCGTCCATTTTCCGCTCCTGCTCCTCCCCTTTCACTTTCCCGCCAAGTCTGTGCGGCTCTACTCAGCGGTCCGTAAGTGCGTGCCGAGAGGTCGGTGCGTTTTGACGCTGCAACACGCGTCACCATAGACTTTGCATTGAAACCCGACGCAACGCATGATCCGGTCTGAACGCGCCATAAGGTATCCCGACTTTGATAGTGACTAAATTTTGGACTGTGCCATTTCATTAAATTTGTTTACTGGAAAGGAATCTTTCACAACTGACCCCAGCTCGAAGTAAAATGCTTTGTGTGTGTGTGTGTGTATGTGTGTGTATATGTGTATAATCTCTAGCTTCTTTTGGCTTGGGTTTAGTGAGATCCAAGACCCAATTGTTTAATCTTCATTCAGAATAATAGTTTCACTCACTCATCTCCTGGTTTATTGTTGTAAGTGTCTGGACCCACACAGAAAACTGGCCCATTATATTCTTGTGTATGGTTTCGTTTGGCAGAATACATCACTTAGACTGTGCATAATTGAATCGTTAATAGGACTGTGATTGGTTTATCCCACAGACAAATATCACAGCCCTGTCATCATTTATCAGCAGCAGCTCGGAGGGGGGCAGGCTCTCTAATGGCTCGTGTTTGTGTGTGTCTTGCGCCTGCCACAGTACATTAGTCCATGAAGCAGTGCTCAGCCCAGGGGCCCAGGAGTCCAGGGGCCTTCGTATGAGCCGATGTGAAAAGACAGAAGGCAAATGAATCATGAAACGAATCAAATGTGGCCAAGCTTGTTGTCTTTACACACTCTTTAGTTATTCCGATGCTTTTAAACGTCTGTGTACGACCCGTGCTTTGAGGAAAAAGAGTGGATTCGCACTGAACTGGGCCATGTAATGTTGCTCATTATTTAACAATGTACTAGCAATAGTTAACAATTGACATCACCACCTGCCTCTTCTTGAAAAATGTTTAAAAGTATTGCACTATTCAGACACCATACTTTCTTTGTTAATTACATTCTCATTTATATGCTTTAGTAATAGATTCTTCAGTCTACAGCACTAATCCCTGGTAAGCGACAATAATATGATCAACAACAAAGCTTGTGTATGATAGATTTTCAGCAAGAAAATCTAAAGTAAAGGAGCTGACTTGTACTTGGCCTAAAGGGAGGGCCTTATCCTGCGGGTTTCCATAGCTACATATTATGTGCCTTTTTTATCACGCCATGGCTCTGGTGAAAAAGTGATTGTCACCTCTTCAAATAAACTCAATTATTATGCACATGTCCGATAAAACTGCAGGCACAGTTTAGTCACCTGTATTCATCAACGAGGCTGCGAGTTGTTCCACATTCACCGTCTTTAGGTAAAGTGCTTTGTTATCCCTATAACTTTGTATTGGTGGGAGAACATCAGGAGAACATGCAAACCGCTCTAAGTGCAGTGATAAGTGTAGAAATGTCACGACAACCTAAGGGTGCAAATGCTGTGGGTGGCTTTGGTCTAATGTATGGCTGGTGTATGAGCTATCGCTATTAGCAAGTCATCATAGAAATCTTTATTTCAATAGCGCCTTTCACAGACCAGAGTCACAAAGCGCTTTGCAATTAATATTATTTTGTGGGTATTTGTCCTCTCACTACACACAAGTTAAAAAAAATACAACTCTACATCATAAGAAAAAGTACAACTCAAGCAGGTGAGTTCCAACTTTGACTGGTATGTGGTATAATTCAAGGTTTATATTTCCATTTTCTTGGCAACAAAAATGGTTCAATGTCACTCTCCCTCTGCACAGTAATGTATCTCATGTATATGATTACAGACTTCACTTAAACTCTATATCAAATCTGAGGGTGTATTCAGACCAGAGAAGTCCTTTGGTCCGCTTGCTTGGTCCGAACCAAAAGCAGATGAAACATTTTTCTTTTGCTCCGGTTCGTATTCACTTTTTGCAAGTGAACTTTTTTTATAAAAAGCAAAGGAAGGTTTCTCACCCATCATCTGTACTTCTTAGCAAGTTTTCCCGACGTTTCGTCCTCAACCTGGGGACTTCTTCAGGAAATGAATTCTCGGACCGCGCGTTGGAGATTTATAACCTATGGGTGTGGTTTTTTTATAAACATATTGACGCGTGTGACAATCGGCGAGAGCTCACGGAGAATAGATGCGGAAATGGAGGAAAATATCGAGTTTGTACGTGGTATGTCTGCTCTGCCTACGTTTGCTCTTTTTAGAGCAAACGTAGGCAGAGGTTTCCAGAAGTTGGGTTATATGTGCCTCTGCCCAAATTTCAAGGAGGTACAGTGTCTCCTGGTTGCTCCAGGTCTGCCCACGCCTCATCGTTGTTGTGTAGCATGCATTAGCAGCTGGGACGCGTGGCTAATTCCTCACAGTTCCTGTCTACGGTGGCTTGTTAAGGCCAAAAAATGTGCGCGTATCCTGGAGTTGTGTTGGATCGACACCGGTTCTATTCAGACCTGAATCGACTTGGACCCAGAGTTTGTTTGGAAGCGGACCGAGACCACCTTAAAAAGTGGGTCTCGGTCCGGTTCGTTTGTGTGTATTCACACCTGCATAGAAGGTCCGGATCAGAGGTCCAAACGAATCCCGGTCCGTTCAAAGTGGACCAAAAGTGCAGGTCTGAATACACCCTAAAACACAAGTAGACAGTATTTTTAGTGTTTGACTCAGGAAGTGGTCCCCAACCTTTTGTATCCTTGTGTCCCATTTAGGGGTGTGACAATATATCGCGATATCGATATTTCGCGATACTTTCTCCCGCGATTTGATTATCGATATGCATTTGCCAAGTATCGATATCAATTTTTGAAAAGAAAAAAAAAGAAAATGTCAATTTATTTTTATTTTTTTCTAAAAAAATATTTCAATTAGTATCAATACTTTAATATATGGCTACATTACGCATCTCCAGTCCATTTATCATGAAATAAAGTGTATTTTTTCACTTAACATTTTTCTTTTATTTATGCCATAAATTGGCATATGGTATATTTCTGACCAATATATCGATAGTAGTCATATCGTGATATGATCGTTATCGTGATATGATCGTTATCGTGATATTATCGTTATCGTGATATTATTGTTATCGTGTGCTTTGTATCGTGTATTATATCGTATCGTGAGGTACCCTTAGGTTCCCACCCCTAGTCCCATTTATAATCTGGGAAAGATTACCCCTTTTTTATTTCAGGAGAGAAAAAACATCATTCCTGTACCCCTGTGACTCATTTTGGTCAGG
The DNA here is from genome assembly GCA_964034765.1 of Knipowitschia caucasica. Classification (NCBI taxonomy): domain Eukaryota; kingdom Metazoa; phylum Chordata; class Actinopteri; order Gobiiformes; family Gobiidae; genus Knipowitschia; species Knipowitschia caucasica. The sequence goes on along the minus strand of OZ035835.1, from coordinate 13,435,462 downwards.
GGTACAACTATATTTTTTATAACTTCCAAGGATTTAATAATTGTCTTTGTGGAAAGTGTGTTCATAACTGATGTATAATTATTTTGTATTTATTATTTTTATTTCAGACACTCAGTCATTAGACATGTACATACAAAACACACAATGCAACATAACACAATGACAAAACCCCCTTACCAGGCAACTTAAAAACAAAATACACAAGCCCACTGACAGATGTATAACAAATAGGCAAAAAATGAAGAAAAAATATGTATGAAAAAGTATAAAAGTATGTATAATTGGACTGAACCAAAACTAGAACAATAGAAAAAAAGGCTTGTTATTAATTTGTGTTATTAATCTGGGTTCAATATTTATTATAGAATAAATGATGGGGTTGTTTTGTTCAGAAATTACATATTTAATAGTATGTATAACATAACATGCCATAGTGGCACATATCTATAAACTTAAAAATCTCTGTACTATACTACAGACCACAGGGGAAAGCAAGGGTACAGTGTACAGTGCTATTAGGCTGCTATGAGGTTGTGGATACTGGGCTCCAGACTAAACACTTTGGGGCGATGTACTTTTTCATTCAGGAGCACTGCTTTCTACACATTTTATGTACTTCTATATTGTCGATTAATTACAATATTTATTTTGAATATACATTTAACTAAATACAACAACTCTTTGGTTGAATTTCATATAATTTATTTGAATATCCATACACAAATACAGCGCTGAGCTGTGTAGAGGCATAAAAAAAAACACAGCTGGACAGAAAAAACAGATACACACCCAGAGATTTCAGCTCAGTGCTCCTGCCCAAATACTCTTGATGCATTCTTGATTGATTGGTACACATCTGGATTTGCAATGGGACTTGCTATTGCTTATTTTATTTGCCTTTTATTGTGGACTCAATCCACTTGTGTCACATTTAAAGTTTTTTTGTACCCTTACAGTATAATAATAATGTTAGATCGTATAATTGGCCTGCTCTGGTTGTTATTTTCGCCTTTGGTGGAAACAGTGGACAGCTTGTCCGGTCGGGCACACCCCACACCCCAGCATCTACCCATCTGTGCGCCTCTGCTCCTCTCCCAACAGCACTTACTCACACACGCCTTTAATGCGCTGTTTGTCCACGCGCACGCACTTATTAGAAGACTCATCCCATCAATAACAAGCTCCGCACTGGCCATGCAGCTGTGTGCTCGAAATAGCACAGCAGTGGCTTGTTCCGGTAAGGCACCCTCCTCTGCCCTGTACGGTGGGACCCTTCTGTAGTAATTACTTTGGGTTTGGGTGCCGCGCCGCCCCTGGGTGACTGGAAGTAGGTCACTGGCACAGACTCCTCCTGACAATCAGACACAGCGCGACAATAAGAGCAGTGTTTTAGGCAATCCCCTCCATCAGTGTCATGTGAGAGCCAAATTTATTTTACTTGTCGAAATTGTTGAGAAATGTGTTATGAATGTAGGTATATTTTATACTCCACATGGGGGTGGGGGTGTCTTCTGCTTTCACCCCATCTTGGAGAGGGCCTCCTGGGACCCTTCTTTACATCTTGAGCCAGGATCCTGGTTGGATTTTCCTGAAGAATTAGTTCATTGTGAGTGTTTTAGGGTGATGGGGAAAACCCGGCACCCCACACAATAAGGCCCCATGTGTTGTGAGACTCAACCTGAGACAGTGGGAGTGTGGGAGGGGAGCCACCATGGCACTCATGTCTGTCACAATAGTATCAACTGAATTCGATAAGTGAAAACTGAGACCTCATTTTTGGGCTGCATTTTATGTTTTTAATGGGGAACGATTTTCTGAATGCAGTGATAAGGCCAAAAAATGTCATCCTAAATTAACCTTGAGCTTTTAACCATAAACAGACCTGGAGTTCCTTTTAGATTCATCGCCTGTCATGGATGTAATTTTGTATTATCTGTTCTCCTTCTGACTTTTAGAGTTTTACTTCCTGTTCTGTTGCTTGTCGAGCCGCCCTCATGTGTTCCACCTGTGTGTCCCAGTTACTCTGTGTTCTTTCCCTCTTGTGGTCAGTTGTGTTTATTCCTCGGTTCTTGTCTCTGTGTCCTGCTCCTGTGTTTTACATTCAGTTGAGTTGTTTTTTCTGTTCAGGACTTTGTGTTCGATTCATTTTTGTGACAACTCCGCCCCTTCTGTCTAAATGCTCTGTCTCAGTCTTGTAAGATGTCATTGTACAACGAAGGCATCACACTCAGAGTGCGTATTAGTATAGATTCATTATCTTTGGCCAAGGCCTAATGTCTTACAAGATTTTTTAATATGACACGTGCTTCAAATGTCACAATTTGTAACAAACATTTGAAACTCTATATTTACAGAACATATGAAAATAAAATATATTTCAAGAGGTATATTCACAGTTCATCATAAACTAATACAAACTCATTCTTTTGACACTAAAATAATCTAATCTACTAAAAATAATTGTATTTTTAGAAGATGTCTGACTGTGGCCAAACCTGAATGTGAAAGCCAGACTCTGTCAGCCCTCTGAAGCTAAGGAGGGCAGTGCCTGGTTAAAACGGTGAAGGATGACCTCTGGGAATATCGGGTGTTAAAGTGGTGCTGCTGTGGCTGTAAAGTGCCAAACTGTTGTTGTGTCTTTGAGCAAGACACTTCCACTGGTTTGTGGTTATTGGAGATGACACCACTGTGTATGGAGTGAATTAACAATGAAGAGTCTTCCAGTGTCCAAAAAGTACGATATAAAATCAATGTTTATTATTAAAATGTAACGTGTTTAAAGACCTTATGACGGGTTTTTTTTTTAAAAATAGTGGATATCAAAATTGCATGACAATGTCAATTTGAAAGAGATTCCGGCAAAAAAAATCCTATATTTTATAAAAAGAACGTGTTTTTCATGAATTTAAGTTGTCTATGCTCTAACCTGTGTGTGACGTCATAGCGGGTTACGCCCATGCATTGAAAACCATGGATCTATGCCACAGGACTGCCTTTTCTCTCTTCTCTCCACTGATGCCCAACACAATACTGCCCTCTACAGGTGACAATTGCTCACTACACATAAATTGCCGTTTTGAGTGTGAAAAAGTGTCCAAGGTGGGATTTGAACCACAGTGTCTGGATTGGCAGTCCAGCGACACAACCACTGGTACAACCATCTCAGTACCAACAAAATTTTATCATCTAGTAGTTATCTTAGACTCGCTGTACACGGCCTTGTCATCTTGAATATCCGCGAAAAAAGAACGAATACCAAATTGTAAACAACTTACAGCGTTGAAACGTACCCGTTCTGACGTCACCAAGGGCTGTGAAGTTTTTTCGTTTCTAAGGACGTTGCTATGGGGTTATTTCGATTTGGGGGGATCAGACAAAAAAAACAACAACTGATTTTGAAACCTTTAGTAGTTCTCTTCTAATATAAAATGGTATTAAAACTGTATTTCTAAATAAATCAAACCCGTCATAAGGTCTTTAATACACGGTTGCAAGGTAACATACCTCTTGTGACATCTTTTACAACCAGAAAGTAAAATTAGAATGATAAAAGTATGGCCAAACTGGCCAAAATTGCACTCTTGTAATAATCTTACTTTGATCTGTCAAAAATAGCCTTAACATGTCATGAGCACTAGCCAAAAAGTACTTGACAAACTGACTTAAATCTAAACAATTTAGGCAACTAACACTGACTACTGCAACCGTTGTTGTCTCATTAGTCATGTGTCATTGTATCCAACATGAGGCTGTCATTACTGGAGTCGTTGGGGTTAAACCTTCTGCCCTCCTGCGCTTGGTCCATGCAGCCGCTCTGCTATTGAGCCTGTATCGACTGTCTGTGTTTGTTGTTGTGCTCCTCCCTTCTCAGATTTGTTCTAATTTTTGTTTCCAAGTGGCTGCACGCGTGTCTCCCATGTGAGGGGCTTTAGGGCAGTGACGCAGATGCAGAGGGAGAGATGGTGGAGGGAGGATGGCCAAGGCAACAGAGCGACGAGATAAAATGCTCCCTACTCCCTATTCAGGCTTCATTGAATAGAAGAGAGACACTGCAGAATAGAGAAAACAGTTTGAAGTGAGTGCGGCATTGGATCAATACTGATATCCTGCTGCTGCATTTGCATAATAGTAGGATTATCGAAAAGGTCAAGGTCGAATCTGTTTAGCCATTTTCCAGCAAGTAACGCTGCCAAAAGTGCATGGCCCAGTTACTGCAAACAGGTGTCGATGAAAACAGTGCAAAAGGTTTTACCATGTTTGTTGGAATGTTTTTTCAAGTTTTCTTTACCACAATATGAACAAATAAAGGTGGAAATGTGGTAAATAAAGGCTCTTAGATCTTGTAGTGACAAACAATCTGAAACAGTAGATTTTGTAAAGATCTACAGCACAGCACAGGCACATGCGGAATCAACAGAAAACACACCACTTACTTTCAAATAGTTCTTTTTGTTTTTTGAAAATCCAAAACCGCTAGCAATAATATACTGTATAACCAATATCCAATGGGAATTAGGGACTGCTGTCACTTGGGCTGTGTAATGTTTGTTTGAAACATGATTATTTTAATTCTGATTATAATTGGATTTGTTGGCATTATAACTTTAGCATCTCTAATGGCACAGCTTTGTTCTCTATTGTGCACTGGAACTCTCCGTAATTCCTAAACTGATCCAATGTGTAATGACATTTTCTTGATGAGGCTTAAAATTAATGATTAGCGCAGTCCATCACACTTTTTTATACAGGATTATGGAACGACATTTGAGCTGCTTAGTGCGATGTAAACTAGCCTAGGAGAAGAGCGTGAGCGTGCGCAGACAGCCCAAACAGCTGCGAAGTCTGTGGGCCTGTTCTCACTAGTGCAGAGTGACCTAGAATCACTGCCCTGCGATTATGAAAGGACAACAATGTCATTCACTAGCACACTAGTTACATGGACAAACAAGTGTCATGGACAATTTACAATGCAGTGCAACCAACTTTCAAAATCCAAGTTAGGGGAACATGTGATTTATCAAGTGAAACGACAATACTCCAGCAAGGTTTTATTGTTATACTATTATGAAATACTAGATGCTTATTACCTGCATTTATAAAGGCTTTTAACACTAATTAAGTCCCAGAATTCTGAAACTACTTCTAGAAATTCCCTAAAAAAGTGAGTTAGTTTACAAGTCTTTTATCTTCACTCACTTTTAATTAGTGCAAAAAACTGGTGAAAAGAAATGAAATGCTGCAACAACCAAAAATCTGAAAAGTGACCAAATGCTACCCAGTAAACCGATTGTTACTATAGTAACAAGCCTTTGGTCTGTTCTGGTGGAAAACCAAGCAGACATTTCACCTTGGAAAAACAATTTACTAAGATAATTTCACAAAAATAATGGCATATATAAACAAAAAGTCACAAAGTTATAAAGACCCAAAAGGTACATACACCCAGGACTTAGGCTTTCAAAACTAAAAGCTGTCAAATTGACTGCTCTGGGCATTATAGTGTTAACAACGGTCAGATGCAAAAAAGGACAGATGTTGAGTTAGGGTCAGCCTTTTTGACAATTCTACAAAATATGAAAGGTTCCTCAAAAATGCCTATTAGTTGTTAATAATACATTGTAGTTTGTCTGTGTGTCTCTTCTCTCATCTCCCTCTGCTGCGGTGGTCATACGCTGTTGTGACTAAAGTGACTGCAACATTTCATAATCTACCCTCTTCACACGTCCCATTATAGATTGACATGGAGATAAAATTCGGACACTCTGAAGTAATTTGCGAGAAGTGTCTCTTGAGGCGCTCGGGGATCATCCACTTGACTGCACTGGGACAATACACACTGTAGATACTGTAGTTAGAGCTGGATATGAGATTCTTCAAAATGATAGAATTATATTATCCAGCATTAAATACAAAGTGTGAAAGTCTTTAAATTAGATGGTCTGGGGGCAGTGTGGAGGGAAGGCAAAGGGATTGTAGTTGAGTTTTTATTCTCCGATAAATGTGAAATGACAAATTTTATTAAGATAAGATGTACTTTATTAATCTCACACAGGAGAAATTTACCTGTCACATTGGCAAGGATAGGAACACTCAAGAATTGTGCAAAAACGTTCAATAATGTCACTATCAGATGACATTTGGTTCCTATTTTCTATTGTTAATTCAGTCTTTTGCACCAAATTTTAATTTTAATATTCTATACAAATGTCCTCGGCCACTATTCAGAATATATGCATTATATCGAACAGTACTTCTTTTTGAGCAATTTTCACATATTGTGCATTCAGATTCAGACTACTTTATTGCATTGATTACTGTGGGGCTGCGAGGTGCACTTTGTGATACTGGAACTGAAGGCAACATTTCTCACAGGTAGTAAAAAAAACTGTTTTCTGAGATTTCTTGTTAAAGTTGTGTTCACATTTTTTGTTACAAAACCAAGGTAATGGACTGTTAACAATGCTTCAAGCTTTTCACCATATATTGTGCACAAAGGAACTAAAACTGACGGATGCCAACATATATGCAGTGACTTTTAATATGAAGTTGACTTTGTACAAAAGTTATGGACAGTTTTGTTTTTCCATCCATCCATTCATTTTCTTCCGCTTTATCCGTTGCCGGGTCGCGGGGGCAGCAGTCTAAGCAGAGACGCCCAGACTTCCCTATCCACACACACTTCCTCCAGCTCGTCCGGGGGGACTCCAAGGCGTTCCCAGGCCAGCTGAGAGACATAGTCCCTCCAGCGTGTCCTAGGTCTTCCCCGGGGCCTCCTCCCGGTGGGAGGTGCCCGGAGCACCTCCCCAGGGAGGCGTCCAGGAGGTATCCGGAACAGATACCCGAGCCACCTCAACTGGTTCCTCTCGACGTGGAGAAGCAGCGGCTCTACTCCGAGCTCCTCCCATGTGACTGAGCTCCTCACCCTATCTCTAAGGGAGCGCCCAGCCACTCTGCGGAGGAAGCTCATTTCGACCGCTTGTATCCGCGATCTCTTTCTTTCGGTCATTACCCAAAGCTCATGACCATAGGTGAGGGAGGGAACGAAGATTGACCGGTAAATCGAAAGCTTTGCCTTTCGGCTCAGCTCCCTCTTTACCACAACGGTCCGATACAGCGATCGCATCACTGCGCACGCTGCACCGATCCGCCTGTCAATCTCACGCTTCATTCTTCCCTCACTCGTGAACAAGACCCCGAGATACTTGAACTCCTCCACTTGAGGAAGGACCTCACCTTTTTCCGGTCGAGCACCATGGCCTCGGATTTGGAGGTGCTGATTCTCATCCCAGCCGCTTCACACTCGGCTGCAAACCGCCCCAGTGCATGCTGCAGGTCCTGGTTCGTTGGAGCCAACAGGACAACATCGTCTGCAAACAGCAGAGATGAAATCCTGTGGTCTCCGAACCGGACCCCCTCCAACCCCTGACTGCGCCTAGAAATTCTGTCCATAAACACAGTGAACAGAACCGGTGACAAAGGGCAGCCCTGTCAGAGGCCAACATTCACCGGGAACAGGTCTGACTTACTGCCGGCAATGCGAACACAGCTCTGGCTCCGGTCATACAGGGATCGATGGCCCTCAGCAGAGGACCTCCGACCCCATACTCCCGGAGAACACAGTCGAACGCCTTCTCCAAATCCACAAAGCACATGTGGACAGGTTGGGCGAACTCCCATGAACCCTCGAGTATCCGATGGAGAGTATAGAGCTGGTCCAGTGTTCCGCGACCGGGACGAAAACCACACTGCTCCTCCTGAATCCGAGATTCGACCCTCGGCCTTTGCCTCCTCTCCAGTACCTTGGAGTAGACTTTACCGGGGAGGCTGAGGAGTGTGAACCCACGATAATTGGAACACACCCTCCGGTCCCCCTTCTTGTAAGTAAGTAAGTAAGTAAGCTTTATTTATATACCGCATTTCACAGACCAGAGTCACAAAGCGGTTTACAATTGTTATTTTTGGGCACTTGTCTCTCACTCCACACAGAGATGGGAGCGGGGTCGCCGAACAGGAGGCGCATGCCAGACCTATTGTACATATTTTTAGTGGTAGGGGAAACCGGAGTACCCGGAGGAAACCTACGCAGACACGGGGAGAACATGCAAACTCCACTCAGAAAGGCCCTGGTCCGGCCGGGATTCGAACCCAGGACCTTCTTGCTGAGAGGCGAGAGTGCTATCCACTCAGCCACCGTGTCGATCCCTCTCTTGTAGAGAGGGACCACCACCCCGGTCTGCCACTCCATTGGCACCGCCCCCGATCGTCACGCGATGTTGCAGAGACGTGTCAGCCAAGACAGTCCTACAACATCCAGAGACTTTAGATAATCAGGACGGATCTTGCCACCATGGAGGCTGCCAACCACCTTGGTGACCTCAGCCAGGGAGATGGATGTATCCGCCCCAACATCCTCAGCCTCTGCCTCTTTAATGGAGGTCGTGACGGGGGGATTGAGGAGAACCTCAAAGTATTCCTTCCACCGCCCGACAATATCCCCAGTCGAGGTCAGCAGCTCTCCACCCGCACCGTACATGGTGTTGGCAAAGAACTGCTTCCCCCTCCTGAGGCGCCGGATGGTTTGCCAGAATCTCTTCAAGGCCGACCAATAGTCATGCTCCATGGACTCTCTGAACTCCTCCAAGTCCCGGGTTTTTGCCTCTGCAACAGCCCGGGCCCCGGCACGCTTGGCCTGCCGGTACTGGACAGCTGCCTCAGGAGTCCCCCGAACCATCATGGCTCGATAGGACTCCTTCTTCAGCCTGACAGCATCCCTTACTGCCGGTGTCCACCACCGGGTTCGGGGGTTGCCGCCGGGACCAGCACCAGAGACCTTGCGACCACAGCTACGAGCCGCCGCATCGGCGATTTGAGGTAGATAACATGGTCCACTCGGACTCCATGTCCCCCTCCTCCGCCGGGACCTGGGAGAAGCTCTCCCGGAGGTGCGAGTTGAAAGTCCGTCTGACAGGGGGCTCAGCGAGACGTTCCCAGCAGACCCTCACTATACGCTTGGGTCTGCCAGGTCTGACCAGCTTCTTCCCCTGTCAGCGGATCCAACTCACGACCAGGTGGTGATCGGTTGACAGCTCCGCCCCTCTCTTTACCCGAGTGTCCGAGACACGCGGTCGAAGGTCAGATGATACGACAACAAAGTCGATCATCAACCTCCGGCCTAGGGTGTCCTGGTGCCACGTGCACTGGTGGACACCCTTGTGCTCGAACATGGTGTTCGTGATGGACAAACTGTGACTGGCACAGAAGTCCAACAACTGAACACCGCCCGGGTTCAGATCAGGGGGGCCGTTCTTCCCGATCACCCCTCCTCAAGTGTCACTGGCGTTTCCAACATGGGCGTTGAAGTCCCCCAGGAGAATAACGGAGTCCCCAGGCGGTGCACCGTCCAGTACTCCTCCCAAGGAATCCAAGAAGGCCGTCACAACAATGAGAGACTTGTCCCCCACCCGGAGGCGGAGGGACGCGACCCTCTCATTCACCGGGGAGAACTCCAACACGTGGCGGCTGAGATGGGGGGCAATGAGAATGGCCACCCCAGCTCGCCGCCTCTCCCCGCGGGAAACACCAGAAAAGTGGAGCATCCAACCCCTCTCAAGGAGTTGGGTTCCAGAGCCCAAGCTGTGTGTGGAGGTGAGGCCGACTACCTCTAGTCGGTATCGCTCAACCTCCCCCACGAGCTCGGGCTCCTTCCCACCCAGTGAGGTGACGTTCCACGTCCCAAGAGCCAGATGTTGTGTGCGTGGACTGGGTTGCCGAGGTCTCCGCCTTCGACTACCGCCCAGTCCTCTGAGCACCGCGCCACCACGGACCCCTCTGCAAGTGGTGGGCCCACAGTTGTGTTTTTATTTTTTTTTATTTTTTTGCCAAGGTCTGCACGAGCCAGGTCTCTGTGTCTCAGTTAGTTACAGCAGTAGCAGTAGCTTAGAGGCTATATAAGAGGCTATGGATGGATGTCGCTTGATATTATTCCATACATGTGATTCAGATGCTGCTGGTAGTTGATTAATGAGCTGTTGCGTAACGCTTCTATGAGACCGTTTACTGCAAAGACAGTCTTGCAGAATGACTTTCAACACTTTGTCAACATTGTATTGAACCCTAGACCCAGACGGCCTCAGATATAGATTCTCTTCAGTCCCAACTCCTGCTACTTTGCTCAATGAAGGCAGAGAATGTGACAACTGATGTGTTTCCTTTAGCTTTACTGCACCAGAAATGTGTGTACAATATTTGTTTAGCACTAACTGTGAGATTCCTTTTTTCCCTTCTGTCTGACTTTTTGAGTATTCTTGATGACGAGATGGAGATATCTTGCATAATATAGACAATGTAAATATTTAAATGTATGCTTTCTATCATCTTTAATTATTGATTGTTTGATAAAGTGTTCTGCATGTCCCTGCTTGAATCCTTTTCCTTCAACACACCTTTAAACCAGGGAGCAGTCCTCTTTGTTTTGATCGTCTAAGTGTCCTTCGTTACTTGGTTGGTCTAATAATAGGATGAATTTCACAAAGCTTTCTTTCACACAATTCCCAGTTTCATTTCCACTTTTGTGCTCTATATTCTTACTGCTGCCGTGTACAACACAACCATGTTATATATTTGCTGGGATCAGATTGCCGAGCTTCCAGTAGCAGTTATAACCCTTGCTCTTTGGTGGTGCCAGGATTGCCTTACACTTGTGCAGACAGTGGCCTTGCCGTTTCTCTTCTCATACTATGACACTCTGTAACAGTTGGATGTGAAATCAGCTGTAGGAATGTGAAAGTCAGAGCAGCACGGTTTGGGCAAAATATCATTTATTTGAAAGGTGCTTGTATTAAACCATAAGCTGTTACAAAATTCCCACATATTTCAGATTTAGAAGTTTAATCTATTGTACAAGAGTTTCCTGTCATATACATTGTAAAAAATAAGTCAATATTTGTATTTTCTGAAAGCAATAGAATTTCGAACAAGCATAAAATCATTTGATTCAATTTCTCACTTTGCAAATAGGAGAAAAAGGCAACTTAAAAAGTCACTCCTGGAGTTCACGCCATTGACGCAAGTTTTTTTGTGTCTTTTTATTCAATTTTGTTTTGTTTGCAAAATACTTGATAATTGCAGTCTTTAATTGCAATTTTGATTTTTATTGCAATTATTCGAAACTAACTTTAATATTAAAGCCCTAATAGCTATTGGTATTATAGTATCTGATCCTAAATCTAGACTTATTCGATGAAACTTCTTCATAATCATTTTTTACACGTTTTTTTTTGTCTTTTTAACTATACCAGTTTTATGTTCACATGTCACGGCGAGCAGTAACATGATGACTAATGGACTATTTCGACGCTACACTAACCCCTGTGTAAAGAATTGACTTGTAAGGGATCGTGCCAGCTTAATAAGTGACTTTCCCTCTTTGTCTCCACAGCTCTTCAGGGAAGTCAGAATAATGAAGATATTGAATCATCCAAATATAGGTGAGTTCACTCCACAAAGCGCCACACAATGCTATAATCTCCAACCACCACCCTGCACAGAGCCCGACCTGTCCGACCGCTGCCCAGGGGTGACGGCAGCTCCCGTGTGTCATCATGATCAAGGAAGAGTGATGTTACAGCGTTTAATAGAGGCGTTTTCACATGGGCCTGGCTCTAGTCACACATGAACAGAACTGGCCTTTTTGGGGAAGGACACTGCACTTGAACACCTCCCAGTTGTAGACGTAGATAATGTGAGGTTTGACTGTGTATTTATTTATTTTATTGTCTTTTTAAATTAAGATAACAAATTCATTGATAGATGCTTTATTGATCCCGTGTAGGAGAAATTCAGGTTTCCAGAAGCAGAAACACATCCATACAAACACAAAAATATATCAATTATAAACATAAAGCCAGCTGTCAAGTGCCCTCCATCTTTAAAATCGTCTTAGCAAATAGTATGAGAGGGAATGGACCAGCCTCACTCTTGGTTCTGTGGCTACTGTGAAGGGAAGAGAATAGAGAGGAAGGTGCCATTGTCAAGGACTGCTGTTGGGATTTAGGAGTATGCACAAATACATTGAATTGAATTGTTCTTGTTATACAATTATATTATAGTTTGAGTGCAGGTGCCAATAGAGAAGAAGCAAAGAGAATGAAAAAGAAAATGTCAATGTTTTCCCAGCTCATTATTTGACAGTGATTAGATGCATATTATTCTTATATCTGAAAGTCCTTTGCACTGGCCAACATCATGTCTTTGAACATTGTCACCACTTATAGACACCTTTTATGAGCAAATAATTTGACAATATTTGATGTAATGACAAAGAAGATGTGACCGTGTTTGCTTCATGTGGATTCGCTCAGGAATTACAGAGAAAAGAAATAAGACCAAAAACTTTTGAGTTACCTTAGTTACCAGGAAAAAAAATTCAGCTGCCCTGCACTACAATTTGGAAGTACAAGCTCTTTGGAATGTTGTGATGTCACATGAAGGCAACCTATTGGGCTCCAAATTCCCACAATCGTTTGTTCCTGTTAAACACTCTCGGTGACGTCAGCCCTGAGTGAGTCCACTAGTACACAGTCTAGAGTTGTACACAGGGAGAAAACACAGAAATATAATTTAATTGAGTACAAAATACTTCCTAATTTTGCTTGTAATATTCTGTGAAATGTGAACTTTCACCATCCACAGAACATTTTGGTGTTACTTGCTGTAATGTGACATATTTTACAACTTTTCTGCCAAAGCTTATTGATGCAAAACTATTATATTTACGATTTTTTTTATATATATGAAACACTTAAACCGTATATTTCTATGTATAGTCACGATTTCTCTGTGCAGTCTTCCATTCACCCTTACAGCTAAAGCCACAAGCTGAAGCATGATTTTAGACACAATCTCCTCTTTCCACACAGGCAACACAGCTGTTCAACTTTTCAAAAGCATTAATCATGAAATCAGACAGAAACACGAATTTTTGGTGCTCATTTTCAGGTGGCACAAAAACGTGAAGGAAAAACGAGTTGAAGCAAGCCACATGCTAAATCACATGAATGTATACAAACAGAAGTGTCTATTCACCACGCAATAAAGCTGTAATAAAAGGCCCAAGGTTGCCTAGTTTATTCACAATCTATGTCTATTATCTGCATTACGATCTGTGAGCAGCGTGTCCTTGGGTTGCCTTTGAGAACTTTGTAAATGTAAATCTCATCATACGTTGTGGGATTTCCTGACACCTTCTTTTTGTGTGCAGTGAAATTGTTTGAAGTGATAGAGACGGAGAAGACGCTTTATTTGGTGATGGAGTACGCCAGCGGTGGTAAGTTCTAAGTCATAGTCATATTTCATTTCCACATGTCATCAAAGGGTACTTCAACTGTAGATGCTAGTAGAAAAATCAACAAGCTCCTGCAGGTACTGAAAGATGGGTACACAACTGTCAAACAACACAACAAAGTGAGCTGATTGAGTTCATTTATTTGAGAAGAAATTATACATTCATTAGTATTTACTTCTTTTTTTTATATATTTTTATGTTGCTTAAAATGTACATAAACATAAATATACAATCAAGCAGTGTTGGCCTTAGTTTCATCATGTGTTGGTATATTTACAATGTCAATATATATTTACTAATGAATTTATATTTACAATGCGTCATCTCGTAATGGAGTGGGAAAGAAGTAAAACCGTTTAGACTGTGTAAAGAATCCATCAAACTAGTTCCTGGGTATTTAACCGGTGTGGTGCAGGTTTTCTTTCCCAAACAAGCAGGAGCACATCGGACTCCATCCATTTCCTGAAGTCTCCAGGTTAAGTCTGGGTCGGCACTAGATCATATACGGAATCGGAACGAAACCGGAAGTAACACTCCTACTTTTGAATGAGTTTTAGACTAATAAGTGGTGACTGGTTAAGTTTTAGGTGTCTGAGTAAGATGGTTAGGGTTAAGGCCGGGTTGGGGTTATTCTATGGGAATGGCTGGTTAAGTTTAGGCATGAATACGTCGTTGGTTATATTTACTTCCGCTTCCGTCCCGATTCCGTATATGATCTAGTGCTGACCATAAAGTCTGGACTCACACTTGACAAAATGGGTGGATCCTGGTTTGCTCGACATGGTTGAATACCCCTGAGCATTTCCCTCGCTCTCTAAACAGTTTGATTCTATCGCTAGTTTTCACAAGCAGGTATTTTTGGCCTCTTGCTTTCTTAGAGAGACGAGTGAAAAGAGAGGACCACCCTCCCTCAGCCCAAAATGTCTTACTTTACATTTTTGTGTCTGATTAAGTTACAAAGTGTTACTATTACAAGACTTTATCTGTTGCAAACATATTGTATTATTCATGGAACAAAAAAGTGTGCTCCCAGGCAAGTAAAATAGTAAAATTATTTTTCGTCTCAACTAAATATATTGTCATTTAATCATCAAAGGTGTAGCCTTGAATAAACTCTTTTCACAACACAATAACTACAACAACATTTCACTGTAGAAATGTTTCACACTAGCAGACTGTCAAACTTAAGCTGTATGGTTATTAGAACTTAGAAGCATGGCTAATCACTTCAAACCTGTCTTTATGCTGCGTTGCCTTTTCAAAGTAAGGAATAGAATGCACAGGAATTTAAAAGCAAGGAGTAAAAGAAGTAGTGATTTATTGGTCTTCCCGCTCCCTATGGTCCAATGGCTCTGTTTGATTCCCTCATCTGTTGTAGGCAAATCGACAACTTTGTAAAGTCTGATAAGTTAAGTTCTGATACCAAGAAGCTGCATATTTGGCATTCGTACAACTTGAATGTCAGCAGTTCACGAAAGGCCATGAAACTGCCATGAGATGTTCTATTATACCCTTCAGCTATTACTTATTCAAACTATTATGGAACCACGTCTAAAAACACGTTTCAAAGAAGTACACGGCTAAGTAAAAACATCTTTTACTGGGGTGGGACCAGAAGGCAAGATGGAACACGAGATTGGGTCCACAAGAACCAGACAGGAATATTTCCCATAATTTGTATTGGACCAGAGTTCAGACATGGATCCATTCAAAGGCTGCGCCATTTATCTTAGCATAGTAATTAAGAAAAAGTTTTTCACTATTTTTTTCATGATATACCACATTTTAGCCTCTACTCAATATAAGCTCAGCCTCTTCATTTAACCCAAACCAGCCAAGATCCTAAATTCCCATAGTGTGTACTCTTTTGATATTTTGGTCCTTTGCTAACTTTGAAACAAACTGTAAATCATGAATAAGCTTTTTTGTGACCAATTCTTGTATGTGGTTGTGTGTGCAGGGGAAGTATTCGACTACTTGGTGGCTCACGGCAGAATGAAGGAGAAAGAGGCCCGGGCCAAGTTCAGACAAGTGAGTGGTGCTATAGGCTCCAGGCTTGGAAAGAAAAATGCCCATATTGAGGAAAAACATATCAAAAATCAAACTCAGATTTTTAAAGTTTTCAAAGCAAACCTCTGGATCATAACATAAGACAATGTAGCACGGACACTATTTCCTACATTATATTACAATCAGCCATGAAAAGAGTGTTTTGAGTGCTCTTTAGGACTGCACCAGCATCAGAGCAGCTGTTTCAGACTGCAGAGATGGAGCTACACTTGTGAAAGCCGCTCTGACACCTAGTGGTAGTGACGCAGCTCTGCACTTAGCTTTCCTAGAGCTGTTTTTTCTGAAGAAGCTGAGGAAGAATGCTTGTGTGGTGTCCTTGCTTTTTGCCACTCTGAGCTGTATGCACTTTGGTGGTATGAAAGTCAGGAAGACGGCTCAAAGTTTAAGTTATGTTCAACTTTTGCTCTGCTCTTTGTATCAACAACATATGTTAAGTGATTCTAAATGTTAGGGCTGTCAAAAGTATCGATCATCAGATTTGAATCCATACTTAATCTAGGAAAGACACTACATTAGTTACAAAAGGTGTTGGAAAAATCAGCAAAAAGGGGACAAAAAATTAGAAGTATTGGGTTCTTCTATACCAGACAATATACAGTATATAATGTCTGGTATAGAAGAAGACTAGTTAGCAATATATAAGAAAGTCTATTTCTTAGTATATGAATCAAGTGGAGGAGTTCAAGTATCTCGGGGTCTTGTTCACGAGTGAGGGGAGGATGGAGCGTGAGATTGACAGGCGGATCGGTGCAGCGTGCGCAGTGATGCGGTCGCTGTATCGGACCGTTGTGGTAAAGAGGGAGCTGAGCCGAAAGGCGAAGCTCTCGATTTACCGGTCAATCTTCGTTCCCTCCCTCACCTATGGTCATGAGCTTTGGGTAATGACCGAAAGAACGAGATCGCGGATACAAGCGGTCGAAATGAGCTTCCTCCGCAGAGTGGCTGGGCGCTCCCTTAGAGATAGGGTGAGGAGCTCAGTCACACGGGAGGAGCTCTGAGTAGAGCCGCTGCTTCTCCACGTCGAGAGGAACCAGTTGAGGTGGCTCGGGCATCTGTTCAGGATGCCTCCTGGACGCCTTCCTGGGGAGGTGTTCCGGGCACGTCCCACCGGGAGGAGGCCCCGGGGAAGACCCAGGACACGCTGGAGAGACTATGTCTCTCAGCTGGCCTGGGAACGCCTTGGGGTCCCCCCGGACGAGCTGGAGGAGGTGTGTGTGGATAGGGAAGTCTGGCCGTCTCTGCTTAGACTGCTGCCCCCGCGACCCGGCAACGGATAAAGCGGAAGAAAATGGATGGATGGATGGATGAATCAAGTTTGTATTTTGAGTATTCTCTAAACTAGATAAAATTAGACCAATTTATGGTGATAGTAAAAATATGAACCCTTGTTGTATCATAGAAAGTATTATTTTCCCGTAGTTGTCCCAAACAAGTGCATTTTAAAATCCATCTTTGTGGTATCAAAATTGTTGTTGCAAATTGAGTCTGATGATTTTTGTGAAAACTGACTCTGAAATGTTAGTATTGTGACAAGACGATGACGTTCACTTAACCCAATATGTTGAAGCAAATGTGCGTACTTCTGCCGAGCCTTTGGGCAGGACATTCTCTTGTGCCTCCAGCATGAAATAAACTCTTTTGAATCCGTCAAAACATTATTTCCCAAATAGCATTCACTATTCGAATCCAATTATGATTACTAACTTTCCGCTGCTCTTTTATCTGCAAATATTCCTTCAATTCGAAACATGAGCAACGCCGGCATCTCAAGGTTGTAACACATTTTTCCCGCATGAGCCAATTAATGCCGAATTCGTCTCAAAATCGCTTGACATTCGGAGGGTGTAAATTTGGTTCCTGCGTGAGTCACGGCAGACACAGGTGGGTGGCACATGTCAGAGAAGCGCCTGTGATTTGCTTTGGAGCCATAAGCCGCCGCAGACGTCTTTGTGCCAGGTAAAAAATAAAAATAAATAACACCCGCCGTCTGACTTAAAGGCTACACAGTGACTCCGGGAGCGAGGGAGAAACGAGCGGCGAAAAGAGCAGCCTGGCTTTAGTAATAAAAGGTCATAGACGACAATAGGACACATGCAGGGAAGGGAAGGGCAGGAGTTACATCAGATTACAGCTGGACCAGGCGGGCACAGAAAGTGGAAGAGTGTGAGGTGGCGTTGGTATTGGCGACGCGTTCTAACCACCGACGAAATCTAACCGTGCTTTACAAACTGGATTACAGATGCATAATGTCGATTTTCTCAGGGGGGGTTCTGCCATCTGCCTCAATTAAGATATGATAGCATGACACTGTTCCCTACTGGCTTTAAACATCTTGCATTCATTTAAAGAATAAAGCTTTTCCGTCTCCTGTACAGACTTTAAAGCTGAGGTGCCTGACTTTCAAACTATGTAGTATAATCCATGTAACTAGTCCCTCCCTCTCGTTTGGTTCACTAGTATTCACACACACGTCATTTTGATCTGTCAACATTTCTTTTTTTATATTTTATTGAACGTTTTTAACAACTTTTTACACTTAAAAATACATAATAGATAAATTGTCATCATTCACTCCACCTTAAACATCTTTGCACTTAGACATGGGTTTTGTGCATGTTTTCCAAAAGGTGTACTGTCACATTTTCAGATGCGTTTCTTCAGACAGAAAAGTAAACGACGACCCTCTCTCAGCCACTCAGTTGTCAGCCCCAAAGAGTCAAATAGTGACTCACAAAGGTTCATTAGTATATTTGACTTGCTCACATTTCACATCTACAAGACTATGTTTGGACAAACTACACTGATCATTTATGAAACATAAAGGTTAGGTGCCCCAGATTTAAAAGCAAATCCAAATAAAAAACTTCCATAAACCACACACTCCCTTTGAAATGCGATTCTATAATTTTTCATGTTAGTATTGTTTTGTTGTAAATGTATATTATAGTAAACTTCTTGTTTGATGGACTCACCTTCACATGTCGTTTCCATGGGGACAGTGGCAAATCAGTAAAATGGAGCATTTGTTGTCAGTTTCAAAACAAATCAATAAATAATAATCAGAATTTATTAGAATGCATGGATGTAAACTGTTATTGTAACGATCCAAATCGACAAGCATCAGACTTAATGTTGTGTTTGGCACTATTTTTAATACAGCTTGTTGACCTTTTCCAAAAAAACATAACTGTATGAAGAAATGTGTTACTTTAACTTTAAATAGTATACATTATATTTCGCCATTAAAATGATAATTAGGCTATTGATAATTATTTAGGAATTTAAAATAATATCTTCAATATTAAATTATAGATGGTGTAACAAGTATGAATGGTAAAATGGAATGGCCCTAAATTAGTATTTTCTGAATTTGGAAAATAAACCAACAGTTACGCACATGTACAGAGATTCCACAATATTATTTCTAACCCGCTCTGTTGCCCTCTCCTCTGTGCCCTTGACCCCTGCCCCACCACAGATCGTGTCCGCAGTGCAGTATTGCCACCAGCGGAGGATAGTGCATCGCGACCTAAAGGTGAGAATCTCCACTGCTCCACGTCGATAAATACAATATCAAATTTCCCCTGCCGTGTACTCTCCTCTCATTACACTCCACCGCGGGGCCTTTCGGCCGCCCCATCCATCACACCTCTATGAAATTGACGTGGAAATATCAATCTCGTGCCCCACAGGCGGAGAATCTACTCTTAGATGCCGACATGAACATCAAGATAGCAGATTTTGGCTTCAGCAACGAGTTCACGGTGGGGAGTAAGCTGGACACGTTCTGTGGGTCCCCGCCCTACGCCGCGCCCGAGCTGTTCCAGGGGAAGAAGTACGACGGGCCTGAGGTGGACGTCTGGAGCCTGGGGGTCATTCTCTACACACTGGTCAGCGGCTCGCTACCCTTCGACGGCCAGAATCTTAAGGTGAGGGCTTTTTCATGTGCTTTTCTGTAAAGTGCAAGGACTGGGGATTTTATAGAGTTGTTTGTGGCTGAGGAAGCAATGAAACACAATCGTACAGACAGTTTAGCATTGCTTTAAATTCTGTAATTTAGCCCACTGGTAAATTGCGGTTGGTTAAGAATAAGTATATTATTTCAGCCCACCACATAACTGCAAAAACACATCTTCATTTTGTATTAGTTTATGTTAATATTGTTTTAACTGGCCATAATATTGTCCATCAATGAGCAAAAATTAACTTTTCAATCTGTACTTGGAAGTTGTGTTTGTTTCTTTTCAATTTGTATCAGCTCATTGGAAGCATTTTTGTGAATAGAATCTTTATTCATAAATTGTATTAACAAAACATTCACAATTCTATCAATATTTGGATTATTTCCATAAAAAGCCCTTTCTGCTGTAGGAAGCAAGTCCATATTAGAAAATAAACCATATTTTATATAGATCTATTTAATATAGATGAATTACACATACAGCTTTTATTTTATCACTTTGATAAAATATTGAACTAGATTTTTACATACAGTATGTGTGTGATTGGTCAAACCTTTCCGATACCATCACCAAACTTACTCAATTAAAATCTAATAAATGCATATTGCATATATTAGATTTACATTTATATTTATACATATATTACATTTGTTTTGGCATCAAAGATTTCCAGAAGTGCTTGTTTTTCTTTGTTGCAAGAGAATCAAATCATTTAGAACCAATTAGATTAGCAGCTAATCCACAAATACTTTATTCAATAACTGGGTATTATGACTTGCAGTAATTGCTTGTTGTTACTGCGACTCCTGGTGAAATCCTGAGATTTTAGTGAGTTTGCACAAATAAATCACTGTAAAAACTGTTTGAAAATACAGTGAGTCAGATCTGGCAAGTGGTGTAATAAATGTGCTGTAACAAACCTAACCTGGAGCCAATCTGTGCATTGTTATAACCGAAGCTTCTAGATAGAAGGTGACATGTGTTTCCCAACTGCCCCTAGAGGGACGCAACGGTATTACAGCGGGTACTCAGAATTATTTATATATATACGATGGCGACGGCGCACACGGGGTATATACTTTTGGGAACCTCCAATGTCGACAGTTCAGCTTGAATACCCATAGCGTCCCAAAAACACATTGTCCACGGCTGGGCTGCCTACAGGGATGACCTCAAAGTGAAATGAATAAATTAAGTGAGGAATTTCCTGCTTTTGTCACCGGGATTGACCCACTCGCCCTGATTCATGAGATTCAATATAAAGGCGGAATGCAAGAGGTCAGATAGTTCGCTCGGGCTGTTGTATTTCATTGTCTCTTTGATTGTTTCTGTGTGCAGGAGCTGAGGGAGAGGGTCCTGAGGGGTAAATATCGAATCCCCTTCTACATGTCCACAGACTGTGAAAACCTGCTCAAGAAGCTGCTCGTCCTCAACCCGGTCAAACGAGGGAGTCTAGAGGTATCGCTGCTCCTCCATTCCCTGCGGATTACATTATAAGAAGCATTTGAAAACAATCTATGGTTCAAAACAGAATGTGTTTCTAGGTGGCTGTTTTTTCTTTTCATATTTGGCAATGACTGTCTGTAGAAACTTCTGACACACTGTTAACAGTATGGTTACACACTGGTTTTGGCAAACATTTAAACATTTGCAACTTTTTTTGCAATAATGCATCGGTTTTATATAGCGCTTTTTTGGACACTCAAAGACGCTTTACATGTCATTCATTCACTCCATACACGGTGGTGATAAACTACTACTGTAGCCACAGCTGCCCTGGGGCACACTGACAGAAGCGAGGCAACCAGTATGTGCCACCAACCATTCACACACACACACCAGACTCATTCAATGAAAAGTTTTTTTTGGTTTAGTTATAATAATCTTGTGATCATGTACTACTAACATCCAAACCAAATCAAGTAATACATTGAGATGGGAATAAAACCAACTCACTCAACCTTGTCTAATCCATAAAGGATGTCTTTTGACTGACACCATGTCAATAATAACACACATTTTCTTTATTTGTAATTTTATATCAACGTAAAAACACACACTTGGGTAAAATTCCAGAGAAGCAGAGAGACAGCAGCTAGCTTATGTTCAAATTGGCTTCTTCCACATATGGGTGGCGTCAGCACTCTCTCAGTCTTAGTCTATTTATCTTATCGATCAACTCTGTCTAATAATTTGCCAAAATGTTTTATTCCTTCAGTTAATCTTAAACACATTTTGATGAAAGGAGTGAAGTATTTGCTCAAGCAGGGTTGACATTTTGAAATATATCTGGCTTTAAAAAAACAAATTGGTAAAGATTAAATTGTTATCCTTTCACATAGTGTTCTAATGGGACGTGTCTGTTTTTGCAAATGAACACTTCTTATTCAAAGTATTCTCCAAAACACTGGTTAATGATTAGCCTTTAGCTTCTGTCATGCTAATTGCTGTTCTAACTTGCTAATTGCTAATGACATTGGCACACCAAATTAGCATAGCAGTGTACAATTAACCTACACCTTTTACTTTTGCTCAAATTAAGATTGAAAGCCTTTCACATGTTTTTGTAAATTAACTCTTCGTATTCAGATATTCTTAACTGTGGTCAATGATTAGCCTTTAGCTCATGCCATGCTAACTCGGCTAGTTGCTAATGGCATTGACACACGGAATTAGCACAGCCGTGTTAAATGAACAAAAACCTTTTATTTTAACTTTCTGACATTACACTTCTGTTGAGTTTGTCCCTTGTTTGGCGTAAAGTTAAAGTAGATAAAAATCCGATTGCCAACAAAGCTTTTATCACAGCAAATGAGTGCCCATGTCTTTCCTGTGCTCGTAATACTCTTTCATTAAATGACTTTGTTCCGCGTCAATATTTCCCTGCATTTACTAGTGCTCAATTGTAAAGATTTCTCCAGCAAAGATAAAAATTGATCTGGCTTTTGTTGTGCATCCCTAGCTGAACTTATGACGATTATGCCATCTCATTGACTGCACCACCGTGGCCTTGGGTCCTGCTTTAATTACACATGATTAGATATAGGAGCTTGTGCGCTTCAGCAGGCAGGCAGCACATTAATGATGGCTAATTATCCGTGCGTGTGTTTGTGTGTGTTTCTCTGCTTCTCCATCAGCAAATAATGAAAGACCATTGGATGAATGTGGGTCATGAGGAGGAGGAGCTGAAGCCTTACATCGAGCCGGAGGAAGACTTCGGCGATACATCCAGGATAGGTGTGTGTGCTTTGGTATTGGCCTGTTTGCACAATGGGGCTTTTTATGTGTGTCACAAAGGACTTCAAGATAAATGAATCAGGTTCACTGCTGGAAATATATCAAATTATTGGAGATTTTCAACTTGCAAAATTATATAATTTAGTTAGTCCTCAAAATGAATGAAAAACTAATCATTTATAGATAATTTTAGAGAGTTGGTGAGCTTTTTTGCCCTGACACATTATTCTGTATCTTGAATTAAGACCAAGCCAAGAAAACTCTTAACTGATTTGGACCCGGGGAGAACAGGGAATTTTATTGGACACGTTTTTATGGAATTTGGCTCTCCCAGATTATAGGTCTCCATGAGTTAGAAAGGCAGAAAGTAGATTTTGGAAACAAAATAAATATTAAAGTAAGATGTTTGGTCATTCATGGTGCGCCAGAGTTCTGTAAGAGCGTCATTACATTAATGTCTTAAGTATTTTAAGAGCTAAGTGCCTCCTATAAATAAATAACACAACGTTGAGCTAAAAGCCTTCGTCCTGCACATATACATATATATCTTATTCAAACCTCTATTATATTAAAATTCTTTTCGATAAAACACATTACAAATAAAAGGGCTAGACCTTCCAATTGTTGCAAAGGCTATGTACAGACAAAAGTTATTGATCCCCAAAATATATAGTAATTATTGTGTCATTCCTAACTCGAGTAATGCCTTTGTTTACCGCAAAGAATTATTCGATACTGTACAATATTGATTCCAACTCAAGATAGTTAGCAATTCTTTGTCATTCTATAAGGTCTGTCATTGGAATAAATAATGGTAAATATGTTTTATTGGCTCATACTGACGGCTCCTCACTGTTCCCAGAGCTGATGGTGACGATGGGTTTCCCTAAAGATGAGATCACGGACTCTCTGCAGAACCACAAGTATGATGATGTCATGGCCACCTACCTGCTGCTGGGCAGGAAAGCTCCAGAGGTCAGTCACCCCGCTGCGCGCCTCACAGACCAGGGGGTATTAGGTTGTCCAAGTGATGTCATACTCCAGGAAGGGGCAGTTTGTAGTCTAGTTTTAATTGGGTTCTCATAATGTAAGGTAAGTTTGGGTTGTTTTTGTTTTATTTAAATGTGTCTTCAGAATCCAAATGCTTTTAATGCATGCAAAAAACTTCATCACTTTACACACCATCTCTTAAAATTACTACTATATTCAAACATTATAGACGTTAGCAGGGCAGTAAAGTGAGTCTTGAGAGAGCTCACAGTTTGCTTTCTATGACTAATTGTATTGTTTATTCTCAGAGAATAATGTAGTATATACGGTGTTAAGCTCTTTTGTCACCATTTGCATATATGTATGCAAATATAATGTTGTTTTTTGTTGCATTGTAAGAAAATGTTTCGTACAGCTGGTCACAGAGAATTAAACTCTTATTATAGCCACATTATTTCAAGGACTAGAGATAGATCAGCCCAATACCGTACTGTTAGCTACAAAACAACACCTCCGTTTTAGTCATTGGTTAAAATGTAAAATATTCCTTTTGTCAAGATCACATACATTATTTTGACCTTGTATAGTGTGAAGTATTAATATTTCATGTCAAACTATACACTGCAGTCATATAACACAGCTTATTCATTCTTACATCTTTCTGCATGAATGTGATTATGTTTTGGTTTTTAAAACACCTATGATCATGTGACATAATATTTTGGTGACATGTTTAGCTTAATTAAACTAATTTAATTTAAATCTCTACTTAAACACAGACAGCTTTATCCTGAGCGAGAGACTGCTGTATTTTAGCTTTAGTTTATCCTTATTCTGCAGTCATAGTCAAAAAAAGATACAAATGAAGTACTATTTCAGCTTCAAACATTGACTATTAAGTTCTCACTGCTAAAGCCACAGTATTGGCCTTCATCGTCAGACTGCGGGGACGACTCACTCTCCTCTTGTCCCGCAGTTCGAGGGCAGCGAGCCTCTCACCAACAGTGTCCTGGGCCAGAGACAGCGGCCCACCAGCGACATCAACAACAGCTCCAGCATCTCGCCCGCCCACCCCAAAGTCACGCGCAGCATCTCGGCCAATCAGAAGCAGCGCCGCTACAGTGATCATGGTGGGGATGAGGAGGGTGGTGGAGGAGGAGGAGGAGGTGGTGGTGTCGTAGAGAAGCCAAGTAAAGTAACCCCGCGTCCTTCCCGGCTCTGAGCGTGCTGCTGCCTGCGTCTTCTGAGGGGGGAAGCTGCACTTTACACTGTTTTAATGGAATTCTAAGCAATTTAATGCACAGTGCAAGAGTCCATTTTAAGGTGTGAAATTGTGCCCTCTATTCACACATTTTGCCGTTCTTTAATGGGAAATGGAAAAACAGCAATGTCTAGATACAAATGTAATACATAAATGCAAACTTTAAAATAAGACTTTAAAGCTGCCCGCACCAAACTTTTTTTAGTTTCATAAAGAACACGTGTAGTTGAAAGTCTTGTAAAAATCAGACCACATGCTGTCTTCATCTTATTAGAAAAAAAACCTTTCTTGTAAGAAAGTGAGTCACTGATCGATGCTTTGAGCTGATTTGAAGATGTGACGGAGGCCAAATAATGCTGTTCTATTGATAGAACCACAGTTTTAGAACCAGGAATGTGTTAGATATTCTCTGTGGTTTCATTAGTTCCTAACGTGATCCTCAGATTGATAGAAGATCAAAAGAATAGACCACAGTCGTTAGCAATTTCACACCACTCCTTAAACATTTGCATTGTTTTGTTCAAGCAGTTTAAACCATGCTCACATTAACTCCTTATTGAAAAAAGGTAATTGTTGAATTCCAGCAGCTTCCTCCTGGTTCATGTGGGGCCATTGTGTCTGGCGCCATCTGCTGGCTGCTGTCCCGCAGCACCTCAAAGCATGAGGAGGAACAGCTTTACTTCAGACCTGGGCCCTGTAGCACAAAGCTTGTGAAGTGTTTTTCATGTATCCGTCTCTCATTCAGTTAGACAAAATATCCATTTGTTTTTGTAAGTACGTCAGAAAGTCTCTTATTGCATTTACTCATTATGGCATGGCTTGTATTAGCTTTCTCAGCTGATGTCTTCAACATTTTGTGACATTTGGTGTGTTTGGCGATTTCTTTCAGACCTAGTTATAGTCCAACAGCTTCATGATGAGAACCAAATGAAAAAACACACATTGCAAAGTTTCCGTACATCTGTATTAAAAAAAAAGCAGTATGTATAAAAACAAGAATAATTCACAACATTCCGGTAATTCTTGTTCATGTCTTTTATAAACCCAGCTAGAATACCCAAACACAGCTGTATATATGTTTGCAGAATATGACTGACATACAGCATATAGGAATCATTAG
Source organism: Knipowitschia caucasica (assembly GCA_964034765.1). Classification (NCBI taxonomy): domain Eukaryota; kingdom Metazoa; phylum Chordata; class Actinopteri; order Gobiiformes; family Gobiidae; genus Knipowitschia; species Knipowitschia caucasica. The sequence goes on along the minus strand of OZ035835.1, from coordinate 13,409,480 downwards.
GACTTGGATTCTCATTTTTCTATAGTCTTTTATAGGAGAACAATCATTTGGAGTTGGCATTTACTGAAAGTTCCTCAATGCACATGATTCATAGTCTTTATTGATATGAAAAGTGATCAAACATAATGAGATAAAAACACCAGCTTTGAAGTACAGGGCCCTGCGTACTTGGCCTGTACCTGTATATCGACCTGTGGTGATGGAGTGATATATTTTGTTAATGCTTGCTGTTTGCAGTTTTTCTTGTTTTGTTTTTCACATACATTATTGTGAGTCGGACTTTGTAATGATGAGTTGTCTTCTGTGTGCGGCGCAGTGGGTCCTTCAGTGCCTCCCGCCGTCTCGTACACCAAACGCGGCCAGGCTCTGAGCGTTGAGAGCGACCACCGGGAGGAGTGGGACGGGGCACGTAGACTGGAGCTCAGCACGTCCAAGGGGGATGTGCCCGCCTCGCCTCTGGGGGTCCAGGAGAGGAAGAAGACCACCACCACTGTAGGGGTCACCATGTTATTCAATTCAGTTTCGTACAGCCCTAAATCACAACAGTAGTTATCTCGGAGGACTTTACAAAACCGTTGAATCTGCCATCACAGATCAGAGAATCAAACCGTTCAAACTCAAGAAAGTCCATAAACGGGTAGAGACCAATGTCCGCAAGTAATCTGTTATCTAGAGCAGACCTGTAGAGCACTCGTACAGAAGAAACGGGTGACAAAAATACTTGTCCAAAATATTACTGTAAAAGTATAGATACTAGTGTCAAAGTCTGCTATAGGAAAATAATGTAAAATCAAGTGTGTAAAGAACATAGCCTCCACAATAACAAGGGACCACTGTAACTCAGAATGTATTTTTTATACATTTTAAACTTTTGAAACACTTTACTACCAACATTATACTGTTAAAGAAATGTTTCATACTGGCAGAGAAAATGACAGTAAACAAAACATGAACTTATGCCAAATGATTATCTGAACTTAGAAGAGTGTCTGACCACAATTTAATACATTCCCATAGAAGCACAGTTAACCTCAAACCTGTTTTGAAGTGGTTGGCTGTGCAAGTTTGGGTTTGAAAAAAAAAAAAAAAACAATAGTAAAAATTTAATAGTACAGTACTGATACCAGTAAAAATGGTCGTGTAAAAAGAGTGTAAAAAAATACTTAATAATTTTTCACAGAGGAGGCAAGTAGCTAAAGTTTTAATGCTTTGGAGTTTTAATGGAGACTGTTTAGGATTTCACATTTTGGCTCAAACAAGTGCACATACTGAACATAAAAACATCCATCAACCCAAATGATGAATAGTTTAAATTTGTTTGTTTTTCTCTGTTCACTCCTAGACCAATGGATCCATGACTCGAAGGAATACTTATGTGTGTGAGCGCTCTACAGACCGATATTCAGCTATCCCCAACGGCAAAGACAGCAGGTAAGACATGCTTACACTAGCGTTAGCTTTTCAGTCTGCAGCGTCTAATTAACCAAAACCATTTAAGCACATTATCGCTTACCATGACGGCCTTCTGGGACGATTACAGTGGGAGGGCACAGTTTGAAATGTATTCTGCCGAGCTTTCACATACTTTCTGTTAGCGTTATCAAGACTTGAGCTGAAATAAATGTCTTCACCTGGAACTCATTCTTTTTGAGATCACTTGAGTCTTAGGTCTTGAGTACAATAACCAGGTGTGATTTGCTCATGTACAGTTTGACCGAAGTCTCCGGCAGCACCTCCTCCACCGCCATGAGTTCCACGCGGCCCCGACACACCAAGTCCATGTCCTCCTCAGGCCACCCCTCCAAGAGCACACTGCCCCCTATTGATGACAACTCAGAGCTCAAGGCCAGGTGAGGTCTGCAGGACTGAGTCACACTGGACTAAACCAGGCCTCTGCAAAGTCTGAAACTAGAGCTGTCCTGCTCCTCTCACACAGACACATAGACACGCACAGATAGACACGCACAGATAGACACGCACAGATAGACACGCACAGAGACTCTCACACACACAATTGATTGGGAAATGTTTGTGTTGATGATATAGATGGATTCAGATCTTCAAAATGAGGTCTATATTTGCTCAGATAATGTTTGACAAAAAGAGTTGGTGTAGTGGAGGCAGTAACTTAAGAGTGGTTTTGAAAGAATCTGCAAAAACTGTTACATCTCGGTCGATTAATTTTGTCTCACAAGACTTTAAAATAGTCATATTTTCATTCATGTTGATTATTACTTTAACAATATTGTTCCTACAATCAATCACTGATACGACTTTTCAAAATATGACATGAGTAAATTCTTTCGTCATGCAGTGGGGAAATGTCAGTGTTGCAACACACAGCATAGAACCATAGGAAGAGAAGAGCACTCTTCTCTTCATATTAGAGAATAAATCAAATCTTTAAGCTTAAAAGTCTAAGCTTACCAACATTGTAAAGGAAATGTAACCATTGTAACCTAAATGTTTGATTCAGATTGAATGCACAGACTGAAAGGCGCTCTCAGTGTTGACTTGTTGTTTGCTGTGACTGCAGCTCGTCCCCACGGGGCCCCTCCACGTCCCCCTCTGCCCACAGCATCAGTACCCCAGAGAAGAACCGCTTCCCTCGGGGCACCACCAGCCGCAGCACTTTCCACGGCGCGCAGCTCCGTGACCGGCGCAGTGCCACCTACAACGGGCCGCCCGCCTCCCCCACTCTGTCCCATGACACGGGGGCTCTGGCCCAGCAGCGCAGGGGCACCTCCACAGGCATCATCGGCAAGATCACCTCCAAGTTTGTGCGCAGGTATGAGCCTTGTTAGCATTAGGATTGTAAAGCAACTTGAGTCACAAAAGTTTTTTGCAGCCGGTCGAGACAATGTGTGTGTTACTGTACATACTGTACATAGGATCTGTTTTTCTCTGAAATTAAGACAAAAAATGAGTAAAACTAGTTCCAGCTCCTTTTCCTGTGTACCTCAGGATTTAAAATCCTTTTGGCTAAAGTTTATCACCAATAACTCATTACAACAAGCAATGTTTAGTTCATTTATATGCAACATTGTTTCATATCAATCTAATCAAAAATATATGAAATATTTTTGTCAGTTTTTTTATTTTTTATTGCACCATTAACATTCTTTTTGGCCTAGCACACTGTAGTTTTTTTCAGGTGCTTTTGCAACAACTAGTGACATTGGAAAAACTTCTACACCACTCCAGTGTAGCTGGACTGGAAACAAAACAAAATCGTCTCTTTGAGAGAGAATTTTCATTCCATAGAAAAGAACCCGCTTGGTGGAGGATTCACATGTGTCATGAGGATGTCTGCTCATAAGTTTGAAAAGCAACATACCGTCTAAAATGCACTGGTTATTCCTTCCATACGTTCATTTTAAAGTTTTTGTAGTTACCGTAATAAACACATTCACTCTAATATTAGTCTAGGGATTGAAGACTGAGCTTTAAACTTATTTAAATCAGTTACTTCTGTATGTATTTTGTTCTGCCAGCAGAGGCCTTTTCTTTTTGTCCAAACCCCTATACATTGCCACACATTTTGCTTCACCTATATTTCCAAACTTGAGGCGACCACCACGTACATTAGCGCCCCCTGCTGTGCTTTAAGTGTCCTGCAGACACCTTCACGCTGGCCGCCCATCTGCCCGCTAAGCGCTCACAGCTGTCTCCTCTCTCTCTCTCTCTCTCCGCTCAGAGCTATGTCTTTCAGGTCGACCCGGAGGTAGGACCACACTCCGCTTGCCTCTCCACCCCCTCCCCAACACCACACCCTTGCCTAAACTCACTCCCTTGTGTTGCAGTGTTATTTTGCCCTCCTCACGAGTTTAACTTGGACTTTTCCTCTCCTTACTCTCTCTAATACAGACTGTCGAGATTAAGGAAAGGTTAACACTTTGAAAGCAAGGATGCACTTTCAAACTCTGCTGGCCACAACGTTATCACCCGGTGTGCTGGTCCCGTGTACCCAGAAATGTGGGTTCTTTCCTGGCATGAAGCCCACACAGATCTCCCTCTATTTTGCCCAGTGGTGGTGGTGGGTGGTGGTGGGTGGAGGAGACTTTTTCCAGTTAATATTAAAGTTAACGGTCATTTCCTGTTTATTTCAGGGTGCCTAGTGAGGGAGAGGCCAGTGCCAGGACAGAAACCCCAAGGTGAGAGTCTGAATATTGCCTGGACCAAGTGCCCCATTTAAAGAAAAAATATTATGCATATTTGTTTTACTTTAAAATTATAATGAGTCTATTTACTTTGTCATTTTATGTTTGAGAATTTCAAATGACATCAGTAGAAAACATTGGTGAAATGAGTTTGAGCATGATGTCATTGTAGTAAAATAATTTTACTGGACTGAGACAGAAGGGGCGGAGCGACATGTTTGTGCCAGAGGTTACTGATATCAGCGTGGATGGCTAAAAAAACCACCCCCGGTCTGTGACTGATGAGTAACAATGGTTAAAAACTCCAAAAGGTTGTAGACCGTAATTATAATTTTCTTTGACTGAGGATTTAAGAGTTGTTTAGAAAGATACACATAAATAATTCATAGAAAATGACTGAATGCTTTTTCAATTGTAGGGTGAGAAAAGTCGATATCATACATAACTTAAGTTATTTAATTGATATCGGAAAATTGGATCAAAACAATCATGTAGTCAATACAATAATTGATAAAAGCTATATTTAGGGACACTGATCCCAACTGATAACGTGCGTATGACGTCACATTATCTAGTAATCTCATGAGTCCTTTATTTAATTTGCAAGTTAGTCCAATTCTCTTCAATAGAATCTGAAGGTAATGAATTATTTTACAAATCAGTGACCCAATTTCTGGAGTTAAATCAGTACAAATATCACTTTCAGACAAAGATGGTTTTGTAGATTTAATGCAATACAGATTAGATATGAAATGTACAAATTGTCAAGAATAACATGAAGGAAACGTTGATTGCAAGATACATGGTTAAAATGCTATAGCTAAGGTGAGCTAAGCAAGGCCTTTGTCCATGAATGGATTGGAAGGCCCCGAGGCCTGCATGTGTGCAGCCTTGGTAGGAGCCTAAAGACCACTCTGCACTCGTGTTAACGGTCCCCCTCACTTCTCAGCAAGAAAGTCCTGGGTTCAAATCTTAAAAGGAACAGTGCATTTCTGGAGTTTGCACTTTCTCACAGTGTCTGTAGGTTTTGACTCTTGACTGCATCTCTGATCAGTCTTCTCCTTGTTTGAGATGAAAGTTTGGAGGGACGGCCGGGTCTTGGTAGATTTGCAGTGGTCTGCTACTCCTTCCATTTCAATATAATTGCTTGCACAGTGCTCCTTGAGATGTTTAAAGCTTGGGAAATCTTTTTGTATCCAATTCCGGCTTTAAACTTCTCCACAACAGTATCTCGGACCTGCCTGGTGTGTTCCTTTGTCTTCATGGTTCTCTCTGCGCTTTAAACAGAACCCTGAGACTATCAAAGAGCAGGTGCATTTATACGGAGACTTGATTACACACAGGTGCATTCTATTTATCATCATCAGTCATTTAGGACAACATTAGATCATTCAAAGATCCTCACTGAACTTCTGGAGTGAGTTTGCTGCACTGAAAGTAAAGGGGCCGAATAATATTGCACGCCCCACTTTTCAGTTTTTATTTGTTAAAGTTTAAATTATCTAATAAATTTCATTCCACTTCACGATTGTGTCCCACTTGTTGTTGATTCATGACAAAAAATTTAATTTGAAGCCTGAAATGTGGCGAAATGTTGAAAGGTTCAAGGGGGCCGAATACTTTCGCAAGGTACTGTATATACACATTATGTTTATATATAAAGTATAGCTCGTACTGTTTTACACTAATGACCTGTTAGAAATGTCAGAGTCTTAAAACACACCTCACGCTGCACTCACACTCGGAGGTCCGCTGCTGAGTACGTGCCGCATACTTCCTCTAACAGGTTCTGATGATGTGGTGGCGCTGGGTTCTGTTACAGTGACCCACGAGAACCGCACAGAGCTGAGGTGTCCATGTCTCAGAACTGACCAGACTCTGAGGACTACACATCTGCTCTGCGCTTTTAGGATTTGCACGTTACCAGTTAATGTAATTATGACTGACGACGACGCAAATGGTTCCATGCTTTCAGGCACCACCAAGTTTTTATTGTTGCTAAATCAATAGTGAGACAATAAACTGTCGTGCTGCAGATTTTAGTCTCATGGTCAAATACATGTAATCTTTTACTAATGTCAAATAGATAAGACACATATTGTACAACATCTACTTCTTTGATCATGTTGCATGTTTGCACCATTATTCCTCTACAAAACTTGAGTTGTTTTTAGAGCTATCATGCTAATATCAGGAACTTCTGGCAAAAAAACTTGACTCCGCCCCTTTTTCTAAAACCTCAGTCCTTTGATAGTATGATGCAGGGACGTGCGGTGAGGTTTGTGATTGGGGAGGCACTGACTTTAAAAGTCAGATTTACAATCATTATTCAAATAAAATAGCATTTAATCACCAATGCAATGACATCCACAAACTTTATATACTGTAAAGATAAGAGAACCAGCTTCTTTTAATAATCTCACAACAAATCTAGCTGCTGACTCTGCTCCGCATCAAACAACATCTTTAAGAAGCGCAGGTGCGAGAGACGCGAGGAGAGAGAGACGCGAGGAGAGAGGAGCAGAGAGAGACAGAGAGGAGCAGAGAGACGGAGACGCGAGGAGAGAGAGACGCGAGGAGAGAGGAGCAGAGAGAGACAGAGAGGAGCAGAGAGACGGAGACGCGAGGAGCAGAGAGAGACGGAGACGCGAGGAGAGAGAGACGCGAGGAGAGAGAGACGCGAGGAACATAAACAATAATTTAAACAAGTTGCAGAACTCTTGAGCAGTGTTTGAATCAGTGTTTTTCGGAAAAGCACTACTTTGCCGGTATCTGTCAATGTTCAACATAAAACACAGATTAACAAACTCCTCCCCCGCAGCCGGACTAACCTCGTAAGTCCAGTGGTGGTCTCCCAGTCTATATTAATTCTTTCTTTGTTTGAAAGTCCAATTGAGAAAAAAAATCTTCATTCAAATCATCCATTTTCCAGCAAAAGAAATAGCATTTTGGGCTGATTGTTTGTTAGCAACTCTGGTATGAACTTTATGCTCACTATCACCCCTAGCGGTGAGGCACAGATACCGCCTGCCTCACGCCAAGCTTTTTCCTTGTGTGTTCATCTACGATCAAAAGACTTAAACTAAATATAAATTGTACACACATACGTGCAATACACTACTAAACACTAAGAGGAGTTTAAAAAATGTTTTTAAAGCAGGATATTTGAAACAAACGGTGATATATCAACTGCACGAGCTGAGTGCACTCAGACACACACACACACACTGTGAGGGAGCGGTCTGGGGTGAGGCACGCAGGAGCGCTGCCTCACCTCGTCTCTTTGAATAGGAATAACGGGATTTCGGCGATTTTGACTTCAGAAATGATCAAAACTGATGGGAACCGTGCCGAATATACATTAAAAGCATAGGACAGTGGATATAAATTATATATTTAAACTAAAATAATTATTAGTTTCCAATAATGGCAGGTGAGGCTCTGCCTCCCCTGCCTCCCCTGACTGCACGTCCCTGGTATGATGTCATTGTGACACTGAGAATCACTCGGAGCAGTGTTCATTGAGCAGTCTGACAGCTTGGGGGTTCGGGCAGGGAGTGACCTAGCCCCGGCGATCCAAGATGGCGGCGTATTCAAATGAATGGTTTGTGCTGAGTGGCGCATGTGCCGGCACGGTCGCTGACACAAGACGTTTTTCAGTTCTAGTGCAAGTGAATTAAAGTGACTTATTGTGCAGTCTGACAGCGGTGGGATAAAGGCCCATATTAGCGGAACTCGCCTGTATTTGGGCATTATCTTGTCTTCCCGGTTCTGCACAGTGGATGATCTCCCATGATGCGTTGCACCAAATACGTGTGTGTGGCTCTCGTGCATGTGCACAAAGTGGCTCGGCCTCGCTCTGACCAATCAGAGTTAGAGCGGGAGCCAGACGAGCAGAGTTTGTGGCACTAAAGTGTGGATTTAAAGAAAACCAAATGATTTAAGAAAAAAAGTTCAGGATGACAAGGGACACTAAAATCCCCACAAAATCCGACCTTTATTAAATCTGTAGGTTCTCTGTCAGCTGAGGTCGCGCTGTTTTAGTTTACTTCGAGTTCTTTGGGGAAAATGTCTGGGTAGCCCACATGAATTTAGTCTGGTTTAGTCTGCAGTACTGTGAGAATCCCCCGAGCACACGGGTCCTTCAGCTCCAAGCTAGTAATACCCTATCCAGTTATTATAATAGATCCATGGGAGTGACCTGTACCTCCGGCCCGAGGGCAGCAGGGCTGCAGGTGCTACAGTCGGTGTGCTGGATGGGAGTAGGCAGCGGGAGGTGAACACACTCAGATCTGTGGGAGAGGAGCTCAATGATCTCCTCAGTAGTTTTCACCTCCCTTTGCATCTCCTGCTTCTCGGCCTTTGTACAGCAGGAGAACCACACGGGCAGACCATATGTCAGCACGCTCTACAGCATTGTTTACCCTTGATACTTATTTCACCACATCATTTCAACTCTATTCATTTTGTAAAGCCCTAAATCACAAAGGCAGTTGTCTCGTAGGACTGTTGTTAGGAAGTTGTTTATGAGAATCACTGTTTTCTACTTAAACAAATTAGCTTATTTCGCATTATGATAAATGAAATAAGGTAAATAGTCTCATTATCATTTTGGCCTAGAATAATGCATAATATTTCCTCTTTATATGATCTGTATGTATGAAAGTTAGTAAGGACCTCTATAACAAACCAAGCTAAAATGTCCCCCCTCTGCGTCCGTCCGCAGGAGCGCATCGGGCGACACCAAAGACGAGGCGGGCCGTGACTCCAAGCCGCGCTCGCTGCGCTTCACCTGGAGCATGAAGACCACGTCCTCCATGGAGCCCGCCGACATGATGAGGGAGATCCGCAAGGTCCTGGACGCCAACAGCTGCGACTACGAGCAGCGCGAACGCTTCCTGCTGTTCTGCGTCCACGGCGACGCGCGCCAAGACAACCTGGTGCAGTGGGAGATGGAGGTGTGCAAGCTGCCGCGCCTCTCACTCAACGGCGTGCGCTTCAAGAGGATATCGGGCACGTCCATCGCCTTCAAGAACATCGCCTGCAAGATCGCCAACGAGCTCAAACTGTGATGGCGGACGGTCGGTAGGTAGGTAGGAAGGTGCGCGCGCGGGGGCCAGATCTTCGTCACTGGATTACAAGGACATGAAGCGCTCGCCGGCTGCTTTCAAAGGGCGCGGAGACTCTACGGGCTCTGGGAGGAGACTTTCAACGGGTGATGTCGCATTGAGGAAATATGTTTTGGCAGGTGTCACTAGGCTGGTGGTGAGAGAGGAGGTGGTTTGAAAAATGGCCATACTGTATACAAATCTTAAAGATAACAAGTAGTTACTGTATCTTAGTTACTGTTGCCGTTCTGTTCTTTGAGCCAGTCACGATGAACAGGTCTGAAAACCAGAGTGTTCACCATTCTCTGTAAAACACATGTCTTATGCGAGCTCTCAAAACGCATTTTTTTCTGTATCGCTAAGCCGCAGTAACAATTTTGCAATCAGAAAAGTAATGTCCATATTTTAAGTCAACTTAAACCTGGAAATCCAAAGCGCATGTTTGACAAAGACCAAATAGAGAAACATAATGATAAACAATAATAAAAACTCTTGAAGGAGAAATGTGTCAGTTTGAAAAGGAAATTTCACTCCCAATTTTCACCAAGTAAGGCAGAAAGATCCAGTGATGAGAATATGCAGCGTTGATGCGTACATACTCCAGACTATTCATAGCGCCGCTCGTTTGGCGCAAGTGTATTTCACTGCTGGTGTAAATTTTTTGCTTATTTACAACAAAATCTATTCTTGGATGTAACTTGCGCTAAAACTGCTCTGGGCCCTTCGTTTGCAAAGAGACTTTTCTCCAGGATCATTCTAAAGTTCTCTCCAAAAGACGCAGAAAGCAAAATGAAACCACATTGATCTTCTTCTTTCCATCGACCTCCACCACACTTTGTTTTGCCCACCTGCCCAAACACACTCCCTACGCCTCACAATCCCCCCTGCTCAGAGCCACCACCGTCTCCCCCCAGAACCACAGCCCAGCCGGCGGGCGCGTTCCAGCACTGAAAGTCCCCCGCGCACAGACTCTTCAGGTGGACACGGCCGGTCGCTGCAATACCGGCCCCATGAATGTAACCGTACAGGGGATACTGCGAAGGCTCCACTTCCCCCCTTGACCACCACCACCACCACCACCACGCCTCCCCCTCCGCCTGGTTCTGCTGTCCGTATGCAACTCCAAAACACAGCCCATCCGATCCCCGCAATAAGGATAAGGACTTTTTTTTCCCGCCCCGTTTTTTCAACAACAAAAAAGAAGCTGTCTCTCTCCGCGCTGAATAACCATTAAAAAGTACTAAATACGCCGCTTTTTCACAGTCTGTGTTCCGTATATAGATCAGGCTGGAGCCCGTACTAAAACAATGTAAAAAGAGAAGTGTACTGTATGCATTAACATCTGCAGGTACTGTATTGTATATTGATTTTATTTATGTACAGAATTTTCTTGTCGATATTTGTTTTTTTTCTTTGTTTTTTTTTCATTGGCGTCGCATTCTTTTCCTAATATTATTGATGTCTCTTTATCCTTTTAGTCTGTGAGATTTACATGATTTTTTTTCTTTTTTTTCTTTCTTTTTTTTTTTAAGAGCCACCACATGAATATAGTGTTTTAAATTTTTATTTAAAGAGCACTAAATTATTTTGTGAAACATGAAGCCTTTACTTTCTTTGCCTACAGAAAAGAACACTATGTTGCACCGTTCCGAGCCCCACCGCGGGCCGTCGAGTCGCGGAGTCCGCTGCACATTGCACAAGTTTTTTCCTGGCGGACATGTTTGCTCATGTTAGTTAATGACACAAACTGGGAACAAACCAGTCTGGAAGATCAAGGCACGTCCTGCTGCACCAGCCCCAGTCACATGTGGCCGCTCAGAGACAAGTTTCTCTGGGGGATGGATTCAGCATCGTGCTTTTAAGCTAGTCCTATTTATTTGACGATGCTAGGTTATTTTTCTGACATTTATGTAAAGTACAATTTTTTAATTCACACAAAAACATCTAGCTTTCCCTCAGAGACAAACCGAGATCGGACGAGACAAATTTTCCACTAGGCTGGGTCTACAAAAACCAGACAAGGAGATGATTTGGAAGAAGAAATTCTGCTATTGTTTGTGAAAGATGGAGTACCGAACTTTTCCTCCATAAATGACATCTGTTTTGTTCCCAACAGAAACGGTCTTGGGAAATTACTGTGAACAAATCAGATAGCAATATGTCACACCTTCTTTATGTTATTAGAAAACATATTTTGCAAACTTAAAGTCAGTATTTGCCACTATCTGACAGTTTGGACTGGGAGCTGATTGGCTGAGTGAGTTGTACTTTTCTGTCTGAAAGAGCAGACCTACAGATGTGAAAACACATGTGAAAGAAGCAAGCCGTTCTAGAGCAAAGACCTAGTTACAGTATGTGATTTGAAAGTTAAGTACACCAGCTTTAAATTAAAGTTAAACAGTAAAATATGATGTTCAGATAAGAAATTTTGAAAGCAACATTTGGCACAATATGATCTGTTATATTTGTACTAAAATAGTTGCCATTTGTCGCACAAGATCGTATTCCACACATGTGCACAGACTTATGGGAATCTCACCTTGTCCCATATTTATTTTAAAGTTTATTAAATCAAGCTAACGTTAATTTTAATTTCAAATCAGAAACATTAACATCACATTAAGCAAATCCATCGCAGTCAAAAATCAGAGGAACATGTGTTTTATAATCTGAGTTAAGGTCTTTTTTAAGCAGCTGTGACATGTCTGCAGTGTGGGAGATGGAGAACATTTTTGTGAGCGTTTAGAAACTTCCTGCTAACTCTCAAAGTCACATTATAAAGCGGTTATTCATTCGGCCAATACATCAATATTTCAACACATTTATGAGAACATTCCACAGAAGGCTGTTAAAAATGACCTTTGACAAGTCAATCCGATCCCAGGTCTGTCCACACCATGAGCGGCGCGTTGTTACGGTCTCTAAAGCGCCTCGTCGGAGTAAGAATTCAGATTGTTTAGTGACTTTAGAGGCCGTTTCATTATCTATGTTCATGAACCGTGTACAATGCACCCAGTTAAGTCAAAGTTATAAAAGCAACAGCACTAATCCAACTCTCATCAAACTGTCATTTCTAATATTTCATGCCCTTTTAATGGAGAGCCACAGAGGGACTAGACTTCAGAGATTAGACATTTAGGCACTGATTACTCCATTGTGGGTTATGATTTTGAAGACGTGGACGGCCTTATATTTCTAACAAAACTGAGACAATAAAATATATGAATCTGGACTGGTGACATTCAGAAGAGCTGCTGTCGTTTTAATTCACTGTTGTTAAAAACGGCATCATTCAAATTCAGCCTCCTAAATATGGCTGTAATTAAAGTTTATTTTGATATTCGATTAGTTTAGATCCTGAAAGCTGAGGGAATATGGTATTTTTTCTACATAAACTGTGAACAATGTGATGTTTCAGCCCAGTCTTGACCGTCATTATTCTGAGTATTATTGTGTTGGTGCCTCAGCAGGAGGTGTCTTGTAAACAGACTGGTTTTGGCCCGGACCCCAGCGTGACTGTGCAGGTACCTGTGTATCTCCTCACTTGTGTTCATTTTATAATTTCAGACCATTTTCTTGTATTTATTCCATTACATCGTAATGTGCTGCTTTGTAGAGTTGAGGCGTGCACTTTGTTGGAGAAAATAAAAGGATTTTATTTGTTTGTATTTCTGTGGCTTCTTTAATTTTATCAAGTTTGATGATAATGACAGGAATGATTATAATTGGATCATATTCAGTCATTTTCTAGGTCTGGATTTCACGTTAAGATGATGGTGAAAGAAGAGACGCCGTGTTGTCGTGTGCCACTGACAATATGTTACTTCAAATGGTCTCGTACTTTGTCTCGAGCACTGATGGGAAACTCTCAGATGATATTTATGTGGGAATGCCCAGGATTTAAGTTACACTTTTTTAAATTCATCTTTCTGAAGGGTAAAGTTGAGCAACTATATATTGAAACATGGAGTTCATATTTCTGAGTAAAGTTGTTTTAACACATAATTAAACTGTTCAAACTGGAAATGCAATAACAAACACACAGGAGCCATTGGTTGATGGGGAGCGGGACGACCACTGTCCATAAATGTCCCGGATCATCACGGCCCGAGATCCTCCCGGAATAACTCAAAAATAAATTTAAAAAACTGGAAAAAACATGAGAAACCTTGTGGGTCCACATTGGGATAGGGATCCGCTCCCACAGATGGACAGACTGTAGACCCAGGACGGAGGCTGAAGACCCAGGATGGAGGCTGCAGACCCAGGACTGAGGCTGTAGACCAAGGACTGAGGCTGTAGACCCAGGACTGAGGCTGTAGACCCAGGACTGGGGCTGTAGACCCAGGACTGAGGCTGTAGACCCAGGACTGAGGCTGTAGACCCAGGACTGGGGCTGCAGACCCAGGACTGAGGCTGTAGACCCAGGACTGAGGCTGTAGACCCAGGACTGGGGCTGCAGACCCAGGACTGGGGCTGTAGACCCAGGACTGGGGCTGTTGACCTAGGACTGTTTCTTCCTTAGTGTTATAATTTTTCCAATGTGTTGTTTATCCACACATATTTAATTGTATCATGTATTTTCTTGTTATCTAACACAACACATTTGATTTATGGGGAGATATCACAAGAGTTAAAGATAGTTTCCCTCACGTGAGTTTAATGTAAGAGAAACGCCAGAAAATCCCCTGGTGGTGCATTACCAGTGGATCTTACTGATCTCAAAAATACAGATATGACAAAAATACAGATATGACAAAAATACCAATGCTTATGAAATAGAAACATTGTGATTTTGTTAATCTGTATTTATAGTGTTTGAAGGTTTATCTATTTTTAGCTTGAAGTCACAATATAAATCAGTTTCATTTTAACTTATGGTATTTCATTTACAACACTGTCACTAGTGATGGAGGGTTTTTGCCCAAAATCTCACGATACTTGGCCCCATTCATCCTTTTCCTAATACGTATCAGTTGTCCAGAAAATCAGCCCCAAACCATACGATTTCCACCCCCATGCTTCACTGACTTTGCCCCATTATAGTCAAAAGAGACTGATCATGGTGCGTGTTTTCGGCACAGTCCAAGAAACACACACTGATCATGATGTAAACCTTTATTGACTTCATCAGTGTAATATTAATAACTTAACGCTTTAATGACATAATGGCTTGTTAGTTTGAGATAACATTCTCCTCAGTGTCTAAAAATAGTTCCGAGTGTGCTCTGAAGTTTCTCCATACATTCTTAGTAAACCACACTTTTCTATAGTCTCATACAAATCACTAACAACCAAACAAGGATTTCCAAACATGACATTCTTCTTCAAATATGGCCTTTGACCTGGTCCCGCCGTGACTTACAAAACAGCCTCATTTCAAAGTGATTAACAAGGACTAGTGTAAACATACATTTTGGCAGAACTTCTTCATCCCACTATAAAGTCTGGTCCTATTTTAGACAATAAATACAAAAAAACAAATAGATTTTTCATTAAAGGCCACGGCTAAAGATTGTCGGCCGTACTGTATGTGCGGAGCGGCCTGTAGCATGGTCCAAATACATAAATTGTACCCAAAAATATGTTAGTAAGTCAAATTATATGCGTTTTTGTGAGCACAGTGAATTTTTTCAAGCAGTTTTAATGATTATTATGGCTTCTTTTTTTTTAGGTTAAACTGAAATCGAAATTATATGGACTACAATAGAATATTACCAAAGCAATAAAAACATGTGTCAGATATTAAAGTATTTTAGTGTTTTAAACAAATTTTGCAATATATATTTCTCTTCCTGTTTGTAAAATGACATCACCAGGGAGAGGCCGGTTGTATTCTGGGATCAAACAAATGCGCTCATGTTGACAGAAAACTGTATTCGACAAATGAAAAGCAGACACTGGATATGTGGCGCCATCCGTAAACTCCATCAATTATCATTTCCCTGCAAATGAAATGAGTACTATGGTATGCTAAGTCCAGGATAGTGTCGCCCTCGTGTCATCACAGAACTTCCTCTGATTTTTAGCATATTTTTAAACTTTTCCTCAAAAGCAAAACATAATTTACATTCAGAACTGGTAATATCCCTCCAAAAGAAGCTCAAAACAAACTTTAAACCTGGGGAACCTAACTTTTTTAAATTCAAATAATGTGTTTTAGTTACATAGTATGGTGTAGCATGGTAAAAATAAAATGTTGTGGACAAATGAAACCACAACATAGTGTCTTTGTCTTTGTCTGCCATGTCTTCTTTCTGCACGTAATTCACTGTTTGACTCTTGGCTGAGAATAAGTATAACGTAATGTTAATTTATATAGCGCATTTTACAGACCAAGGTCACCCAAAGCGCTTTCTGATGTGACACAGGCCAAATATAAATGCATCTAAAAACTAGTGATGAACTTAACCGTTTTGAGAGCGAGGAACCAGTTGGATGGATTTTTATTTAATGATAGCATCTTTTGTGAGTTGAAAGTTAGGTATCCCTGCATCGTCTGCCGTAAATGTATCAAAGAATGATTTCTGATGGTTTTGTAAGTACTGTAGCTCCTGGCTTGGTTTTGTGCTCTGGTCACAGTCTCGTTTCTTGGTCTCCGCTGATCTGGGGCTTCTCTTCCAGGGCTGGAAAGCTTTGGTCACGGTTGAAGGAAGGCATGGGCAATATGGTGATCAAATCAAATCTTCAAATCAATCAATATTTGTTAAGGGATATTTGGGTCATGACCGCACCAAGACACTTCCTGTTGGTCAGACTGCATTCGTCTGACTGGGCAGGTATTGGCAGATCTCACCAATTTGCCTTTCTCATGTCTCACCTTTCTTATGTGTCTCATCTTACCTCTGTGACAGGATCGTCCTTTTTCACAAACGAATCAAAACTCTCAAAATCAGTGGGTGGGCAGACACTGACATATAGTGGTATAAATATGTCCCCAAGAGTACGCTGTGTTTAGAAGGTCAGTCAGTGTGTTAGAAAGATTTCCCTTTAAAAAGTGAACGCACAAAATTCTCCCATAATGCACTGACTACAGTGACGGAACTGAAGCATGCTCAATATGTGATTGAGCATATTATTGGAGGCAAGTAAAGGAATCTTGAAATTTTAGGACACTTCCTTGAGCTTATAGCTGTTGGCATTGGGACAAACAGTGTTCACATGATTGCTACAGGCAATAGCTAACCACCCAGTGATTTTTGAGAGTTTTGTGAAAAAGTTGGGCCCTGTCAGCAGAGCAGTGGGGCCGAGGCTAAATGTGACAAGGCCTATACAAAGATACTATTGTAACTAAATCTAAGGTTTATATGAATTGTGAGAAAATCAAGAGCAATATTTGGTTCTGGGAAAATGTTATATACATTATTTTGGCACAACGCCTTTCCCTAAGATTGCTGGCGTGTATTTTTATCATCTTTCATATTTGACTGTGACTAATTGTTTTGTATGGACGTCATGGATCATGCATGATATGAACTGATCTTTCGTCTCCAGACATAATCCTTCCCCAGTCACAAAGTCTTCACACGCCTTCAGTTGCTCAAATCGATCACCAAATGCTCAAAGATCTGCGTTTTCCCTTTGAAACTGGACGCTAGGAGAAACTGCCGGTTGTCTATAGACACCGGCGAAAACGCTCTGGGCGCCTGGATGTTGACTTCTTGGAAGTGAAAGAACTCTCCCTTCTTTGCGTCCCATCGGTAAACCTGTGTGAAGGAGTAGTCGCTGCCTAGGATTGCGTACAGCCAACTGCCGACGGTGAACGGCTGGAACACCATGGATCCTCTTGAGGGCATGGTCTGGAGCTCGCGGAACAAAGCCCCGTCCCAGCGCATCACTTTGGAGTCGCCGATGAAGCGCGTCAAGCAGATGTACAGCTCGGAGTTGGCGCGGAAATGCTTGACCGCGTAGACGTCTTCCATCTCGGGGATGTCCGTCCGCCGGTCGAACTCCTTGGTACCTTTGTTCCATTGGTAGATCACGGGTCTTTGCGAGCTGCTGGACAGGATCAGGTGAGGTTTTGAGGAGATCTCCATGTATTCCACGTCGGTGTCGCGGTACCATGGGTGAAGGGACTGGTGCGAGTAGAAGCCGTTGCCGTTCCACTTGTATATCGTGGTGGATCCGGCTTTAGAGCTGTCGGCGACCACGAAGAAGGATTCTCCGTCAATCCGGAAGGTCTCTACGTCGTTGGGCTTGCGGATCTTCAGGATGTCGATGCCTTGGAGTTTGATGAACTTGTTGGCGGAGACGTCACGCTTGTAGATGTGCGAGCCGCCGAACAGTTGAGCCACGATGATGAAGAGCTGGTTGTCGATCACGAGAGGTTTGCAGATGACTGTAGACGTGCCTGGTTTCAAACAAAGAACAGGGTTGGAAAAAGAAGTTCTGAGGCACTCCTAAGATTAATCCTTTGGCCAAGATTGCTACACATTTTTACCATGACAATAAAAATGTAGTCCTTTTGGTTTAGGACAGGGGTCTCCAACCTGTAGCTCGGGAGCCACCAGTAGCT
This sequence comes from Knipowitschia caucasica, assembly GCA_964034765.1. Classification (NCBI taxonomy): domain Eukaryota; kingdom Metazoa; phylum Chordata; class Actinopteri; order Gobiiformes; family Gobiidae; genus Knipowitschia; species Knipowitschia caucasica. The sequence goes on along the minus strand of OZ035835.1, from coordinate 13,391,697 downwards.
CTCCAGTCCCTAACAGGTAGCTCGCCAAAGGAATTAGAATTTAACAAATACATTTAAGTGAATACCTTTGAGCCATTGCATATGATGCCGGTTGTTTATAGACACCGGCGCATAGATGGCCATGAAAAATGCATTATTGTCATTAGAGATACACAGGCTAATTAGCTACTGGTGCCTCCCAAGCTATAGATTGGAGACAACACAGTCAATGCCGAAATAAGAGGGAATTAGTTAAGAGTTAAAATGGAAAATAAACTAAATGTTGAATGTACAAAAATCTTTACAGATACTCCTTGTACAAATGATTATAGGCCATAATTTGAAGGCTTAAAGTTGTTTGGATGTAAAAGGAAGACAATCTCCCTTTTTCTCTACATTAATTCAATATTTTTGATCACTATAGCACCAGCTGACCCCTTTGTCGCGAGCCCGTCCCCCTGTAACAAAGGAACTGGTTGTTGTGGACTCACTGTTGATGTCGTCGTAGTTCCTGAAGACCATCTCCACATGGTCCCACTCTAAGAAGGTGCACTTCCCGATGAAGGGCTGAGCGTAGACCACGTACTGGTCCTGTCCGAAGGTGAAGGCCTCCACAGAGATGGACTCAAACTTCAGGCTCTGGTACGATGCAAACTCTGCAGGACAATAAGTAGACTTCGAACTTAAAGGAAAGGTCAGTTACTTTATGAAAATGGAGAGATGTTTTCATTGCGCTCGCAGCTTCCTGATTGACTTCAAATCCTGGACACAGCTGTGATCTCTCATCATTGGTCAAACAATTCTCCTCCAGCAAATCCTACTGTTGGTGTTTATGCCTAGGAATGTAGCTGTTTTAAATATATTTTATGAAAAAAACTTAATTTAAATAATACTCCAGGGTCACATGGTGAAATATTTATATTCCTATAAAAATGAAATACAATTGAAGTTGCATACATCATCTTTAATAAAACTCAACCACACAATGTTAGATTCAGAATAAAATACAATCTAGAGGTTCAATGATGTGATGACTCTACTTGGTGCAAATATTTAAAGCTGTAATTACAATTATTTGGATGATCTATTTAGTTAGATTACAGGAGGTCAGTGAATATGGTAATAAGCTTCATAAACTTGACCAAAGTGATGCTACACAAGCATCTTCATAGAGTTGAGCAAAAGAAATCTGTTTCAACACATTTCGACTTAATTCTGCTAAATTGGAGACAATCTGGTTTTACGTATGAAACAGCTCTGTCTGTGATGTCATAGTGTGAGTTTGAAAACAGAACATTTAGTCCGAGGAGGGGGGATGTGTTTATGCAGACCACGGCCACAAGTTAGATATTTCACAAAAAGGGTGATTTTTTTAATACTACTCACAACGATATGAAAGCACTTTGTGACAAAAATGAAAGTCAACACAAAGAAATATGCAAATCTCAGCAGGACCTTCTTGCTGTGAGTGGAGTGCTTGTGTTGGGGGTTGTACCTGTGGTGATGCAGTCGAAGGACTGTGGCACCAGGTCGTTGATCTTCTTGTCGAGCTGCGAGGCGGGTCCTTTGCAGTAGATCTGGTCCACGGTGGCGTTGGTGCTGTAGATCCACTCCACCAGCCACTTGAGCTTACAGTCACAGCTGAACTGGTTTCCACGGAGATCTCTGCAACACAACCATCATTTATAAACACAACACACACATAGTGTTCCTTTCGATGAGCAATGATGTGTTTGTAAATGTGGGAAACATATTGAAATGTTAATATGGCTATTTTTGGACCAATACAAAAGCTCTAGAGACTATATGTATCTTTACTTTTCATTCCAAAATATGATTTTTACGCACAAGAGTGTGTACATTAATTGTGTGTGTAATATTCTTCAACAAAGAAACAAAGATAACATTTGTGTAATCCATTTTGTTATTATTTTCCACCAATTAACTTTTAGTGTGATACTTGAAACCAAGCTTTTACAGTTTTGACCAATAAGAACGAAACATTCATTAAAAAGTAACCCTAACTGTTCACATCTGCTTTACCATAACATTAAATTGTTCACTGTCAATTTTATATAATACTTTAACGTCATTTCAAAGCATATATTTACATAAATATGATGGATTGCACCGAAATGTCTCAATATTGTCATGGTGATAAAAAAAAATGACTTTGTTTTCAATATACATGTAATAATTTAACATTTACCTGACACTGAACACTAGTGCAGGCCACATTCTCCTTTTAAAGTGAGGCACGGCGCTGTCATTCATGTAAAATAGACATTAAAAAGCAGGACGTTCTGTGTGGGTGATGGATGAGACCATTCCTCCTCCTCTTCATCACATGCAAATTTAACGACTTCATTCTGAAGGCCGCCCACACGCTTTATCACGGCCGAGCGGAACAAGTGAAATAATGATACAATCTCCTATAAATAACCAGTGTGAAGACAAAGAGGCTTTAGAACTACTGTGTGTGAGGACTACTGTGTGTATGGACTACTGTGTGTGAGGACTACTGTGTGTATGGACTACTGTGTGTGAGGACTACTGTGTATGAGGACTACTGTGTGTGAGGACTACTGTGTATGAGGACTACTGTGTGTGAGGACTACTGTGTATGAGGACTACTGTGTGTGAGGACTACTGTGTGTGAGGACTACTGTGTGTATGGACTACTGTGTGTGAGGACTACTGTGTGTATGGACTACTGTGTGTGAGGACTACTGTGTGTATGGACTACTGTGTGTGAGGACTACTGTGTATGAGGACTACTGTGTGTGAGGACTACTGTGTGTGAGGACTACTGTGTGTATGGACTACTGTGTGTATGGACTACTGTGTGTATGGACTACTGTGTGTATGGACTACCGTGTGTGAGGACTACCGTGCGTGAGGACTACCGTGCTGCGTGAGGACTACCGTGCTGCGTGAGGACTACCGTGTGTACTGTTGGTATCCGTCAGGTGGAGGTGTCGGGGCTTACACTTTGGTGAGAGCGTCCAGGCCTTTGAACAGGTCTTTGGGCAGAGAGTCCAGGTTGTTGTAAGCGAGGCTCCTGGAACAGAACAGAGAGGGTCTTACACTGAGCCATCTGCTGCTTAAACAAACTAATCTAGTGGGACCAGCTGAGGTCAGTGTCGTAAGGGGTGTCAAACTCAGGGGCCCAATAAAAAAAATAGGAACTGGTTGGTGGCCGAAATTCCTTTTGTTTTTTTCATTATGATGCTATTTTTGCATGACTTTAATGTGACATGAGGTTCACTATTATTTCCTGGTTGATCTTGAAAAAATAAATGAAAATAAAGTTCTTGAATTTAAACAAAACTGGACCAAACATACACTTAAAAACATTATGTTTTGGGTTAAAATGTTACAATACATTGGATTTGGTTGTTTTCTTAAGAAAATAGATGATGTACAGTATAACATGCCATGGTATAACAATAGAAAATGATATTGGGGGCCATTAAAGATTGTCCTGTGTGCTGGATTTGGCCCTCGAGCCAGAGTCTGACTTGCCTGTTCTAAGAATACATCACAGCATAACTAATTTGAGAATGGAGCATTAAGACAGTGGGGGCGGGGGTTGTGCTTGAAGTTCCTGTTTTTAATGACGGAACAATATTGCATAATCTGCCTTTTGGAACTTTTCGGGAAGGGGGGTTAGCGTCTGCTTGTGACAAAATGCTCTCTGAGGTAATGAACTCATTTAAAAGTGCATTAATAACGAGATGTTTTTACTTCTGCAACCACAGAAAATGCCTTGAGGCGTCATCTGCGTGTTTCCGTGGAGATAAATACTTTTCTTGCCAGATCTGCAGAAATATTCAAGGCGAAAGAACATCCTCTCACAGACGAGCAGCAAACAGAAAAAACTGCAATGCTCCCAGGCCTTAGGAGCGAAGCCTTTTCCAGACAGAGACACTCAATCTGAGCGACAATAGATGAATAAAGAAACGCATTATGCAGGAGTCCAGGGGACCACTTCAGCCTTCACCGCTGTCAGACTGTACAACAAGTGACTTTAATGCACTAGGACTGTAAACTCGCACTGCTATAGCCACTTTTAGTTTAGCTACACACAATATATCTTGCACAAGAGAGTCTTTTTTACTTTTTTAACATGTTTGCACTTTTCCTGGCTTTTTGCACATCCTGTGATTCTATTTATGCCAAAATGTGACATGTCTATTTCTCCATTGTGAGATCAATAAAGTTTCTTATCTTCTCCTGAGGACTTCGCATTGTTGTCGATTCAGCAACAACAAATCAGAGAATGAAAATGCAATGATAACAAACACATAGGCCTATATCGATTATGAGGTCAAATGTCCTCAAATGTCCTTAAATGTCCTTGATCACCACTGTCCTTCGACCCTCCTGCATCTGTGAGGAATTGTACTGTACTGTATTGTGTTAAATATATACAGAATCTACACAACTCGAGTGTGCTCCAAAAGAAGCTTCAATCAGCTTTGCCCAGTCCCTGCTGGGACCGCAAACTGGCTACAACAATGCAGTTTGTTGATTTGATAATGACATGGTATGTTTTGTGACAGAACTGGTCTGAAACTGGAGCAGACTTCAATGTTCCAATCACATTTTGTGCAGAAATATGTCCTGTATTTGGCGATCATAAAAGCCAGTCTCTTCCCTTAAATAGACACAGATCATCGCATAATTCAATCTCCGTAGACGTGATTGCGTTTGGCTCTAGGCACGACAATACATATTGATTTAGGCATGTCTATTGAAGGAAGTGTGAACTCCCCTGGTCCAATACACACACTTCAGGGTCTAAACTCTTCACATAAGGCAGTACTTTCTCTTAGGACAGTGTATATTTTAGTACCTGAAAACCACATCCAGATGACTATGAGAAACATGCCAGTAATGTTTTTTCACATGACAAAGAGCAAAAATTTTTGTGAGGAGCGGATCCCTTTCTCAATTGGGTCCTCCTGAGGTTTCTCACTTTTTTCCCCACTGGGTTTTTGTGAGTTTTTCCTTGCCGATGCAGGAGGGTCTATTGGGCAGTTAGTGTCCAACTAGAAGGTCTGTGGTGATGATCCAGGACACTTTAACACTCTACAACATGTATGGACATTTATCAACATTCATGGACATTGGTCTCTCCCTATGGACCAATACATATGTGTATATTTTGTGTCGTAACTGTTGATTCTCTGATCTGTGTTGGTGATTTCAATGGTTTTGTTAAGTCCTCCGAGATTACTGCTGTTGTGATTTAGGGCTATACAAGAATAAGTTGTTGTTGTTGTTGTATTTCTGTGGATTACAAAGCACCGGACTGCACTGTTCTGTTGGGATGCAGACTCTAGAACCAGCACTGGGACAGAAGAATGTGGTGTAACATGGGGATTCACACGTGCAGGTTGCAAACTAACCACAGAAGAAAACATTGGCATTAATCCTGACCACAGCCTAAGCCGTCTTAGTGCTGCTCGGTGTCGTATTTAAACTTTGAGCAGTGTTAATACTGATTTATTATTGCTTTGACTGAAAAAATTCATGGAATGCCCAGTAACAGGTCTTGTCTGTGGAGAAGCAGCTCTGTATAACAAATCTACTGTGGTTTTGCATCGCACCTGTGAAGCTATGACTTAGCCTGATATATTACACACCCACACACACACATACACATACACAGGACATTTAGGGACATATATTAACATTTATTGACATTGGTCATCCTGCACGCTATGGACCAATCGCTCCTGTTTGTTATGATTGCATTTTCTGTGTTTGAACTGTTTGATTCTCTTATCTGTTGTTGGTGAAACGACAACTTTGTAAAGTCTGATGTTGTGATGTAGGGCTATAAAAAGATATATTTTATTGAATTAAATTGAACTGAATACAAACACACACACACACACACGCAGTATACACAAACACCGATATATTTCTCCACTCACATGTGCACCAGCGTCTTGAGACCCCTGAAGGCATTCGGGGAGATTGCTTTGATTTGGTTGTTTTCAATGAATCTGAAACGCACACACACCATTAGGTTATCATCCACATTCTAACAACACAGTAACGCAACCCACATCCCTCTCCACACTCACAGATACTCCAAATGCGGCAGGCCATAGAATGCATCCTCGTCTATGGACTCCAGCTCGTTGGCCGTGAAGAGCCTGCACAGTGCACAAAGTTATTCCATCATGTCCCACTATCCTGCAGCTCATAAATAACACAGCACTTGGCCTTGGAAACACTATTTTTCGCCTCTCCAACAGCTTCTAAGTCTCGGTGGGAAACAGATCAGACGCAGAGGTGGAGGTTTGAATCCTCAGCCTCTCACATATACTGTTCAAAGGCCCCATGAGTCAGTCCGGTGAGGAATTCCCTGCACAAAAAACCAAGGGATCTCCCCACAATCCATTCCTGACAACACTACGTCTGCAAGCTGTTTAAAGAGGAGAAACAGAGCCTTATAAAACCACAACATTTATGACAGAATTAAAACTCACAGGAGGTGCAGCGCGGGCGTGTGAATGAAGCTCTCCTTTGGGATTTCAGTGAATTTCGACTTGACAAACGATCTGTGAAAGCAGAGGAAAGACTGTGTAGCGATGCGTCAAACCCAGATTGGCAGTCATAAATGCAAAATGCAAAGGTGCCCGGACTTACAGAGAAATCACATCTGGCGGAAAGCTGCGTGGAATCAGCCCTGCGCTCTCACACAACGCGTTATCTTTGGTGCACGTACAGGAGTGGGGACAGCGCGGTTGCCTGGCTTTCTTGGCGCAAACTTCTCCGCTGACTAGGAGCAAGAGGAGCAGCAGCAGAAGTCGCTCCAGCCTCGGCAACAGCGGCGGCACGGGCTTGTCCATGTTTGAACTCGGAAAATATCCAAATCCAGTCCTAAAGCGCGTGAAGGCTGGTTGTTTATTCCAACAGCTCTGGCGTCACGCTGCTTGTAGAAGCCTGGCTTACACAATACCGCAGTGGGATGGAGGAAAACGCTGTAGAAATGATGTTTGTGGATCTGTCTCGGGTTTATGCCACGGGCGGTGCATGAGCGGCAGACAGACGCGCGGGGAAAGCGAAAAGGGAACAGCGCTATATTGATCCGAGGCAGGTGGGGATCCCAGCAGGAGCAGACGGCAGCATCCCCATCCAAAAACCACGCCCATATGATTTCACCAGTGTGGCCTGAGCGCGCTGTTGCGAGATTCACCCATGGGTGCCAACGCAGGGCTCAGTTTGGAGCGTGCGTAAAAGGCATGTTGAAAAGAGGGGGAGCCCTGGTGTGTCCCTCGGTGCAGAGCGTGTCTGTTTGGGGTTCATTTGAGAAGAAAAAGAACATGATGATGATGTTGATGGTGGTGGTGATGGGGATGGTGGTGTCCTCGCTGTTGCCATGGTGATGTTGGAGGGCCATAATAAGCGTGATGGTCTCGTGATGGGGGTGTGGGATGCTCTTCTATCAGCCCCACCCCCGTTAAAAGGTCACAGGAGGTAAATTACAAGTATTACAATAAATATTTAGCAGTTGTGCTGAGTCCGGCGCATTTACACTGACGCTTAAGGCATCAATGTTGATGAATGTGATTTGTCCAAACCCAATACATGAATAATCAAATTAAATGTTCAAAATATTTATGAAAGCGCTTATATTTTAAACTGTTAATTATTTTGCCTATGGGGTAAGAATATAAAACTCCGATCTATTCAATCTTATACCAGTAGACACGTGATTTATTCATTCTTTTTAATGTTCTGTGATTTTATTGCCTGTATGATTGTTCTTGTTTTGTTAAGCACTTTGAGTTGCCTTTTTATGAACTGTGCTATAGACATAAACTTGCCTTCACAAGGATATTCAGTGTTATTGTCTATTGGTTAATAATTCAATTGATTTGAAGGTTTATTGCAGGTTTATTACATGCAGTGAATAAACCTTTTTGCAGTGATTCATAAACACAGGCTGATATTACGACAGGTCTTCTGCACAGAGACTCCCTGTTTCTCTGGGGCCTGTGCCAGATTTACTTTGTGATCCCTAAAACCCATCAGCAGCACGTTAGCACTTGTCCCTCACAGCAAGAAGGTCATGTGTTTGATTCCACCTCCAGACTTGGTTAAAACCTCCATCTGACTATGGCAAACATCGCTCCTGGCTTTGGAAGGATGTGTCTAAAGCAGAGGACGGAGACAGTTATGTATAATTTAACAAACCATAGATCAACCATTGACTGAATCCTGTAAATGTGACTGATATTCCACAATTGAGGACAGTTTCACATTTATTTTCTTTGCAATTCTTTTTGCAATCCCAGAAAACAGATTTAGTATTTGTTCAGCCTTCACTTTAATAAGGTGTAATGACATTGTGCAGGTCAATGTTCGAAACAGTTGATTAAGATTTATACCGTAGTCGGTGAGGATTCTATATTCTATAAGTTCACCCGAGGCGTCACTATAGCAACACATAGAAATGAGCACAAACCGTTACCTGGTTGTTTATTTTGTAAAGTAAAAATTAAGTTTCTAAACTTGCCAAATATGTGTTTTGTAGATTCACAAATGTAGGAAAACCTGTGTGTGCGTGTCTATATTTTGGTTATCGCAACAGTTGCTAGGGAGCTTTTGCTGACCCTTGGCTAATAAGGTCGCTTTCCTCAGTGTAGTGGACAACAGTGGCTCAGTTGGTAGAGCTTTGGCCTTTGGGCCTGAAGGTCGTGGGTTCGTGCCCACCATAAGACCTACTTCACGACTCCCACTGATGACTGCTGTCGTTGTGTCCTTGGGCAAGACACTTAACCCCACTTTGCCTGAAGTCCCTGCTGAAAGATCAAGGCTCCTGTAGACTCACAACCTGCAGGAGGATCAGTGAGGGGCTGGTGCTGAGTGTACTGGGCATCTCTGGTCACCCCCCAAACCCAGAAATGGATTAAGGGGAAGAAAATGGATGAATGGATGGATGAGTGTTCTTACCACTGGTGACTGAGGGACAGAGCCATAAAATATGGTGGAGACGAGACTGGTATTGACCATTGTAAAATTTTATTATTAGTAGTATTTACAAAATTCACACAAAATCCCCTCACATCTGTTCAGATGAAAGCAGAAACAGAAGTTGTCAAACATTATACTCAGTTTGTTCTGTTTATGGCTTAAACTCCAGCAGGTGGTTTGCTTCAGTAATCACTGCTCAAGAATTGTGTCACAGGCAGAATTATTCTCATAACAATAGTGTGATTGTAATAACTTAAAATCATGAATGATGACCCGAGGGTCTTTCTGCATAAACACATATTGAGTCAGAAAAATGCATTTCCCAAACATCAAGAGACACTGCTACAGGTTATTATTTTAATTCAGTTTAAGGCCTCCTTAGTTCTTGGCGGGGGTTCATTCTTTTGGTCTTCCTTGGTTTAATTTTAGGTCAGTTGGCCACAAATATTTGTTGTATTTTTGTTAAATTATATTTTTCTGATGAACAGAATCCTCTAGTGTTTAAATTAGAGATAATTTTACACCTTTCCTTGCCTTAAGTACGGTCCTTTATAATTGTATAAATATGCACTTCTTTGCTCTACAGTTTACAGGTTTGATTCCTATGTTTCTATGTTTCTTTATCACGCTAAAGTTAGAAGCTTATGTTTCATTTATTGTTGTGCTATACCTAATATTCATATTCTCATGTGCTCTGTGCTCCACAGAGACACAGGTACATACAGACACAGAGAGACACAGGTACATACAGACACAGAGAGACACAGGTACATACAGACAAAGAGACACAGGTACATACAGACACAGAGAGACACAGGTACATACAGACACAGAGAGACACAGGTACATACAGACACAGAGACACAGGTACATACAGACACAGAGAGACACAGGTACATACAGACACAGAGAGACACAGGTACATACGGACACAGAGAGACACAGGTACATACGGACACAGAGAGACACAGGTACATACAGACACAGAGAGACACAGGTACATACAGACACAGAGAGACACAGGTACATACAGACACAGAGAGACACAGGTACATACAGACACAGAGAGACACAGGTACATACGGACACAGAGAGACAGGTACATAACACAGAGAGACACAGGTACATATAGACGCAGAGACACAGGTACATATAGACACGGGTGAAACATGAGGACAGAGGACCAACAGGGACCAGGAAGTCAAACTAAAAACAAAACCACAGAATTGAAGTCAAAATAAACCCAAGTACAAAATACCAAAAGTACACATCATAACATTTTCTCAGGTTGACGTGACAGTTTCTACATGTAGCTCAGCCGTTACAGCGGTTTGCATGATCTCCCCATGTCAAGTTTCCTCCAGGTTCTACAAAGTCGTATTGGAAACTTGGAGCTTCCTATATTAATGCAGGTGATTAATGAGATCCATAATGCTTAGCTATGGAAACGAGCTGGCTGAGGCTCTCCTCCAGGCAAAGTACGAGTCCTCTCTGTGGAGGCACAAGCTCGCTCACATAAGAATCTCTGTTTCAGTTCACCAGAAAATTGAAAGAAAGAATGTACTTTATTTTAGTCTTCTTGCTAAAAAAGTGTGTTATTCAGGGGATAGCTCTGTAGACCGACACATCTATGACTCAGGCGCATGAATGAGTAGTGTAGTAGCAATAATGAAAGTATGCAATGTAAAACAGTTCCTGAGTTTCTGTGGAACTGACTAAGCAGATTGGCACAGAATATGTTTGATCCCACCCCGTCTATAACTGCTATAAGAGTATTATGGGTGCTACTTTTCTCATCGCTCTTTCCAGACATAATGTTGCATACTGTAAAGGGAAGGTGTACATCTGGTGCGACAAAACCTTGAACCAAAAAAAAGAAAAATACACATGGCATACACACCCTCCCAGATGTCCTCACAACGATGTAGCCACACAGGCCGTCTAAAAGCTCTGCTGATTACATTACCCCTCCGATACCCAGCGTCTGTTTGCAGCCATAACTCAATTTCATCTGAAAAATAAAAGGCCTGAGGGAGATGGGGAGGTGGGGAGGTGGGGGGAGAGAGAGATATCTATTACTTGACGCATAGAATGTAAAGAAATGGCCGCGCCTCGGTCCATTCCAGCCCGGCCTGAAGAACACAGGGGTGGATTGTTGTGCGTGGAGACATCATATGAGCAGATTTGGTGCTTGATAAAGACATCATTCATGAGTGTGTCTTTGTGGGGGCGCGTCACACTCCTCACCAGTGTCAACAGTGTTATTCTGACTCATGGGACATCGAGCGTTCTGAGTCTTCTGGTCACTGTCCCGGGCTTTCTCAGTATATACGGCTGTCTGCGTTTGGGATGTTTGAGGATGTGACGGATTTGAGACTGTCTGGACAATAAGCAGTGGGAGGATAATAATATGCAGCGACAGTAGCTCAGTTGGTAAAGCATTGGCTTTTGGGCCTGAGGTATTCGAGCCCATCATGGGACCTATCCAACTGCTCCCACAAATGTCTGCTGTTGTTGTGTCCTTGGGCAAGACACTAAACTCCACGTTGCCTGAAGCCCCCGGTGAAAGAACAAGGCTGTGTGAAGAAGCCATCTTCCCGTGGACCTACAGTACCACCTGCAGGAGAATCACAGGGAATGGTGCTATGAGCATTGGGTGGCAGCTCTCATTGCCACCCCCGACCCGGAAATGGACTAATAAAGGGGTTGAAAATGAATGAATGAATGAATGAATGAATGAGGATAATTATATGATGAATGATTTTGCCAAAGCTGATATCACCATTCAATTCAATTCATTTTAGTCTTGTATAGGCCTAAATCACAACAATTATCTCGGAGGACTTTGCAAAACTGTTGAATTTGCCAACACGGATCAGAGAATCACAGTTCGAACACAAGAAATGCAATGAAAAAAAACACATAGAGCCATTGGTCCATAAGAGACAGAGACCAATGTCCATAAATGTCCATAAATGTTGTTGAAGGTTGAGTGTCCTGGATCATATCTGTTTTGATAAGGTTTTATAAAAAAATTAAAGCTGGGGTACCTAACTTTCAAACTGCAACAAATTGAACAATCCATATTGTTTCTCGCTCTCAAAACAGCAAAAAACAGAAAAAACAGAAAAGTGAAAAATTAGTGAGATTCTTCTTTGAAGTAATCTCAATTAGTGAGATTCTGTCAAAAAAAAAAGCAATATTTGTGAAACAAAAAAACGGTCAAAGTAGCTCAGCTTTAAAACTGTATCAGCAGCAGGGAGAGGATTTGTTAGAATAAAATACAATTAGATCCATAAAACGACCAGATAAAGACTGCTTTTTTTGCATTTGTATGGTTGGGGGCTGTTTTAACAAATATACAAAATGGTCTCTTTATTCAACATTATTTAGGTTGTCAAATTGAATCATTTATTATCTATTTTTGTGATAAAATAAATTCAAATTTTTCGTTGGGAAGGTGATCCTTTTGGTATCTAACTTTCTCAAGAGTTACAAGTGCTGATTTCTCATAGCAAGCATGTCCCAGGTTTGATCCTTGAGCCAGACAGGTTCATCTGTGTGGAGTTTGCATGTTCTCCCCATGTCTGCCTAGGTTTGTTCCAAGTGCTCCGGTTGCCCCCTACCGCTAAAAATATGTACACAAAGTTTGAATGTATGTATGAGTGAACTGAAAACAACTTAATGTGAGAAAAAAAAGGAAATCACTTAGTCTGAAGTGTTTTAAAACCACTCTTTGATTGCACTGTGATTGTTTTAATATTTTAAGGCCTGTGCATGAACTGTGCTGTAGCCATGTCTGTATGCTTGGGCTCGGTGGAAGTAAACCTGTAAGAGCAGCGCCTGTAGATGAGCACAGGTATGAAAGCCTTTTCACTTGCTTTAAATACCATTCCAGTGATAGCAGCTTCTATTTCATTATTGTGTCCTAGTCTTTGTTCTAGAGTTGTCATTTTTTTTACTTGAAGTTGTCTCAAGATGTTTTTCCTTTTCTCTTGATGAGAGCAACGTTATATAATGAAAAGATAAAAACTGTCAGAGGTCTTCTTCAGATATGATTTTAAAATCAGACTGGGCTTTCTCTTTTTTTTCCTACACTTTCAGACCACACGAGGGCGCCAAATGAGCGAAAGCAACAACATTAAAAACATGGACGTTTAGTTTAAAATAAAAAGCTCTTTACGCTACTTGATCAAGTTTTTGTTAACCCTGCGTGTTAAAATCAGTGTTCTCATAACTGTAATTGTTTTGTGTTATGTAATGCACTTTGAATTGTTGTCAGTGTATGTTTTATATTGAAGAGCCCTTATTTTATTTTTGGCACTTCCTGTTAAAAGTGTTCTCTGCCTTTAACTTCCTGTTGCCGCTTTTATTGAGAGAAGCGCGAAACTTACAGCACGGATGTGCGCTCTTCACTTTGCAAATAAAGTGACAGAAAGATCATACGTGTCGGTGCCTCTTTAACCATGTCTGTTGAAGGAAATGCACAAGAGAACGCTGTAAACACAACAGGTTATGGGCCCAGGTGCGACAACGGAGGAAGATGGCAAAGGTTGGTGTTCAGCGGCGATGAAAATGACTACGAACTTTGGGAAGTAAAATTTCTCGGCCACTTACGCATTATCGGGCTGAAGAATATTATACTCTCAACCACCGACCCTAATGTCTGTCCCTGGTCATGCGGGATGCAGCTGATGATGGGAGGAAAGCCCTTAAGATTTTACGGGACCATTACGCTAGCAAGGGTAAGCCCAGAATCATCGCGCTGTACACCGAGCTCACATCCCTGCAAAAGAGATCAGATGAACCTGTTACAGACTACATAATACGCGCTGAAAAGTTCGTAACAGCACTAAGAAATGCAAATGAAGTCATCAGCGACGGTCTTATTATTGCAATGATTCTAAAAGGACTTCCAGAAGCATACAAGCCATTTGCCATTCATACAGCGCAAAGCAAAGAAGACATTGAATTCACGCAGTTCAAGAGTAACCTACGGAGCTACGAAGAGACAGAGAGGTTTGAAAATAAACCAAAAGCAGATAATGTTATGAAAGTCAACATAACACGTGTTATGGATGTGGAAACCGCGGGCACATTGCCAAAGACTGCCCCCAAAAGGCTGCCCCAAAGTGGTGCACCTACCATCGAAGTTCTACACATAGCGATGAGACATGTAGGAGGAAGAATAAAAGTAAAGATGATGCTAAACAAATAGCGGAGAGACAAGAAGACAAGAAAGAAGAACAAACCTTTGTGTTTAAAGTCAGTAATAGACTTTCACCCACAGACATAGCGAAAGAAAGACTAATGGTGGATTGTGGAGCCACGTCACACATTATTACTGAAAAGAATAAGTTCATGGAGTTTGAAATGACCTTTGACCCTGAGAAACACTACATGGAACTCGCCGATGGATCCAGGACAAACAATGTGGCACTAAAGAGGGGGGACGCCAGTGTTGCTCTACAGGACGAGCAGGGCAACTGGATCAACGTCACTCTGAAGGATGCCCTCTTCATCCCATCCTATCCACAGAGCATATTCTCTGTAAAAGCAGCTACTGCCTTCGGAGCCCAGGTAGTGTTCAAGAAAGGGCACAACCAACTCATCAACAAAGATGGAAATACATTCAGCATTGAAGAATACAATCGACTTTACTACTTGAAAACAGTAAACAATGACTCTTCATTTCAGGACATGGGTTCTTGTGACAGTGTAAATCTGACGTGATGTGAAAACATGGCACAAGATCTTAGGCCACTGTAATGTTAACGACATTTGCAAGTTACCAGATGTTGTAGAGGGAATGAAAATCACAGGTAATACAAAACTAGAATGTAACGTTTGCACAGAAGGGAAATTCACAAATGACAGAAATACGAAATGTGACCCAAAAGCAAGAGCGCCCTTAGAATTAGTGCATACAGATTTAGCAGGCCCCATTGATCCCAATGGTCACAGTGGTCATAAGTATGCTATACTCTTCACAGACAATTTTTCAGGGGCAGTGTCAGTCTATTTCCTCAAACACAAGAATGAAGCCACAGCTGCAACAGAAATGTTCCTAGCGGACAGTGCACCTTATGGCCATGTCAAGTGCATTAGATCAGATAATGGCACTGAATTTACCAGTAGCTCCTTTCAGCAATTATTAAGAGAAAGGGGTATAAAACATGAAACTTCTGTGCCATATTTTCCTCATCAAAATGGCACAGCTGAGAGACAATGGAGAACACTCTTTGAGATGGGGAGGTGCCTGTTGTTAGAAAGAGGGTTACCAAAATCACTGTGGCCTTACGCCATACAAAATGCTGCTCATACTCGAAATAGGTGTTACAATAACAGAACTAAAAGTACACCATATGAGATGCTCACAGGCAAAAGACCAGATCTGTCCAAACTGTGGATATTTGGATCTGAGTGCTACGCATACATTCATGATCATAAGAAACTTGATCCCAGGTGTGAAAAAGAGAATATTCATAGGGTATAGTAAAAATAGCCCTGCATATCTAGTATATAACTCACACACAGGAAAAGTTTCAAAACACAAGTTAGTCAAATTTATTAAAGCAGGGACAACAGAACAAGTTGAACAAGAAACACAGACTGAAGAAAGTGATGCAGAATTGCAAATGCACGTCTACAAAACAACTGAGAAAAGACCCATGCTTGCTCCTGAAGGTGACGCACTGCAGAAATTGCAGGTGACCCAAACTGTCACAGTGCAGACACAGAAGAGACTGAAGAACAAAGTCAACAAAGACGCTATCCAAAAAGAGAAACAAAACCTCCAAAGTACCTGGAGGATTACACGTCAAACTGTATAGATGAGCCTGTAACCTCTCTAAGTGTTGATTATTGTTACAGGGCAACATGTGGGATCCCCCAAACCTTTAAAGAGGCTCTGCTGTCACAGGAGGCCACAGGTGGGAGCAAGCAATGGCAGAAGAGATGGACTCTCTCAAAGAAAATGTAACATTTGAACTGACTACATTACCTGAAGGAAGAAGCACTGTAGGTGGAAAATGGGTATACGCACTTAAAGAAAATGAACAGGGAAAAATCTTTAAAGCTAGATTTGTAGCAAAAGGATATAGCCAAACTGAAGGAATTGACTACCATGAAACATTTGCACCAACCGCTAATATTACATCGGTGCGTGCTCTTATGCAAATAGCAGTACAAAACGAGCTCATTGTTCACCAAATGGATGTCAAGACAGCATATTTACATGCTCCCATAGAGGAAGAAATATTCATGGATCAGCCTGAGAGCCTGAACAAACAGGGCCAGGAAAGAACTTGGTGTACAAATTGAGAAAATCCCTTTATAGACTAAAGCAATCCGGTCGAAACTGGTAGAAACTTTACATGACTACTTGGAACAAAATGGATTTGAGAGAAATCCTTCTGATCATTGTGTCTATCGAAAATGCATAGAAAACGAAACTGTACTTGTCATCATTTGGGTAGATGACCTGATAATTGGTGCCAGCAATCTTGACACATTAAGAGCATTCAAAGAAACAATGAGGTCCAAATTCAACATGAAAGACTTGGGTAAAATTTTCTTGGGATACAGTTTGAGCAGGAAGAAAGTGAGATAACAATGAATCAGAAAAAGTACATAGAGAAAATCCTTGAACGTTTTGGCATGTCTGAGTGTAAACCCAGGTCTACACCTTGTGAGTTAAAAACTGATATTGACACAACTACAGAAAATTACAAAAATGAGCCTGTCAACCAAAGAGAGTACAGAGAGATTGTGGGCAGTCTTATCTATGCAATGACTTGCACTCGACCAGATATTAGCTGGGTTGTAAGCAAACTCTCACAAACATTAGCACAACCAAAGAGAGAGGATTTAGTGATGGCAAAACATGTCCTAAGATACCTCAAAGGCACAAATGATAACGAGCTGATCTTTAAGAAAAATTATGAAGAACTAAATCTTGTAGCATTTAGTGATTCTGACTGGGCATCCTCAGTATCCGACAGACGTAGTACATCAGGGTACTGTTTCTCACTTACAAAACAAGGTCCAGTGATCTCTTGGAAGTCAAAGAAACAGCCAACAGTGGCATTGTCAACATGTGAAGCAGAGTACATAGCGCTCACTGCTGCTACACAAGAAAGCATGTACTGTTAAATGGAATGGATAGTAAGCTTTACACTTGTACCAAATTATATGGAGATAATCAAGGAGCACTTGCTTTGGTGAAAAACCCAGTTAACAGACAGCGATCAAAACACATAGATATAAAGTATCACTTTATTCGAGAGGCTTTAAATGAGGGAAAGATTAATATTGTGTACTGTCCATCAGAAGATATGGCAGCAGGCATATTAACAAAACCTGTTACAAGAGCAAGAATTCTCAGATTCCGAAAATGGTTCTTTGGCTCGGGGTAAACAACGTGAGAACAAGGGGGGGTGTTAAAATCAGTGTTCTCATAACTGTAATTGTTTTGTGTTATGTAATGCACTTTGAATTGTTGTCAGTGTATGTTTTATATTGAAGAGCCCTTATTTTATATTTGGCATTTCCTGTTAAAAGTGTTCTATGCCTTTAACTTCCTGTTGCCGCTATTATTGAGAGAAGCGCGAAACTTACAGCACGGATGTGACAGAAAGATCATACGTGTCGGTGCCTCTTTAACCATGTCTGTCGAAGGAAATGCACAAGAGAACGCTGCAAACACAACACTGCGGCCTGAAGCAAAGAGATGCAGCAAATGTATGATGACGTAGCACACAATTCCTGCTTTTCGTGTGTTTATGTGAACAGCAGAGAGGCGACAGGACTGGGTGTGATTAGGGCTGACAGAACAGAGTTGATGGACTTAATTCATTTCAAGTGTGTTTAATATCCCAGCAAGTACTGTATACTGTAGATACTGTATGTATACATAGAACATAGAAATAAATAAAATGATTATGTAGAAACTCAAAATAGGTGAAAAAAAAGAATATATAATTAAGACGTTGAGTAAAATAAAAGCGGGCTGAATGTACTTATTTTTTATTTATTTAATCTTTAATTCAGACACACAAAGGGTCTATTCTATACAGACAGTTTCTCCAATGTCTCCAAAGATCAGAGGTGTGCCTAACACTGTTCTGTACAGTAAAAACATTCATTATTACATTTAAAGTGTCCTCAGAGCGTTTCATGAACCTATATATAAAATGTCTGATCACAGGATTCAGTGTGGGGACATTATTAAAAACAAACAGTGCACTAGTCCAACGAGGGACTCTCAGTAAAATTCTAAGTGCATCATTATATGCAACCTGCAGCTTCTTAAATTTACTCTTACTTAGCCTGTCCATACAGCTTGCAGTACTGCCTCTGAATGTCATCGTCATCACTGCGGTCACTCCTGATGACGTGCTCCAGGTATTTGGCCTTCTCTACATTCAGAAGCTTCACACCAGACAAATAAAAGGCAGGAAAAGGGGTCTTCAGGTATTCTTTGGTCCTCACCACCTTAACTACAGACTTCTTAGAGTTAAACTTAATGTCATATAGTTCCCCATATTCTGTGCAGACTCTCAGCAGCTGCCGCAGACCTGCAGAGTAGGGGGACATGAGGACCAGATCATCTGCATAAAGAAGGTGGTTCAAGAGTCTATCTCCAATAGAACAGCCGGTCTTACACTGCCTTAACTTTACAGATAACTCATCCATATAATAGGTGCTATAATAGCATAGGTGACAGGATTCCACCCTGTCTCACTCCGTTTGATCATAGTGCAATATGATTCAAACAACAAGTGATGAATCAGTATGTGATACACGTGATAGTTTTTGTTTTTTTCTATGTACTTGTATTGTGGGCTTGTTTCCTCAACACACATTGTGGCCTATAGAGGGCGCCCCAAAGCACACTTTGGGGATCACTGGGCTAAAACCACAACCTTTCTTTATTTATTCAATAATCACGTTTAATAACCTGTGGGTGCGTCGTTGTCACGGAGACGTAAGTTGTATATATTCAAACTGCTGCACGCTCACTTCACTTGCTGTTGGTCTCTGACGCTTGTGTTGAACTGTGAACTCTCTTCGTCTCATTTGCGTTTGAGGATAAAGCGGTGGAATTAACACTGAGGCACTAATACACTGTGCAAAACCAGTTGTTGACACTTTTCTAGGTCTGAAAACTTCTTTGAACAACACCTTGTGAAGGATGGCTCGCCCCTCCCACGCCCCGGACTTTCTGCCCCTGGTCCCTGGAGGTAATCACTAAAATGATAATAAAACACTCATCGAATAAACGAACATGACGCTACGTGAACAGTTGTGTGGCTGTTTCAATGAGCCACGTGTTTGTGTGAAGAGCTAGCTAGCATGTGCGCTGGGCTACTGTATGGAAGTGCTTCATTACAGAAGCTGGACTTTTCTCTTTTCGTTTGGTAACATGTCAAAACAGCTGCTGATAATGGCACAAGTTGATCAGGAAGGCTGTAAAGTGACACGTGTTTGTGGGCGTCAACATGTATCAGCATCTTACAGGTTCATGAGCACAGTCACAGTTGACCTGTAGCTAAACATGGAGGCGCATTAGATGTTGCTGGAGACGCAGTACACAGGTTTAAATCTGAGTGTTCCTCAATGATGGTGGTAAGAGTGGTGCCTGTATACCGTCAGATGCACTGTAGTGCTAGAGAAGGCCCACTGAGCTCACTGGGATCAGCTAATACTGCACTAAGTCTAGATAATGTACTATATTTAATGTATGATAATAGTCCACTCAAATACTTTTTTTGAACAGAGAAAATGTCCTTGTTATCCAAACGTCTCTGGTGCTTTCCAGCTCTTTTGTCTTCATGATGAAGACAAAAAAGTTTGATTGTGTTTGACTTGTGAATTTGACAAAGCAAGAGCACTTTTAGTGTGTGAGGAAGTTGATGTTGTCCATATGTATTCAGCGGTTCGGGACCCCCTGGACGCTCTGGAGGACCCTGACTTCTCGTCAGACGAGGAGGACGCAGGTGAGTTGCCGGTAGGTAGGTATTTTGTCGTCATGCGTGAGCGAGGCTTGGAAGAGGCTTCTGATGAAGAGGATGAGGCTTCTGATGAAGAGGATGAGGTTTCTGATGAAGATGATGAAGTAGACTCTGGCTACGACAGTCTCTCAGAGGAGGACGTCAGCGAAGAGGAAGACGAGGACACGGAGGGTGAATGAGGGAAGATGAGGACACGGAGGGTGAGGAGGAAGACGAGGACATGGAGGGTGAGGAGGAAGACCCGCGTCTTTCTCCAGAGGCCTGCCCCTGTGGGACCCCCCTGGTCCAGCTGTGGAGGTTCCTCAGCCGCGGGCAGCGAGCAGCAAGCCCTCCTCCTGCGCCCTGTCCCGTTCTTTGAAGAGGAGCGTCGTCCAGGGGGCTCCAGGCGCCACAGGGATGGAGATGAAGAGGAAGAGCCCATCTCCAAGAGGCCACGCTTCTCCTACTCTGATGACATCGAGGAGGAGCCCACCCCCTCCACCTCTGCTGGGACGTCCGGGGGCTTCGTCCACTTCTTCCAGCAGCCCCCCGGCTCCAAGACTCCGACTCTGACTGAAGCTCAGCCTGAGACTGGAGACAACAGCCCCTGGAGGAGAGGAGGAGAGAAGGCCACGCCTATTTCTACAGCACTGTGACACATGTGCAGAGGAGGTCACAAAGTGCTTCACATGGAACACACGCTCCACCATCAGCAGCCCATTTCTCCTCTGGACATTTATTTCTTTCTTGATTTATTTATTGGACAAAATGTTGCCATTAAGCCAAAAACAAAAACTAAAAAAAGATTCACCTAGCACAAGGTTTTCAGCCTTTTGACAATTATGTGTATCCAACATAAACCTTGTATTCATTTGTATTGTATTCATTAGAACGCAAAAGGATGAATACTGAGTAGTTAACAGTGATGAAAGACACTTGTAGATAAACCCTTTCAGAGGATACTTTGAAAGGCCTGGAGAGCCACTGGTCGCTCCGCACTATAGGTTTAAGACCCTTGTTCTAGTATCAGTGTTAGTTTGTTTCAAAAGAGGAGAAGGCAAAGTAAACTATGTAGGACTTCCATAAACTTCTGAGCAGTCTCCAGAGCAGAAGCACATTGAGCATGAGCAGTAAGTCCACAGATGATCCTCATGTGAGCAGAGATCTTCAGCCTCACTCTGTCCTCCATAGCACTCCTTGCTTTCTCCTCTGGGGAGTCGCCCAATAACCAGCCCTTTGAACTTTAATGTAAATAAAGTTTGTTGATTGATTTATTGATGGTTGCCGGTGCGATACCCACTGTTTTGATGTGCTTTTTTAAATCAAAGGACAGGAATGGTATGTAGGAACGTATTAGACACAGATCAACTTTGACAGAAAAAGCCACTCTGTAAAATGACACAATGACTTGATTACATTTGAGAATGGATAAATAAGAGCTTACGCTGACTCTAGTGTGGTTTCCTGCATAGTACGCCTGGCCTTGTGTTCACTCTAGAGCAGGGATGCCCAAGCTGGGGCCCGTGGGCCACATCGGTCCCTCTGAGGGTCTAATATGGCCCATGAAGCGGTGAGGACATTGGTCAAAACCAGTCTGACAATCTTTAATGACAGTTAAGTCATTCCTTTCGGCGCAACGCATAATTATCTTTGGCCCTCTACCCACCAATATAGTTTTAGCCGCAGATTGAACGTTTGGCCGCCCCTGCTCTAGAGCTGAGGAGGATCAGCAGGAGAGGAGGTGGAGTGCCAATCTACAGTGTTGGTGCTGTGATCCCTCCTCCTATCCAAAGATTCTGCTTTATCCGTTGCTGGGTTGTGAGGGCAACTGTCTAAACACAGACGCCCGGCACCTCCCGATCCACACACACTTCCTCCAGCTCATCTAGGGGAATCCCGGGGGCTAGCTGAGAGACATAGTCCCTACAGTGTGTCTTGGGTCTTCCTCTGGGTCTCCTCCCAGTGGGACATGCTCTGAACACCTCTGCACTGGGAGGCGTCCAGGAGGCATCTGAAACAGATGCCCGAGCCACCTCAACTGGCTCCTCTTGACGTGTAGAAGCAGCGGCTCTACTCTGAGCTCCTGCCGAGTGACTGAGCTCCTCACCCTCTTTCTAAGGGAGGGACGCAGAGGCAACTCATTTCGACCACTTGTATCTGAGATCTCGTCCTTTCGGTCATGACCCAAAGCTGGTGACCAGAGGTTTTCACGAGAAGCTCACTCGTAAACAAGACCCCGGAGGTACTTGAACTACTCCACTGGAGGAAGGACCTCTGCACCTGGAGAGGCACCTTTTTCCTATCGAGCACCATGGCCTCATGTTTGGAGGTGCTGTACTTTATCTCAGCCGCTTCACACTTGACTTCCCAGTGCATGTTGAAAGTCCTGGTTTGTTTGGAGCCAATAGGACAACATTGTCTGCAAACAGCAGAGAGGAAATCTTGTGGTCTCCAAACTATGATCCCCAACTACCTTACTAAAGTATTTTCATTTTATTTCATTTACTATATTTTATTATTCATTCTATTTGTTTTTTGTTTGACATGGACAATGTCGCCAGACACATTTTACCAAACTTAACTGATGTTATGCATGCAGACTTTAAGGCAGATGCTACTTTACAACGTTCTGTCCCTGTGGGCTTTTCTACAGTCACTTTAAAACCTTCATGAATACAATAATAAAAGTACAATGTCTCTCTTTCATTTCCTCACATACATACATCATATTTGACAGTATTTAACAGTCTGTCAAAACCATTGACAAAGAGTGGGTCTTGAGTCCATGTGCCCTTGTGTGAATGTACATGTAGAGCCTTCACCAGGGCTTTTGGAGGCCGTGGTTTTAGATTCCTCGGCCAAAGGTAAGGCATGTGCATTCGTTTGGGCTGAGGACAGAGACAAGGTACTACCAGCTTTGACAGCACTGAAAAAGACATACACATAAACACATGAGATAGGAGTTTGTATTTAAAGTCATTGTGTCATTATCAAAGATGTCTCAGATGTCTTGTTTCCAGTTTTGTGTTCCAGATGGAGACAGGATTCCGCTGCATCTATCATGTCCTGGTGATTCATCTTCAAATAAGTAGTGAACTTATGAATGAAAGGCTTTGTGTCTGCTCCCACAGTTCACAGATGGATGGAGCTGTCCATGGTATCTAACCATACTACTGCAGTGAAGCACCACTAGAAACCACCCTGATCCTGGCCCTACACAGTGAGAGGCCATTCTGACGCTGGACCAATGACATGGACACGTGTCTGGTGAGCTGGACTCTTTAGGGTCCATTTAGGACCCACAGTGGAATGCAGACATATTGTTACTTGCATAAATGAACTTGTTTTACATTACAGGAACTCAAGCTCAGTGTTGGAAAAGTTATGCTTTTCTACAACTACAATGACTGTTGTTACCTTCCATGCTCCAGCCACGTGTAGTCCAAAGAACACACATCCAAACGTTCGTAAGTCAATATCGGATATGCAGAGTGTTCAGTGTTCATTAGAATGTAAGTGAACACCAAACATGTATTTGACCAAATGTAGGATCTATTCTTGTGAGAGTGACCTGTGGATGCTGCTGTCCACTTCAGGGGAAGAAAGGAACAAGTGCGGCCACAAAGAGACCAGACTCATCCCACGTGAGAGGCCTTCAGTTTGTGTCCTGCTGCTCTTCTGAACTGTGCTCTTAAAAACACATTGGTTTTGTTCAGGGAGGAAACCTGAGGGAGGACTCCAGAAGACGGGGGATTTGCAACAAGATGACAATACTATCATTCTCCTGTTTTATTGTGACGTGCAGGTGAGGGAGCAGCGTCTAACAGTCAAATCATGAGCTTTGGAAAATGACCCAAAGGATAGCAGATACAAGGCTCGAGTCTAAGGTGAGTTTGATTCTGACTAGAGCCGCTGCTCCTTCACATCCAAAAGAACCATTTGAGGTGAGGAGAGGAGTGGATTTGGCACAGTTCTGTTGCATACTCCAACCAGCAACAATACAGTCAATGCTCTTTTAGACATGCCCCTTTGTTGGTTCAGATGCAGTGGGGGCTCCACCAGCGCTCAGCACCACAGAGAGCCACATCCCCTGCTCCTGACCACAGCCCACCAGTGTTCCAGTGTACATAAGATCAGAGCCATGTCTGGAGGAGAAGCTCCAACAGAGGTGAGAGTGAAGGTACCACCAGCAAATCTGTATGAAGATTTACAACAACATTTCAACAATACCATTCTTCTGTTTAATTGTGACTGCAGGCGCCGAGGAGCAGGCGGACCTGTGAACCTAACGGAGAAACTGACCAAAACAAATCTGCAAATGAGTAGCGCCTGACTGGGACGGTGTGCAGTCGAGGGAGAAGCGGCTCCAATGAAACTCAGACACCTCTGATTACAAGGCCAGGGTTCTGGACCGGAGGCAGATTTCTTACCCTCTCCAGGTGGCTGAGAGCTCCTTCCTCCAGCGGTGGAGTTCAAGTGTCTCTGGTCTTGTTCACTGCGAGAGAAGGATGCAGCGTCTGCAGGGATGCTGCCTCTGTATGGGACTGTTGTGGTGAAGAGGGAGCTGAGTCTGGAGCTGGCGCTGGAAACGCCTTATCTCAGCTGAATGGAAGTACGTGTGAAAGAGGGAAGTCTGGGCCACTCAGACTTCTGCCTCTGTGACCCGACCCAGGATTTAAGTGGAAGAAATTGGATGGATGTTTCCAGATGAGCCCAGAACAAGTGACTGAGGGATGGAGAAAGCTCAACATAAGACTGCGCTGAATCAAATCCAAATGTGGTCATAATAAAAATACCAACAATGTCTAATTCAATTTTACTTTTATTTACTTATTTCAGTAATCTTAAGTTTTGTGTGGAAGTGCTGTGTTACTTGTAAGCAAAAGAGAAACAGTCACACACTATTTTGATAATAATTGTTCCTGAGCCTCCTAAAAACATTTTCTTTTCCACCAGATTGTGTAAAAATGATTGTTTTCCTTTACCTTCACTGACTTTTGATAAGTACTATAACTTTTGACTAGAACTTGACATAAACAAAAACAGGCCAATGCTGAAGACAAAAGACAAGTAAACAGTGTGTTGCAAACTACCATTTGCCTTTCTTGATGGAAGATGAAGCTCAGTCCAGAACCAGTTCAGAATCAGAACCTTGAAAAGGGGGCTTTAAATCGCCCTTTAAGATTGTTTGTAAGCAACAGAAAATGGATGAATTTGAATTTTATTTAGGTTAAAAGATATAACTCTCCACATATCAAAAATTATAACATAGATTTATATAAAAGAAAATAATGACAAACACTGAGTGATTACACTTCCACAACTAAAACGCTGTTAAATTGACGGCTCTGGGAGTACTGCTGGTACAAACCCTAATACACCACAATCATTGGGCTTATTCAATATCACCCTTAGTCTGTGTACAAGTCCCTCCATGATTTCACACCAAAGTACATCTGTGACATGTTAATGCCATATGAACAAGCTCTGAGGAGCACAGGGACTGGCCCCCTTCAACTATGCCGGAATTGGAAGAAAAGATATATAAATAATATATTAAAGAACATTAGACTTATTTATAGGGCAATATGATTCAAACAA